>CANTFL010000037.1:0-268188 GCA_947650285.1 Hyaloperonospora brassicae
AGATTTTAGTATCGGTTTTTATAATAGGGAAAAGTGAAAGCTAAGTTCTGCTATTGTTTGCGAGCCAAAAGGTTGCAAGCTTTAGCACGAGAGTGTAACAAGGTAGACCAACGTGCTACGAGTGTTATGCAGTGCTTTTGCGAGTATCTTATTGTCTTGGTGCGCTCGAAAGAGAATGCGCTAAGTATTGGTGCTATTGTTTTCTGAGCCAAATTGGAAGATTTTAGTATCGGTTTTTATAATAGGGAAAAGTGAAAGCTAAGTTCTGCTATTGTTTGCGAGCCAAAAGGTTGCAAGCTTTAGTACGAGAGTGTAACAAGGTAGACCAACGTGCTACGAGTGTTATGCAGTGCTTTTGCGAGTATCTTATTGTCTTGGTGCGCTCGAAAGAGAATGCGCTAAGTATTGGTGCTATTGTTTTCTGAGCCAAATTGGAAGATTTTAGTATCGGTTTTTATAATAGGGAAAAGTGAAAGCTAAGTTCTGCTATTGTTTGCGAGCCAAAAGGTTGCAAGCTTTAGTACGAGAGTGTAACAAGGTAGACCAACGTGCTACGAGTGTTATGCAGTGCTTTTGCGAGTATCTTATTGTCTTGGTGCGCTCGAAAGAGAATGCGCTAAGTATTGGTGCTATTGTTTTCTGAGCCAAATTGGAAGATTTTAGTATCGGTTTTTATAATAGGGAAAAGTGAAAGCTAAGTTCTGCTATTGTTTGCGAGCCAAAAGGTTGCAAGCTTTAGTACGAGAGTGTAACAAGGTAGACCAACGTGCTACGAGTGTTATGCAGTGCTTTTGCGAGTATCTTATTGTCTTGGTGCGCTCGAAAGAGAATGCGCTAAGTATTGGTGCTATTGTTTTCTGAGCCAAATTGGAAGATTTTAGTATCGGTTTTTATAATAGGGAAAAGTGAAAGCTAAGTTCTGCTATTGTTTGCGAGCCAAAAGGTTGCAAGCTTTAGTACGAGAGTGTAACAAGGTAGACCAACGTGCTACGAGTGTTATGCAGTGCTTTTGCGAGTATCTTATTGTCTTGGTGCGCTCGAAAGAGAATGCGCTAAGTATTGGTGCTATTGTTTTCTGAGCCAAATTGGAAGATTTTAGTATCGGTTTTTATAATAGGGAAAAGTGAAAGCTAAGTTCTGCTATTGTTTGCGAGCCAAAAGGTTGCAAGCTTTAGTACGAGAGTGTAACAAGGTAGACCAACGTGCTACGAGTGTTATGCAGTGCTTTTGCGAGTATCTTATTGTCTTGGTGCGCTCGAAAGAGAATGCGCTAAGTATTGGTGCTATTGTTTTCTGAGCCAAATTGGAAGATTTTAGTATCGGTTTTTATAATAGGGAAAAGTGAAAGCTAAGTTCTGCTATTGTTTGCGAGCCAAAAGGTTGCAAGCTTTAGCACGAGAGTGTAACAAGGTAGACCAACGTGCTACGAGTGTTATGCAGTGCTTTTGCGAGTATCTTATTGTCTTGGTTGCGCTCGAAAGAGAATGCGCTAAGTATTGGTGCTATTGTTTTCTGAGCCAAATTGGAAGATTTTAGTATCGGTTTTTATAATAGGGAAAAGTGAAAGCTAAGTTCTGCTATTGTTTGCGAGCCAAAAGGTTGCAAGCTTTAGCACGAGAGTGTAACAAGGTAGACCAACGTGCTACGAGTGTTATGCAGTGCTTTTGCGAGTATCTTATTGTCTTGGTTGCGCTCGAAAGAGAATGCGCTAAGTATTGTTGCTATTGTTTTCTGAGCCAAATTGGAAGATTTTAGTATCGGTTTTTATAATAGGGAAATGCGAAAAATGGCTTTGCGAAAGGACAAAGGGTTGTCGCTATTGTTTTTTAGTCAATACTGGAGACAATAGCATGAACTTTGAAGGCATCATTTAAACTTGGATAAAGTATTGAATTTTGCTTGAAAGACTGCGAAAACTACGATATTTTTGCTTTTCGATGTGAACATGCAATGAAGTATTTTTGGCTCGAAATAACAACAGGAAAGACGTGAAAGGATGTTTTCTGCACTATAAAATGCCAAATAAGGGAGGCAGACTTTGGTAATTCATGTCGCATACGCTAGTATTATGCTGGTATGAATGTGTTCAAGAGTACTTTGCTTGGTAATTTCCCTAATGTAACAGTATGGGGGTTTTGGCTTGATTTAATAACAGGCGAGAAGTGCGAGGAAACATGGAAGGTGTATGGAAGTTTGTATGGGGGTGATGGGTCATGCGGGTGGTTGAACATGCTGCTTCATGTCACACATGGTAGTTGTGCAAGTGTGTGCACGGTTGGTGGCGTCTTTCACTTGGTATATGTATGTGCGATCATTTCCCTAATGTAACAGTATGGGGTTTTTGGCTTGATTTAATAACAGGCGAGAAGTGCGAGGAAACATGGAAGGTGTATGGAAGTTTGTATGGGGGTGATGGGTCATGTGGGTGGTTGAACATGCTGCTTCATGTCACACATGGTAGTGGTGCATGTGTGTGCACGGTTGGTGGCGTCTTTGTGTGTATGGGGGTTTATATTACATGGCGTAATTTAGTATGGAATTTACATTAGCGCTGGAAACGTGTGTATGAATATGGAGTGTGTAGCTAACTGCACCAAGGTGTCACGTGTGTGTAGGGTAGACGTAATCATATGTAGGTGGTAGAATGTATCAGTATAGAATAACCAAGTCATAATGGGTGTGCACCTGTCGTGCAACATGCATGCAGTATAAAAGGTAGACAGCACCCGGACTTCCCCGGTGGTCACCCACCCGAGTACTACCCGAGCTTGAGGCAGCTTAACTTCTCAGAGCGAACGGGATAAGGTGTCATCTGCCTAAGATGGCCGTCTACACTAGCGATGGGAAAACATACCGATACATAATGATACTATGTATATTCGCGCATCTATCTCACCTAATGTAAATAAAAAGTGCATATCTCTGAGATTTCAATGCCATCTATCGACTGGTGGACGAGTCGTTACACTCGACCTCGCCCATGTTCTAGGGGTACTTTTTGACGGCGAATCGCGTGGTGTCGTCGTATGGTGCGACATGTGCGTGCAAACCCTCTCAAACTCGTTATGCACTTTTTGTCGCTCACTAAACCCATGATGTTGACTTTTTCAGGTCGGCTCATTGTATGGAGTATATGTAGTTTTGTATGGGCTTTCACGTGGGCCATTCACATTCTATGTACCACTCGTCCTGTCTTTGCAATAACGATAAACCGTATCTCTGCTTTTTTCATCGATGATTATGTATGGTGTAGAGATGTGTTCCACCTAACCTCAACATCGGGGTAGGGGTATTTTTGCATGCTCTTTCACGTGGGATTGTCGTATTCTGCGACATGTCAACGGATACCTATCAAACTGCATAAACGCATGTATCCTCCACTAAACCTGTCTAACCGCATCGAACTGGCTTTCGGACCGGATGGATCCGACGTAGAATTTGATGGCCTTTCTTATGCACGAATCAGGTTTTATGTACCACTTGTACTTTTTTTGCAATTTTGATTTGAATTTTGCACTTTCTTTGTTACCGATGCGGACATAGCCTTTCTGATGTAAAATGACGGGAGAAATCGATTGCAACCGGTCCGGGGAGCTGAATCGGCGTCGTTGCCGATTTAATCTCAAAAACGTGTGATTTTCGCGAAAACAGTGTTTTTTCGACCTCTAGAAAAATTCTCCTGGATGCGTTTGCGACATTTATCCCAACCTGACTCCGGGATAGGTTGTCGCATACATCCCTACAAGTGCTCAGAAAGTTATACGGGTGCACACCCAGTAGTCTTGTCGCAGTTGCATTTTCCGAGCTCGAAAAATGACCGAAAAAGACGACTTTTTCGGCCAAAATTCCAATTTTTCACAATATTTACGTTAACAAATCCTTCAAAAAAATCTTTTTGCCAGCAGACTTTATTGGATCAGATGTAGTTTGATACGCCCTTTCGCGTCAGCTATAGTCTGCAAGTCAACTCTTTCTAGTTTTTTGTATGGACGCGTTTTAGTGCCTAAAAACGGACGATTTTCGTGCTTTTGTACTTAAATGATCGCGCGTTTGACTACCATGAAGTCAATTCTGATGCAAATCGTGTAGATCGAACGGATTCGTAATCAGCGTAACATTCCGCACATGAAAGTGGTGTCACATTTAGAAATCGCATGCGAACTCAAGAAATCGTGTTGTTTTCTTTTCCAATGAATTACATGGGCACTAATTCATCTAACTCGCACTTGTCGCCACCAATGCTTCGAAAACACTACTTTGGAGGAAAAATTTGGGAATTTCCCCGAAACAACGATTGATCTAGGTACAATAACACACACAAACACCCACCTTTCAGTCAGATTGAAAAAAGAGTTCCAGGAGAAAAAGTTATTCAAGATTTAGTTGAAAAAAAGTGGAAAAGTGCTAAATATTCATGTTTTTCCCTATAATTTACATCTAAATTTGAATTTTTGCGCCAAAATTTTGTGCGCTTCGCGATTATTTGGTGTGCCGCACACCATCCAATCGCGCCGTTCGGCGAAATGTTACATAAAGTTTACGTAACTTTACATTTGTTTAAATAACTTTAAAACCGCTTTATAAACACCACCTTATACTATGGAAGAAAAGTTTACACTGTATCTTCGCTACAAAGTTTGTAAATGAAGTGGTATACAAAACTTACGCACAGATCACGCAATCCGACATAAACTAATTTTTCTTACACGATTTGACACGTATCTTTCGTACTTAATCAAATATTACGTACTTATTGTCGGGTCCACATAAAATACGTACTTATACGAGTATAGGGGTAAGGTACTTTCGGGTGGGTATCCGCCATTATAAATTACGAAACAAAAGCTTGATTAAAGTATACCGAGCTCAAATAGGAACTCTATGGCCTGTTATTAATCCCCTACATTTTCTATTGATTTTCTACCACGAAGAACGACTCCCTTGGTGATTGAGGGTGCACTCGCCCCTATATATATGGGGTGGTGAGTTGGAAAAAAATTTTTTGTTCGGGAATGGCGTGTGGGTTTCTGGTATTAAGATGTTTTGGACAACTTGTTTTCCCCTGTCTGAGTGGTTAGGATCCAGTTTGTGAACTATAGTATGGAAATTGCTGTTAGTGGTTTTCTCTATATTAATAGACTGGGGAGCGCTTAGGCGGGTAGTCTGGTATGCGAAGTATGATAATGAATTGGCTTGCTAGTTCTATTATTAATATGGATTTCTAGGCTACCTCCTCATGGGAATCGAAAGTACATATCTGATAGTATGGATTGATAGTGGAGTTGGCTTGCTAATTCTATAATTGAACTGTACAGTTGGTAATGTATGATAAGATATTACTGTGAGGGTTTCCTGTTAGTTTGGCTTGATAGTGGAGTTGGCTTGCTAATTCTATAATTGATACAAACAAACGGGAAGATCGACGAAAGTATTGAACTGACAGTTTGGATTGATAGTGATGTTGTTTATTGACTTTACTATTGAACCGACCGGTTAGTGAAGTTCTATCGATTGATTCGTGGTACTGAACGAATTATTTTGCTTGATATGGGGTTGGTAATCAACCTTTACTATTGAAAAGAATGATTGGTGACGTTCTATTGATTGTTTATCAATACAAATCTTGTTGTTTGAATTGGTAGTGAAGTTGGCTTGCTGATTTTACTATTCATAAGAATGATTGGGACTGTTCTATTGATTGTTGATTGATACTCAACTTATTATTTGGATTGATAGTGGAGTTAACTTATTGACTCTATTATTGAAATGAATGATTGGGGAAGTTCTATGGATGACTTGGTGATGTCGAACGGACTTTTGGATTGATAGTGGAGTTAGCTTGCTGATTCTATTATTGAAATGAATGTTTGTGAGGTATTATTAATTCGTTTGTAGGACCAACTAGTTGTTTGCTTTGATATAGGGTGGGTTTGTTAGCTGTATTATTGAAAGAGATAGTAGGGGGACTTCGATTAATGATAATATAATGGAACTTACTGGTCTTTTGCTTGATGGTAAAGTTGGTTTGTTGGCTTGCTATTGAGACAATAGTGAGTGCTGTTTGACTGAATGATTAGTAGAGGAGAAACTGGTTGTTTGGATTAATGGTAGAGTTAGTATCTAATTCTGTTATTAAGACGAGTGATTGGGAACGTACTATTGATTGATTGTGGGACGGAACCTGTGTCAACGTGTCTGGGCCACCACAACGGCGCCACCAGTTGCTCGAATCGTTAGCACGAGCACTGACCGCTGCATTGTCATGTTCATCGAAAACGCCATACAAAACATACCGTCAACTTGCGACGACGGCCTATCGCACTGCGTGATGCCATCGAATAAATACACGACGGAACTAAGCAAGAGGAAGAGACCGCTGCCACCAGAAGAAGAAGGAGCTTTGTATCCTACGTGCGTTTTTGGGCAGCCGATTCTTGCGTTGTGAAGCACCAAGGAACACTCTGGTCGCACTAGAGGTTGACAAGGTGAACATCTAGCTCGATTGAAGAACTGCGCCCGCATGTTGTCAAGACAACCAAGAATTGCTCCATGTCACTCTAAGTGTCCGGGCCCACATGTGCATTGGCACGCCAAGCTGCGTTGCTAAGGGATGTCGGTATGAGAGAGTGCTATAGAACTCGACATTGGCAGCTGCCCTAAAGCTTAACGTGGATCTGCGTCAGCAGCACTTACCGCGAGAGTGAACTGATGAATGCCTACACATGACAACCGCTTACAACGGATCGCATCAGCGGTATTGAAGCGGGGGCGGGTACCACGCTGCAATGTGTCGTCGTTCGGGAGCAGGAGAGTAATGGAATCAGTGATTACCTCGAGTGACCAACACTGGCGATCAGTGGACAGCTCCGACTACCAGACGCTTCGACAACGCCACGAATCGAGCGGTGTAGACTTTGACGCGTATTCGCTGATCCGCGAATTACTTGTAGTGTACCCGGCCCCGTCGCGAACTCAACGTCTTGTTGGCGTTCTAGTGACGACCATTTGTCTGTTGAACGCTCAAGACCGTGCCCTGCCTAAGGCTCTAACAAGGGCACGATGCACTGGCGCGAGGTGTGCTTGATGAGCTATCGCGTCCAACAGCTGCCAGAAACGATGCCAGCACACGACAACGACCTCAGGACGGTATACTAGTGCAGCAACTGGATCGATTTTTCGACGGAAGAGGACGCGACTGCGGCCGTCGCAAAAAAACATTGCTGCCAAGGGGCGAAGGACCCATAAAAGAACACAGGTGCTGGACATGCTCACGCGCTCCGGCCTGTTGGCAGAACCTTATCTGTTGCATGTACGAGTGGACGTGGGAGTTAGTTATAACGCGTGTGCGGCTTAGTTATATATATAGTGCATGCAGACAAGTGGTGGGGCTGGGCAAGAAGGAAAGAAAGCGTATACTATGAAATTAACACGATGATGTAGGTCGCGAGCACCATCACAAGTGAGCGCCACACGCGTTCTCAACCAAGTATACACGCGCATTGTCGGATGGAGCAGAGATGGTGTCTCGCCAGCGTCGGCGATGTTGCCCCGCCAACGTCTGCAAGGGTGTCAGGATCCTCGTGGTTTCTCGTGGCCTCTCATGGCGACGCTAGAAGCACAACCATCAACACATCAGCCATCGTTAGTTGACAATGCTCAAACAAGAAGTCAACAGCTACACAGATGATAATCCAATACTTAATTTACGTACAGTCGGTGCTCAGTAGGCCCGGAAGCTCGTGGACGTTTCAATAGTAGATCATCCAGCTTTGGAAGGGGTTTATATATGTTAATATCGTTTGTCTTTGTATACATTGCAAGCTTCCCATAATCATTGTTGAACATGGATAAGAGCGTTCGATACCTTTCCATCGCTTCGTACTCAACTATGCCGCTATGGATATTATTGGATGCAAACCGAGTTAGAGAAGCTCCAAGAAAGGCATCCGGTGGGATTTGGTATTCAGCAAGGCTGTGCACCAGATTAGCGCTTGACGGATTAGTCAACGCCAATTTAGCGGCTCCATGATGAATAAGCCAGCGATAATCAAATAGTCCGACCCTGTACGGCTCTAGCCTAGCCGCCCAGTTCGCTAGTTCGTCGCCAGTCTTCGTCGTCCTAGTCGATGACGCCTTCAGCAGTAGTGGCTCGGCCACAGCCACAGCGTCTTCCATCACGCCAGGTAAACGCATTCTTTCTTCACCTTCGGGTTGTGCAAGAAGGCCAAACCCTGCAGCGACCCGAACGTTCCTGGAAGTCGATGGAGTGTGTGCGTCCGGGTCCGATGTCGTCCCCGTGGTCGACTCTCCAACAACTGACGCCGACAGGGCGCCACCGCCAGCAGACATGACGAGCGCGAGCGCGAGCGTGAGGAGATGAAAGATCTTGACCATTGTGACGGGGGGAGTGTCAGTCAGTGAACTAGGAGCTCTGGTGAGGAGGAGGCGCTGGCGAGTCAAATTCGAAAGTGAGGAAGACGTTGTGGCCTCAAGCTGCGAGGGCTAAATGACCGGACGAACGGTGTCATCGAGTGCATTGTGTCTGCTAACGGGCTTGCTGCCGCGAGCGTCTGGTCCTGGATTCCCAATCTCTAGTATCCGAGCATGATGTGCAAAGCTGCAGAGTTCAACTTGCACAGAACTGTATGTGGAGCCGAATCGTCTACCGCCCGTTTTGCTCGCGTCACTACTTGTGCAAATATATTAAAGTTCGGACTGCCGTAAACTGCTTTTTGACTCAGAGCACGGTAATTGATGGATCCCGTTACACGGGTAATTCGTTCCGAAAGACTCAACCCTGGATTGCTTACGCTGCCCATCTGCGCGGATGAAGCGCCCGTGGGTACAGTGGGAAGCGAAAGCCAGCAGCTCGATCAGGTTTTGTCACTTTCCTTGATAACACATGTTCTTACCGACCAGCCTGCTGGACGTCGACCCTGCTCTCGACAGTTGTGCATAAAGTCATGCGTTGACAAAAATTGGCGAGTGAGATTCCCAAATTTTCACGGTTCAGCTCAAGCCAGTCTTTTTCCCTTCGGGGCAGTCAAGTCGGAGGGAATCCTCCCCATGGGGAGCCGACGTGGTCGAAGATCTGACGCGAGCACGCTGCACTCGCAGTCGCGGGAGTGGGCGTAGGAGACCGACGGGTCGCGCAAGCGGCCCTAGCAGGGGTGTTTTACGGACTGGAGGCGTACCCCGCGCCACGTGTCGCCGCTGCGGCGAGCGCACACTCCACGTCAAGGGGCCGCGCGAGCGGCTGAAGGGGCCACCATCGCAGATGGTTGAGCTCCTCGGAGATATATATGGCGGGTTGGCGTTCTCCACGCCACGCAGTCACTTCGGTGATCGCACTCCACGTCGGGGGCCGCGCAAGCGGCTGTAGGGGGCCACCATCGCAGATGGCTGAGCTCCTCGGAGAGATATACGGCGGGTTGGCGTTCTCCACGCCACGCAGTCACTTCGGTGATCGCACTCCACGTCGGGGGCCGCGCAAGCGGCTGTAGGGAGCCACCATCGCAGATGGTTGAGCTCCTCGGAGAGATATACGGCGGGTTGGCGTTCTCCACGCCACGCAGTCACTTCGGTGATCGCACTCCACGTCGGGGGCCGCGCAAGCGGCTGAAGGGAGCCACCATCGCAGATGGTTGAGCTCCTCGGAGAGATATATGGCGGGTTGGCGTTCTCCACGCCACGCAGTCACTTCGGTGATCGCACTCCACGTCGGGGGCCGCGCAAGCGGTCCTAAAGGGGTTTGTTGCCTTATATGGCAGCATACCCGCGTTGTACGTGCTGCCGCTCCGGCGGTACGCATGTCCCCAGTCTACTTGGTCGCGCCAGCGGTCATGATTGACTCGTAGTTGGCTTCGGTAGGAGGGTCTCTGACCTCGTTGCCGTCGCCCCTGGCTCTACGGAGCCCTTTAGTTGTCGACCCGATACCCGGGCCGTACTTCTTGTCACACTTATCAGTCGTTAGTTATCATAATAATGGACGTACTTGACACCACCACCACCAGGCGGGGGGCGCCGCCCACAATGTGCAGCTGGGCGAGAAAGGAGACTACCCGATGACATCAGGCGAGGACTGTCTTCTCTCTGGGAGGATCTCGAACCTCCTACCCTCCCCTGAACAAGTGTGTCGATTCGGGCAGATTGGACGATCACGTCGTATGTCTGTCGGGGCGAGCAGTCAGTGGAACGGTGACGAATGGTTAATTTCATACCATCAAACGTTTCCTGACCATCCCGCTGTTGTGATCACCGGATGGATACATTAGCCGCTTTCTGGGGCCGCTTTCACTGGGATGGCAATCCTTGGATTCAAGGGCCAGACGGCAAGCCCTAGAGCGGGCCAAATATGCCCATACCTCCATGTTCACTGCGAGTCTGTGCATTCGGCGACTGGGGTCACATGAATTTCAATTTACGTTCCCGTCTCTCGGCGGTACTCCTCTCGGCATATGCATTGTAAATTACAACGTTGGGGATTCGATCCTGCTCTCGTCACCCCACCTTGCTGTCGGTGCGGGACCGGTAGAGCCCGGCTCGTCTTAGTCATCCACCGCCGTTTCGGCGCGTTATAAATGGTCCCGGGTGCGAGCTGATTTAATTGTCGGGTCCTGTCGGGACCCTGTCGAGTCCGGAACTCGGCGATTCGTCGAAGATGTCAATGGAATCCATTGGTCGATTGACGGGAATTTACCAGAATTACGGGGGTCGCCTCAGCAAGTGTCTAACTACTGGGAGCATTCGTACCATCGTACCTTGGTGTTTCATGCCCACCCGGAGCTTCACCGGTTCCCTTGGAGTGTGAGAGACGGTGGCCAATGTAGATGTGTGGACAACGTTATGAAGCAAGGTTTCACTTCATAAACGTTCTGCACCCTGGCCTCCAGTCTGGTTGAAGGCCTATGACGCGAGGGGTATCGAATAGTGGATCAGCTGCATCAAATCAAACCCTTCCCAAGTTTGGAAACACGCAAAGGGCAACGGAGTACAAGTCTGGACAATGCTATCGTATCGCGACTAAGCAGCTAAATCTATACCATGCCGGTCGAGTGGACAACAGTTGTCGTACGGTGCTGCAGCGGGGACAAAGAGACAGCGGACATTTTCTGGGAGTGCCCAATCGCGAAGGTGTTGGTGTCACTTGATAGGACACTGGACCGGTGGGGGTGCGACAACCATTCTTTCCACCTTCTTTCAGACTGCGCCAATCGCAAAGCCCCCCCATTCCACTCAGTTGAGTTTGCGGTTGCAAAGCCGTTTTCAAGATGACTCTGACGCCGCAGAACAGAATTCGAACGGATCTGGTTCATATTAAGCTCCATCTGCCAAGAACATTTGTGGACCGAGGGAACTCGGTCTTTCGAGGAGTGACTACTCCATCCGCAAGTGTCCAAATGTACTGGACACGCGGTGTTCGCCAGCTACGGGCAATTGCAATACGCGAGCATCGAGCCGCGGCTCGGCTACGAGGGGCGACTTCATGCCTGTCTTGAACTTCTGCTTCAAGAGCGTGAACCCGCTACGGGGTGTAGCCGACGCTGCGGACGCTCATATCCTGCTCAGGATTTTTCAGACCTCTTGTCACATTAAATATGTCATTAGATGATCATAAACTCCTCCCCCATCATATTGTGTTGTTGTTATTGTTGGTTGTTGTTTCTGCACGGAGAAGATCAATTGTTGTCTTTCTCTTCAGCAGATCAAGAGCACGAACGAGTTGCGTCATCACCACCTTAAGAGCATAGTTTTGCCACAACTCATTACTCACGACCCGTCCCCTAGCCGCGAGTGTTAATCATTTTTAAGAGGTACGCGCACAGCCAGCTCTTGATGTTGTTCTCTAAAGGGAACGACTGACACCACAAGACGAGGTACAGAGCTGCTCCTCTTACAAGCGAATAAGCCATGTATGGATCCTTGTCTTAGCTCATACATACAGTGAGAGATGATATGACAGTCTATTAACATATGACTATGTGCAAGACGTTCTGAAAACTTGAGAGCCAGGAAAGAAGAGCCGAAGCCGGTAGCTTGTCGTGACAGTCCGTAGTAGATGCCAAAAGTTCGCTGGTTTTGAAAGTAAATAGGTCCGGCCAGGCTTGCAAAGTAGCACCTTTGACGACTGTGTCCGAACCACGGTTTTCCGCGTTGCCAACACAATTAGTTGACGCAGTCCACTTGCCTAAAAAGGCCAAAACGCTTTGTAGTATCGTTGTCTGCTCGCCCAGGAAAACTCTGTCCTCTCGCTATACCACAAGTGAATTAGACAGACACCTCTCACGAAAAACCATATACTCTGCGATGATGTGGCCGTCCAGTCGAAATTTCTGGCAATGCAACAACAGATGACGCCTCTGCTGCAGTAGTATCTTTGGAGCTTGCATTTTCGCGCATTCGAGAAAGCGACTCGCCCCGCTTCGACGTGTCACCGTGCCCCAATTTAAAGACGTAATAGGTTGCCCCAGCACGCGCGCGCTTTTCAACATGCACAAAAGACATGAAACGTAGTTTCTTAAGTCTTGTTACTGTACGATACCGCTCGACCGCAATTATTATCGTGGCGCCCCGCACAATAGAAGTTATTTGCTTGGTAGCAATTCGGTCGCGCGCCCAATACTTGAAATCCCGTCAGACCGTGTACATGCTCTCACATCTGAGACGGGCGCTGATGCACTGCCGCTTGCTGCCATAGTTCCGTGTTTAAGCTGGACTGAAACCTTTGCATCCTCGATGCCAACGCAATAGCAAGCTCTTGGTTGTGTAGCACTAATTGCAGGACGAGAGGAAGTCTGCCAAATAGACACAGTCGCGATATATCGTGTTGGAAAGTCTCGTAAGGTCCAATGTAGACGTTTTGTGGTGCGCTTCAATGGCAGATTCAACGTCGCCGTAACAGCTGGAGCGTCAGGAGGGATTCTCCTGGACCGACGGAAAGATCCACGTGACTCTTCGTAAAGCATGGCGAGATGTGAATAACATGGGCATACCCCCAGCCTCACGACACTAATAAATATTCACTCTTTCGATTCCAAGCGAAGCAATGCTCATTTTTCTACAGGTTATGAGCTCAAGTTTTACGAACTTGGTGGTATACCAAAGGTGAGCATTAAGATCCAAGGTGCTTTCACGAAAGGAAAGCGATGGAAACGAAACCGTCACAACATGACCCCAAGTCCGACAAAGAAGTGTCTGTGGTCGCGCTGCTTTACAAGATGGCGCTAAGCTCGACCGTCTGAAGCCACAAATATCATCCAGCTCAAACTTGGGCTTGAGTGATGGTCAAGCACCGTCCACAATGATTTTGGACCCACCAAACCATCAGCCAATTGCTAGCGGTATTCGCGAGCGGGCTCGCCAAGCTGAATTGCTTCGAGCTTCTAGGCCGACGCTTCAAGATCGTCACCAAGGCCAGCGAGCATAGGCTGATGTGCATCAATTTGTACGTGGCAGACCATACGCGCATGCTGCTTGAAACTATCGTATTTGACAGGTTTCTAGGTTTAAGTACTATACCATGGTACGGTGTCACCTGATTGGCTGGTCGCCATGTGACAGGGTGACACATGGGAATACGAGAGACGGTCGCCATGTGACAGGTTGACACATGGGGGTTGCGAGAGACGGACGTCTTATGTGACTTGTTATAGTCAAGTTGCAGTATCGTTTGGTCTGGTCATACATATCGTAGTGTTGAGGAAGATCATGCTAAACACTCAATATATTTCACTTTTACTTCCACCTACTGTGTACCAAGTGCACTACTACGTTCTAACACATGCATCTCGACACCAAGATAAGCAGGCGCAGTAGCAGCAAGGGTGACAAGATGAGCGGAATGAACGGAGCACTGCGCACTTTGGTGCAGCTTAAATTGCAGTCGCTGATTGTAAAATTTTAATGCTGATAAATTAGCGATAAACGGGCAAGGAATTTTACGTTGGACTGGGCAGTGGCTTCCGCAAGTGGGCATTCTCGTTTTATAAAGCGCTGGAGACGGTAGAGATGACATCTGGATTTCGGTGGGCTGAGGGCGTGTCAGTTAACAATCTAAGATTGTACTTAGAAGACTCAAATGCTTCCGACAATTTCCAACAGAATGTGTCGACCTGGTGGTCAATTCATCACGGCTAAATTTTGTACTTAAAGAATGTAAGGATAGTATTAAGGGACTTTGAGTTACGAACACACGTCATCCCTGTTCATAAAAGCACATCACTCTTCACGGACGTGGCCCTAGCCCCCACTGTACTTGGTTCGTCTCGCTCGGGTCAGCCAGTCTCGCGAGCGTTGAATTGCTAATGCGATTGCCAAACATGCGGCTCAATGCGAATAAGCACATATGGATGACGAATCGTTTCTACTAATCACGTCGGGACTATGTTGCACGCGCTTAAGATATCATTGCCTGGGCGCAAGAGATTAAAGATGGTCTGTAACGGGGCACACCCTTGCGTGAACTTAACGCAAGGGTTTTGTTGCCCCGACAGGCGTACACAAGGCAAGCGAGGAAGCGTAGGTAAGGTAAAAGCAGAACTGTTATGTTAATATAATTAAGTCTTTTAACTACTGCCTCTCTGTTTGACTTAACTTAATTATGCTAATCTAACTGAGTGTATGGTGACGTCTCGTCACCACTCATTGCGCGCGTCTTGCGGCGATTGGTGGGTTAATATCATCAAGATATCAACCAATGAACAGACTCTTTGGTCGACCCTTCAATATCACCACTTTGGTGATATCGTTAAAATATTATTCAACATAATATTTATTATTGTCATTACCTCTCAAATGACATTTCCATGTAACGGGCTGCCCCGTTACATCACCCCCCCTTAACTGATCGTCACCGTGTGACTATCGAAAATATGGCGGTCACCCGTTGGCCCCCATTGGGACAGGGAGCACTTGTTGGGTCCGTTCCATTCACTTTCCGCTTGACCTCGCATAGTTAACATGTCTATGCGAGGTGACTCAAGGCACACAGAGTCTGTGCCTGTGCCAGCCTCTGCGGCAGACGATTCGTCGTCTGATGCCCCTTCTTCGCCTGCAGCAACAGGTGCTGCAGGTGCACGCGGCACCTCTCCGCGTGCGCATGATGACCCCGACGTTGAGGTCATCTATTCTGGCGAGTCAGACGTGTCTGACTCGGGCAATGCGCCAGAGGCGTCTCGCTCACCGGCGACGCCTCACTATTCGCCACGGCCACTGCCGAACGAACGGACTCGTGAGTTGCAACACAGTCTGTTCGTCAGTGATGACGAATCGGGTGATGAGTATCTTTGCTCATCACCGCAATCAGCTCGTGCGTCTTCGCACAAGCGACTTGACGATGGTGCAAGCCATCGTCATACTGACAACCGTGGTACCGACAAGGGTACCACTGTGAAGCTTGATGAGTTGAAGCCGTGGCGTTTGCCTGAACGGCTCATCAATGGCCTGTCTCACGAGATAAGACAACACCATCGAATACCCTTATTCGATGCGACTGAGCTTCACGGCTTGCGTTCCAGCGCGAAGAACTTTCGCGCTGAAGAAGATTTTTATCTCGATGTCTTTCTTAGACATCGATGGTACAACAGCAACCAAAAGCGTGACAAAACATCGCTTTTGGCTGCGTGGAACGCGTTCGTCCAAAACTTAAAGAATTTTGGACGAGAAGGGTGGCTCAAGAAACTTGAGGCAGTACGCCTCAGGTTTGAAAGGCGAACGCCAACCGGTGCTAGGTACCGGTTGCACTGTTTATCGAGTGAGGCAGGCATTCCTTGCCTCACATGGGGAGACCCTTGTGCGAGTTGTGTTGACAACTCGCAGCGTGCACATAGGGATGTGTACTCCCTAAATTCGCCCTGGGGAAGGGCACATCTCTCGGAGGAGATGCGTGACGCGATTGCAAACTTGCAATCCGTCTACAAGCGTCTAGGGCGTGTGTTTACCGATGGGTCACAGGACTCATCGGATGGGTCTCGTCATACTGGCGGACGAGACCTTCAACATCCATCAACAGCTGAGAGCGGGGCTCCCAGCTGTTCCAAGAGGGTGGATACCCCCGCAACTGGACGAGGTAGATCGTCCTTGATCCTGAATCGTCACGGTGATTCAAGATACGCTCAACTAGAAAGCGTGTACCACCGTGAGCATCCACTAAAGGATGTGGTGGAGGAGGAAAGACCTCCTCCAGATGATTCAATTCACCATCTCGACCCTTACGAGATGGATCGCGCAATCGATAAATTGCGCGATGACTTGAAGCACGAGCGCGAACGGCGCTACGCTTTGACCGATAACGTGCGGAAGAACCGCAAGGACCACGAGGTTGATCGGGCGAGGGATCGCGCCGATTATGCCACAGCGCAGCTTCAGGTCGAGCGGGATGTCCGCTCCCTATTCGGCGAGCTGGCGACAGCTCGCGGGGAGATATCTCGGTTGAATACCGAGGTATCATATCTGCGCGACCAGACGGATCGTCTGGAGCGCGAACGCAAGAACTTGATGGATGTTCTTGAATGTGGGGGCTATCTTCACCGGAAGAAGAAGGCTCGTACCGACAGTACGGTCTGAGTCGCCCCACGTAAAACGTAGGATGCGTGCGCATCTAACGTGGCAATTCGAGTGTGTATGCATTGCCTTTGTGGTGCAACACTCGAAATGGTCCGATATACTTCATCAGTAGTTTACTACTGCCGACACTAGTGACTGCATGTCCAGGTAAGTTTACCGTAGACAGTAGTACTAGGTTGTTAACCTTAAATGAAAGAACATTTGCTCTTCCATTCTTGTCTGCGTTCCGTTTCTGGCATGCCACCGCATTTTCGATGGAGTCCTGAACGAAACGGACTACCGCTTCTCGAGTCAGCAGGAAGTTCTCTGCTGACTCTTTGTTTTGTCTGGCAGTGCGCTTCGTGCGCACTGCTAAGAGATTGTTCTCTTCTTCAGCGAGGTTGTCTTCTTCCTCGCTGGCATAATCGTTGACGATGCTGAATATACCAGCATCGTCATCATCATCCGAATCAATAATAGCGTCGTCGCTATTATTGAGATGATCTTCTTCATCGATGTCGACTTGATCGACATCGGCAACATACGTGACGACGTTAACGTCGACACGTGATGAGCAAGAGCCAAAACGGTTTTTGCTCGAGCGAGTCCCTCCCCCCATTATCCAAGAGTCACACTCTATAAGG
Source organism: Hyaloperonospora brassicae (assembly GCA_947650285.1). Lineage (NCBI taxonomy): Eukaryota > Oomycota > Peronosporomycetes > Peronosporales > Peronosporaceae > Hyaloperonospora > Hyaloperonospora brassicae. The sequence goes on from CANTFL010000037.1 coordinate 17,187, forward strand.
GTGGGCACTCGTGGATGGCGTAGGCCATTCACGTAAAACGGTGTGTGCTGTGTTGAAGCATGCACCGAATTATTGATGGCGAATTCCACCATGGGTAGGAATTCGCTCCAACTCGGAAACGAGTGGACATATCCTCGAAGAATCTCTTCGAGGACACGGTTCGCACGTTCCGTCTGACCATCTGTTTCTGGATGGTCAGAAGTGGACATTTTCAATCGTATTCCGAAAGTACGGAACACGGTTTGCCAAAATGCCGCCGTGAACCGAGGGTCACGGTAGGATACGAGTTCACGGGGTAACCCGTGGAGTCTAAAGACCGTGTCTAGAAAGACACGAGCACAGCCGGGTGCCTTGATCGACTCAGGGACTGCAGCAAGATGGACCATCTTGATGAACCGGTCAACAAACACAAGAATACCATTATTCTTGTGAGCGTCTTCGGGAAAACCGAAGACGAATTCCATTGAAACGGACTGCCAGCACTCTGCCGGGACCGGTAGAGGCTGTAATGGCGCACGGGATGAAGGACTAGGCTTCACCCGTTGACAAACCTCGCAAGCACGTATGCACTTGCGTACAAACTGATACTAACGGGTTCAGTAAAAGTCACGACTCACAGTGAGGTAAGTCTATTCTCTACCACGATGGCCACCTGTTGGGGCACACGATACTCATACACGATGCGTAATCGCAAATCATGATGAGCGGGTACGACGACACGAGGCGTGTCGCCGTCAACGACTGTATAATATAAAAGTCCATTACGCGTTGTGTACCGATCCGATGAGGATCGGTACAAAGCCGGTAAAACCCTCATGGATTTACTGGATGGATGCACCAGATGATCCATCAATCACAGAAGATCCTTATCTTCTGCGGATGCCTTTCGTACGTCATCAAGTGAACTCGACGACGGGGAACTGACTAACTGTGTCGCAACAGTGGGCTTATCCTCACTGTTGGATTGTGCGTCCGGCTCGAAATCGGGCCGGCGCGAAAGCGCATCAGCGACGACATTGAGTCGTCCTTGTTTATACTCCACGGAGAAGTTGTACTCCGCGAAGAAAGACAGCCACCTCGCCATTCGTTGCGAGAGGTGTGGGCTGTTTACGGTCGTGTCTAGTGACGCATGGTCGGTATACACGATGAACGGTCTATCTCCCAAGAGATAGACGCGAAACTTAGCCAGTGCGTATTTCATGGCAAGGAGTTCCTTGTCATGCACTGGGTAATTACGCTCAGCTGCTTGCAGCTGACGCGACTGATAACAGATGACTCGCTCCGCGCCATCTGCATCGAACTGCATTAACGCACAGCCGATTGCGAAATCGCTGGCGTCACAGACCACATGAAATGGTCTGTCCTGATCTGCAATCGCCAAGATCGGCGATTGCATCAAGCTCCGCTTGATACCTTCAAAGGAACGCTGGCACTCAGCGTTCCATGACCACTTGACATTTTTCTTGAGCAAGCAAAAAAGATGAACAGTCATCTCGGCGTAGTTGCGCGAGTACTTGTGCAAGTACGCCGCAAGACCAAGGAACTTCCTTAGTCCCTTGACATCGACTGGCACTGGCCAGTCGGTGATCGCCTTGATCTTTTCGGGATCAGGGCGTACGCCGTGTTTACCCACGATGCACCCAAGAAGTGGTATTTCGCTAGCCGCAAATATATACTTCTTGAGGTTGGCGTACAATTTATACTTGCGCATAAGTTGAAGAACCTGACGAACGTGAGTTCTGTGAACTTCAACGTCCGTCTTTCCGTCCATAGCCAGGCTATGGACGAACACATCGTCGAAGTAACTCGGTGCGAAGTCTCGCACCGGTCTCAACAGATTTGTGACACATCTGTTGAAAGTAGCAGGGGCATTGCTCAGCCCTTGTGGTATCACTAGCCACTCCCACAACATACCGCTGGGGGTGCTCACTGCTGTGTACGGAACATCCCGTTCACGCATGAGGATCGGATAGAATCCATCCATCAGATCCATGGACAAAAAGATGGTACTCTTTGACATACCATCTATGATTACGTCCTTCCTCGGTTTCGGCGTCTGAGCCGGTACCGTTGCAGTATTCAATTTGTTGAATGCGTGCACTATCCGCCACCCTTCTGTGGCCTTTCGCACACAGAAGGTCGGAGAGCTGTGAGGGGGTGTTGATTCCCTCACATGACCCGCTGCTAAGCGATCGGCAAAGAACTTGTCGATCCCTAGTACTTGTTCACGAGGCAGTGGCCACTGCTTCATGACACAGTACTTCGAGCCCGGCTTGATCTCGATCTCGTGTCGATTACCTTTATCTTTATGCAACTCGCAAGGCACGGATTCAGGGAATACATCCCTGAATTCGATCAAATACTTATACAAAGGATTTGCCTGAAGTTACTCCCAGGATTGAGACGTGTAACGTTCAATCCGAGTCTTCTCATCGAGGGCACTTTCGTCCATCGATGAGCTGCTAAGAACCCATTCGTTCTCAGCAAATACTGTTGCCGACCGAATGTCGGTCACATCCTCATCCTCTGCGCTAAGTATATAGATCTGCTTGACTTTGCCACTGCGCAGATCACGCAAGAACCGTTTCGATTCTAGCATTGGCAACTGAGTTATCTCCGAAGTTAACTTCGGAGGCACAATCAGATCAAGCGTATAAGCGCCTACACTTGATCCGTCATTAACCAAGACGTTTAACGTCTCGGTTTCTTCCTGGGAACTTGCTTCCACAGGTTGCTGAGGGCATAATTCTTCAGCAAGTGACTCTTGAGGAATTCCTTCCTCAAGTACGTGGGGACTTATTCCCTCGACGTCTTCTGACTGTGGCTGTGCAACCACAGTCAGGTACCGATCCTCTACGGTCGACTCTCCAGTCGACCTAGGATTTTCATGTTGCCCCTTGGTGGCAACCGGTTTTCTCTTGCTAGGATGTCTCCTGATAGGCGTGCATCCACGTCCCGGTCCACTCGACTTATTCGAGTGGTGGACCTTCGGCGCCGCCTGTACTTATGTACAGCCGCCGGGAGCTTGCTCCACAGTGTAGTGATCAACTACACTGTGATCTTGTGCAGTCGTGCTAATGACCGTACCGCAAGTGAGGCCATCGCACTCACTCGCAGAACATCCACACGCTTGTGGACGCTCCAAGATGTTCATCAGATGGCCATCTGATGAACAAGCGGCAGGCATCTTCACGGATCGATGCTGCCAGCTCACCCTTGGCTCGTACCTTCTGAGCCAAGGTAATCCCAGGATGACATCAAATTTGTCATCCAGATCTAGTACGATGAAGTCATCATCGTACTGTTCGCCCTCTAACGTGTAGTGGATTCCTACTACACGTTTCTCAACGTTAATCGATGCGCCTGTTGCAAGGCGCACCGTCATCCTTGTGAGGGGAATGTCGCGCTCAACGAACTTGAGCCTACGACCCTCTAGTGACTGGCGACGAACAAAGTTGTTCGACGCCCCACAGTCTACTAGGGCACGAAGCGACAAATCATTTGTCGCTTCCAACTTCAAGGTGATGAGCGAAACGTCATCACCAGGTGCAGAGACACACAATGATTGTGTATCTGGAGCAACTTTCGTCAAGAGATTTGCAAATTCTCTTGAGGTTGCTGGATCAGTAGGGCGCTCCGCCCCTACTGACCCCGACCATTTTTTGATGGTCCGTCTCGCTGTTGCGGCTTCGCAACAGCGCTGGACCCACGCCCATTGCCCTTTCTGGCAAAAGGTCGTCCATTTCGCTCAATACTGTTTGGTACTGGGCGTGGAGCACTACACTCGTATGCGTAGTGCCCTAACTTCTGACAGAGATTGCACCTCTGCAATCGCTTGTTGTTTGTAGAGCGAGGTCTCTCGCTCTCAACATAGCAGAGGTCCATTGGTTCTGGACCTCCGATCTCTTGTCGTCTCGGTGGACGGTAAGAGTTTGAGCTAGCATGAGCCTGTCTCATGCTAAAGTCTTCCTGTTCCGCGGCTGATATCGCTTCTTCAAGCGTATTCAGCTCAAGGCGGAACAGGTGGCTCCTGGCGGGCCCTTCTGCGAGCCCTTGCATGAACACCGTAATCAACGTGTGTTCATGAACTGGGTTGGCAGTTATACTACTCGCAAGGAGTCGTATATGTTGAGCGTAAGCGTGCACATCACGCTTACCCTGCTTGAGTTTCAGGAGCTCTGAACGATCCCTGAACTCAGCCCGTGGCGGCTCAAACGTTTGTCTTATCCGGGACTTGATGTCATCTAGCGACCTAAACACATGTGGGTTGCTACTCTCGAAACCTAAGGCCCAAGTTTTGGCACGTCCTGCCAAGCGGGTCTGAGCAAATGTGAGTTTCATTTGCTCATTTTCGACGCGACGAGCCCTTAAGGCTCTGTCGAGTTCGACAAACCACAATAACAGGGAGTCGTTCGGGACTCCACTGTACTTGGATATGTCAACTTTCATGACCTCGGGTCGGCGCGCATGTGCCGTCCCGCATACAGCAGCATGTAATTGCTGCTGTCTCAACAGCTCTGTCTGTTGAGCACCGAGTTCTCGCAACTGATCGGCCTGTTGAGAGCCTTGCTTGTGAAGCAAGGCTACTTTCTCCCTATCGAGAGCAAGTTCATGTTGTATGAACTTGGCGATAGCGGCATGTTGTTGGTCTTTGTCTAGAGACTCCAACATGGCGCTAATGGCGAACTCGCCTACGTTAGAACTCATTCGTTCTACCGCACTCCATTCGATGTCACTCAAATGGGTAAACCCTTCACGCGTGGCGTGAAAGGTCTCTTCATCATCCAACATGTTCATGTTGGATGTTGTGGTCCTTGGAAGGACTACAAAGTGCTACCAGGTGTAACGGGGCACACCCTTGCGTGAACTTAACGCAAGGGTATCAGTGCCCGACATACGTACACAAGGCAAGCGAGGAAGCGTAGGTAAGGTAAAAGCAGAACTGTTATGTTAATATAATTAATTCTTTAAACTACTGCCTCTCTGTTTGACTTAACTTAATTATGCTAATATAACTGAGTGTATGGTGACGTCTCGTCACCACTCATTGCGCGCGTCTTGCGGCGATTGGTGGGTTGATATCATCAAGATATCAACCAATGAACAGACTCTTTGGTCGACCCTTCAATATCACCACTTTGGTGATATTGTTAAAATATTATTCAACTTAATATTCTTTATTGTCACTTTCTTTAAAGTGACAATTCCATGTAACGGGCTGCCCCGTTACATGGTCAGAAAACCACAAGGAATATTGGCCTGAATGTCGCTTCAGCCTCTGGTGAATCGAAGCAGTGTCTTAGTTGGGGAGAGCACGACGATGCCAAAAGCAGCCACTCATGTTAACATAAGTACCGAAAAGGTAGTGGTGTCAAGGAAAATGAAAAAAAACTTAGCTTTGGCTGCAGTCTGTTTCAAAACGTTTATAACACAAAGCGCACCTGCCACCATTCCGGACCATGCTTGTTGGGTGCTGGACTTCGATGCAAGTTGCTGTCTCATCGGGGGAGGAGCCACTCCTTCATGATGCCTCGAATTGCATCGAGGAATACGAGCTCATGCTGCTATATGAAGCAATGTTACGCGGGACTAATAGTTGATAATGTTACCATTCATCCGTCAAAAGCGAGGCTTACGAAATACACTTATCCAACGTCTTCTACGCCTTTACTATCCAAGAATCTCCGACTAAATGTTCACGGGTGGCTAAAGAAGCACGGATGCAGATTTGCTGACACCGGTCAATAAGGCGGGCAAATGGCGGAGGAGTATCTGGTTGTATCTGAACGTTTCGAATCAACAACATCTATGAATTGTTGAAACAACGTGTAGCTCGAGTCGAGCGGTGACCAATGCCAGCATCGTGATCACGGTACTATCTGCAACAAACGAGACGCGTTAGCCCTTCAAGCCACAGGCAGAGTTGATAATGCAGTTTCACTTACGTCATTGTCATCTAGCGTACGATTGTATCGAGCGTCTGGGTAAGTACACTGGCCCAGGTGTTGATCCCACTTACCACGACCGTCCGACTTGTGATATCTGCTCCAAAGGAAAGGGAACACGAACATAACGGCCGCTGATGGATTCTGGGTAGGACTCACAGTTTGACAGGATCGGAGAAGTGATTTTAAGCGATTTGAAGGGACCTGTCACAACACAAGACAAGCCTGGCGACAAATGTAAATGGTCACATTTATCGACTACAATACCAACTACATGCGTGTCTTGTGGCTACTCACAAGAACAAGGCCAGCGAAAAGTTTATGAATATCAGAGCCTGGTTCGAAGCCAAGTCTTGTTGCTGTATTCGCGTCCTGGTACGGATGGTGCGGGGGGGGTACGATACACAGTCGAATTGCCTTGTCATGTAAAGATGCGGTATGAAGCGTCCGACAACCGAAGCCGCAACGCTACAATCTAATGGAAGTGCTGACAGGATGACCAGTACCATGTTAAATTTGGGGCGGTGAATTCTATCCGGCTCTGACTTACCACTTACCCACTGGAGCGATGCTGCTACATATGCAGCCTATACTTTTATAGCGTATGCATACACGCGCAAACCATAGTGAAAAGATCCTGACAAGAATACACCCACCCTTGAAGCCATTATTCAACATTTTGGCTCGCCTGGTCAAGTCTGGATGAACCCTGCCAAGCAGAGTCTCAAAGCTCACACCGTCTTAATGTTGGGCACAAACGAAGAACCCAAAGGACTAGCCAAGTCATCGAGTGCGGCGCTCGAAACGTGCAAAAGTAGACACATCGTAATACTGATGTAGACGACGATACCGCATGAATTGTGGAAAAAGGCTTCATTCGAACACCACGAAGAAGGTAGTTCCGGCTGCGTTACCATCCAGTATTTTGATGCCCTCACAAATATTGCAATGGAGTGAGCCTGTTATCACTGCATTCAGTGAAAGCTTGCTACGCACTGTTGTCAGTGTGCTGCTATCTGTGCCCCGTTACAGAAGGCGAGTAAGATCTGAAGTAACTTGATTAATCCGGCGTATAATTGTGACGAGCGATTTGGATACGACAAACTCGCTAATTAATAACATTATTACAATCATATTGTATACACTTACAGTAAAGAAGGAAGAGATGCACGTAAGCCAAAATAACGCCAAACCATAACGTCTCATGAACTTGTATCTGATAGCGCCCTTCTATTTCGAATCACATCGCATCAAAACAGGTGTCATATGAAGAGTTTCGTATGGTATGATTTTTTATCCAATCTCCATCTAAAGCGATATATTTATCTCCACGTTTTCTTGTACATCTCAAGGCAGACCACCCGTCGCCATGAACGATGATCGCATGGTAAAGACTGAGGCACGGATCGTGTCGAAAACTTAGTTCGCGAAAACAAAGGAGTAGATTGGCAGGTCGTCGGTCCGTCAAACAAATAAACTTGAACTCATCCAATCGATAGGATGACACGACGGCTTACTTTTATTTTAATTTGTAAAGTGAAAAAAGATAGCAGAATATCAGCGTTTATTTCCGGAATCCACGAATTTTTCGTATAATTTATATTTTGTATCGCACAAATCTCACTAAAATTGCTACAGCATATTTTGTACCGTAATTTGTTTCGCAACTGACAGTACTTAATTTAATTATAGGCAAATTACGGAGACCTTGTCCGATGCTCTTAATCGCTTCAGCTGCAAAGCAGGAAGGGTAATTTGCGAGTTTATACATAATCATTTTTGAAATTAGATCAATTGATTATTTTGCTGCCATTCCCTTGTGCTGTATGTTTTGGGCATAACAATAATATACATGCTGAGACAGGGCCTAATCCATACTAAGTTTGTTATCAATTCAAAACCGGTCACCATGAGCATAATAAGGAATAAAATACAATTGAAAGTGTATTATTAATAATCGTCGATCATGATCATTTGGACCAGATCCTTTGCGAACCACATAAAGAATATAAGGGAAAGTCATCGTAGCTTTGTTTATTTACGGTGGGCGGTGTCAATGCCTTATGTTATGAAAGAAAGAGGACATGTTCCAGCCAGTCGTCTTTTTAGACAAATTTAACGGGTTTACTTTATCTAACAAGACCACTGGCTGGAACTGGTTACGATGAAGGATTAGGCACTTTGGGTTGATAAAAGAAGCCCGTGGATGTATAAACTGTTCTATAATTAATATGTCACACCATCAATCTTGTCGTTGCACCAAATATATCCGTCCGTTACTACTACTATTATTATTTACAGGTCATGCACACGATTATGTTTTTTAGTTTTATGTTAGTTGGACGGAATGGCCGGATAGTCAGGCGATGATTTACTAAATTCACCAGCATCTGATTGTGCGTATAAATATGCACGACTACGAGTTAAAGCGGTAAACGTACCAATGCGTACTTACTTTATACACTCTTCTAACCCCTTTTAATTTAGAAGCGTTCTTCAAGTCCATGTATCATGAAGTTTGTTGCATTTCTTCCGAAAAATATCGTAACACATCGATTGTAATTCGTTATAACTCTTTTCTTATTAAATGGCGGTGCACCCAATTGACATCCTCGATTCAAACAAAGCTATTGGACTGTGACCAACAGTTCAACAGTCTCTTTCAAAGACTCAACGTACATACTGATATATGGTTCTAAGGAAACAACACTTCGCAGAAAATTTTACTGCTATTTGCTATGATAACATACTGCATGTTGTAATACATTGTACAATTACAGTTTCTACGATGAGATTGTTTGACGAATCTCTGCACATGCCTCTTTTATATTGTACGCATTAAGTGGAAACCGTACATATTTCGAGTGAGCCCTTGTCAAAAACTAACTTATTATCGATATATCTTTACCTTTTTCTATTAAGCGTAGACCTTATGGCCTATATGTCTGATTCTTCCTTGGATCTCCATCTTGCTGAATGTGTCCTAGAGAAAGAATATATATATTTGCCGTATAATTGATTATTTTAGAAGATCTCTCATCAACCGTTGTAGACAAAAATTGCGGCAGATGTCAATACTGCTTGGCTTAGCATTCTATAGTTGATAAACACGAAAAGCGACTTTTAGTGATCGCAATGGACATAAATCAGTATCACCAAACTTACCAGTATCACGGACGAAGACGTGATGATGTTCAATTATCTTCAAATATGTACCGTAAAGAAACGCGATTGTAATAGAGAAGGTGAAGTCTAAGTCTAGCTCGCAAAATCTAAACTTTGATGGTGTCAAATAGAAAATGGATTGATGCTGCGCTAAAAAACTATGCACTGAATTTAGAGTGGTCATTTATCATCGATAATATAATAGGAAATCGTTGCCTGCAGCAATATATGAAATAACGAAGCAGCATCAGTAGGATAACATTTGGCTAGTATTTTCTCGTACTACTTCTAACGTTGCGTTATCTAGTCAACAATTTGTGATCGAGAAACCACTTTGTATATGTACGCATAGAAAGACATTATTCTTTCGCATAATGATCACCTCGAGCGCCAATCTAGCCTACATATTTCATGTCATAAACGCCTTAAAAAGCTTGACAAACTATATAAAACGACTAATCCGCAATAAGGCGCTTATAGATGTCAGGTATGAGTCAATATCTTAGGATTGTCATCAAAAGTGCAAATTCTTCTTTAGTTGCTTGCTTAGTCAATTTTACGGTGCCAGATTAGTCGCAAAGGTTGTATTATGGAGATTATAGGTACACACCCACCCTTCGATTCGTACACACACCTTTAAAATAGAAGCCCCTCCTTTAGTACCGTAACGTTCCTAGCTGTGTACTGGACACTTATACCCAAAAAATGCCATTGTATGTAAAAAATTGCTCTGTACACACCCCTGTGTAAAACAGGCCTCTTTTGTGTCATTACATTACCTTGTGTATGGAATCCGCTCTCATCATTCGGTACACCCCCTTAGTTGCTCTTTATCGGTCGATGTCATAAAATGAGCTCACTCCATGACAACCTTCTTGGTTCGCAGACACGTAGCATGTACGAAGTAGTACTGTATGAAACCCGTCTGTCAACGGTCGTAACGACACTTACGCACGCTTAAAGTCAGCCTTTGCCATCGTGGGCACGAACTGTAATAAAAAGGTGGTTCATTCTCAAATTCGTCGCATTTAATGGTGGACAAAGTCAAAGCCTTATATAGCTGCTGCGAATGACCTTTTGAATCCGATGTCTTAATCCAATGTTGCTGGTTTTACGTATGCTAAACTACAGTGAAAATTATTTGCATGCAGGGGAATCAAAATGCATGCACAAGGGGTCCCGTCTGTTGCAGTACAGCCAAACTGATCCCAGAAGTGGAGTAAGCTTAAAGCAGGTCGCCCTCCATGTCTCGAATAGCCGTTCGAATTTGGTGGCTGTGTATGCGTTCGTAGATGGATCAAATCAGCATTAGAAACCGTGTGCTGACCCTTTAAGGCGCAGCCGTGGTGTGAACAAGCAGCTATAGACGTTTCATCCAGATATGTAGAGAATCACGTTTGAAAAGTCTAAAATGTGCGTCGTAATGTGTTTTGAAAATCATCGTTTCCCGCGACACAAGCTGCTGCCAACGTTGACGATGCCGCCCAAGACATCATTATACTGATCGACAGCGTCCATCGATAGACAAGATACACGCGATGAAATGAGAGGAGTTATACTAGTAGGTACGCCCTAAGGTGCGTACTCTGAAACGATGAGATCTTATACTAACAAGTAATAATCTACTTATTCAATCAGTGACTTATACAGATTGGATCATGACTCAGCAATCTTACGAGCACTGTACCGATTGACGAGTGTGTCACATCAGTACCGTAAATTGAATGGATACTTGCCTAGGCTAACAACGTACACGTTCTTCTATTGTAGCATTGGAAGGTGTGCCACAGCAACACGTTCGTGCAAAAAATATCTTTGATACGGACGCACCTTTAATTAGACATCAAGACGTAAACAACAGTTCAGCACAGAGCCTAGGATAGCGACGGATGATGGAAAAGACATTAGCTAAAGCATTGTTTATGGTCCTATAGGAGAGAAGACCTAATCATTCCGAAGGAGTTGCCGCTTACTTAACGAGCTCGTTAACCTTAATGACGCCATACAGCTCTGATCCGTCGGTTCTGATGCCATGACTACAACCTAATTACCGTGTGTAGTTGTTCAGGCCACTCATATACTCGCGAAAGGGTCCCCCGAAATTGTACGCACACAAATCGTTAAACAGAGGACCCATATGGGTGTATAATGCCTCACGAGAAGCATGTGAATAGAGCTACTGAATCGTTCAGCTTCAATTACGCCAATATATAGTCATTCGGGATCCCACAGTATTAGAAACGTAGTATTAGCCTAAGCGCGAGGCAGCATCATCTATTGCCAAAGCGAAGACCGTAAGAAGCGGCAGCAAGCAGTGGCAGAGCTTGCTGTTTTTGGAGTACCAGCAAATGCTATCTTCAATATTTGATCCAGAAATTCTAATTAACTTCTAATATTGAAAATACAAAATTAGGGTACTTAGAGCGGGTGTACCGGATGATGAGAGCAGATTTCATACTCAAGGCTGTGTGCTGACACAAAAGAGGCCCGTGTTACCAAGGGGTGTATGCAAAGCATTTTTTGCATACGATGGCATTTTGTATGTATAAGTGTCCATTACATAGTTAGGAAGGTTACGGTACTAAAGGAGGAGCTTCTATTTCAGGGGGTTCGAACCAAAGGGTGGGTGTGTACCTATAAATCTCCTATATTATACACCCACATAGTTAGCAAGTAAAGAACTATCCACCCACCGATCAACATTTAATATAAGCTTCTAGCAGCGCGACTTAGAAAAGCCGGCACCGCAAAAATAATCGTTCTATCTATCTATACTTATGTTATCTTTTGCTTGTTCGCAGCTCGACTCTCAATATGGCATGCATATTTGTGTGACAGATACAGGTTAAACAAAGGATGAGTAGACTCGTAATTAAATATGACAGGGTCACATAGATATATGATGAGCAAAGTAGCATAATTCAATACCGCAGAAATCACCGTGTGTCATGGGGCAAGCCGGCTACATGCTATTGGCACAAACTGTGTCAATGTAAGTAGTAACTTGATTAATACTATTATAAAATCATATTTTAAGAGACAACAAGAAAGGTATACCTCCGTTAGGGGGAAAGGTCGCTACACAATTACTTGATACAAGCCAAGTTACCAACCAGGTAAATCAATAATCGCTGCTGGATGAAGAGCGAAATCTTTGATTATTATAAGTTAAATATAGCATAAGTGAGATAAGGAGGGTCTAACAAAGAAGACGTAACATTGATAGCATAGTTTACTTTCACAGACTCTGAGCAATTATTTACTAGCGGAATCCTATTTCTCTGCAAGTAAAGTCTAAATGAGGGTCAAGGAGCACACACATACTAAGTAAAACGACATTGTCATATTCTATTTTCCGCACATTTGGACTTACACAAAACTACTTTGTGTGATGCTTTTCTTTCCACTTGTTGGATATTTTCTACAATGTTTATGGTGCCGGCTAACACAGGGAAGAAACAAGGCACCGCGGTTGTACCTCGCTACGATATGAGCTATCCCGCACATACAGCAGGTAAGTGCCACAAAAGATTACGTACATTCAAGGGTGCAGAGAAACGCACTTAAAATCTAATGCAAGTATTAGTCGATCATAAATAGAGGACTGTGGATATCTTATACAAAATTAGTATCTGTTCATTGTCTTCTTCAATCCATTTTTCATTGTATAAGCTTCAACAATCATATCTATAAATGCTTGCCACCCATTACGCGCGGCCATCATACCCGGATACCTTTTTTGTTGATCTGAATGTGCTTATATAAACCAATGAGGAGATAAAGTATATATATACACATATTTCATTTAACCTACATGCTATTATACGGTTACATAATTGCTTGACAAACATTTGCATATTTGACCTCTTTCTATCAGGTCCCCGTTACACAAAAAATATGTACGCCCATATCTTTATATAAACTTGTAACTCCTGCCTGGATATAAGGCTGCGTGCTCATATATATATATATATATATATATTGTTAAGGCCTAGCAAATAACTTGCGTACTAGTGCTCTAAGTGTGCAGTAGTGTCCAAAATTGCGGTCCGCAGAGAAGCTGCACAGTAATTTTTTTGATGCGCATCATAATAAAATCGTAATTATTAGCTCTTCGACTATAATACGTGTTACTGCTCAATGTAATCGACTAGATTGGCTTGGAATGATTATAGCTACAACATTTATCGTTGGATCGACGATCTAAGAAGAGGTCGACAGGGTTTAATGGCAACAGGTGATAGGAATACGAAAGGGGCCCCTTCGCACGCATGTCGTAGCATTCATTATCAACTCTAGACGCATTCTTATCTGCTTCCTAATGATGCTAATTTGTATGTATTCCATTAAGTAGATAAAGCGTCTTATGCAACGAACCTGTCTCCATTGGTATGTATATAGTCCCATTTAGAAAGTACTGAAGTGCGTCTCATCATGCTGCCATTTATATCCTCCGATGGATATGCGATATAAAAAACCTGGTGCTAGAAACCATATCAAGACACGGTCGCCTCTATAATGCGATAGAATGCCAATAGAGCTCGAGTTATTGTAAGCAGGACATCGCGAGCACTGATCTGCAAAATGAGTAACTATAAATCCGCTTGCTTTTAATCTTCACTTGGTATAGCGTCAAACGTTTCATGAAAAGCTGCACCACCTGAGTATCTTGGAGATTTAACGGCGTATTCGTAAGCTGACGGAAAGCCCGAGTATGAAGTACAATTTAGGCCTTGTGGCGAATACTACGGCAAGGGTTAGTTCATGATATCTGGTACAATTTGACGTTGTTAATGCCAATAAAAAGCACCGATAGGCAGGTGAATGGTGATCCCAACCTCGTCAGCTCTCGTTACAAGCTACGTTCTCTTGGTGCATGTACCTAGTTAAGTCGCACATGTTACCTACAGTCTAAAGGTGAGTATCTTTTTACTCTACGTCTTTATTTAACCTAAGTAATCATTTATTTATATATTATTTTATCAAATAATTTCATTGTTCATATAGTTTTAATTAAAAGTTAGATATTATTGTAACATGAAAAAAATATGGCTACGAAGGTTTTGATACTATAAACGAGATTAATATTCATTGCTGACAACGATAAAATAGATGTCTCTTTTATTTAATTAATATTAATCTTGTGTGTGCTTCAGCTTTTAAGTTTTTATACAGAATCCAAATTCTTGGGAAAAAAGATTACTATTTGTTACTTAAAATGTTTTTACAAAAATATTTAAGTGAAAGTTGAACTTGATATAGAATGAGGAAGCCCTTGAGATCTGGCTTCGGGTTGAACTTTGCATTGATTGTTTAATGATACGGTTGGAATTGTTCGACGGAGGAGTGCTGCTCTCTCCTCAAGCTCATATATTTCTCTATCGCAACGCTTACAATCTCATAAAGAAGTTTCAATGGCGCCTTCTGATGTGTGTAAAGCAATGCATGAATGAACTGGCGTACCAAGAACCCTCATCTAAAAGTTTACGAACAGGTTGCGACACCGCCTGCCCTTGCCATGAAACGACTTCATATACTTTACTAAATGATGATTGGTGCGACATGCACATTGATCACCGAGGTTTTTCGCAAAGACAAGATTAGACACCAGACACGAATGTTGAGTGAAATCTAGGCGAACACATCGGTACAAGCAACAATTAGACGGATGACATTCCATCAACGAGTTGGCAGCATCGTGAGGCACGCGAGCTAATATGTTTGTCGCAGTATACGTGTCTCCTCTTTTTCGAGCTGCGTATCTAAGCTAACGAGTCGCTCACCTTGCGTCGGCTTTTGACTATGGCAAGCAGGTACACATCCATTCGACGTACTATGAAGCGTGCGAGCACCGTCGTTAGCAGCTATCAGCTGCTGCGGACAAACGAAAATCCTGACAAGACTGCAGACCGTCCTCGACAATATTGAAGCTTCGACTTGCAAACTCAAGCACTCTTGCTTTGCATCAACGATCCAACGAGGATGCCGTTTCGACTTATTGTAGCGACGTGACAGCCTGTCAGCCATTCGCTGTTGTAAGTCTTGGAATTTGGCGAAAGTCCCGCCCCATTGCTTTGACACCGACTCGATTTGGAGGATATGGTCATGTATCCGCTCACCGTCTTCACTCCAGATAGGGGTCGTTTTCAGTCGTCTGGACGTTGCCGAAAGCAGGTGACGTGTTTCCTGGAGCTGCTCGATCATAGTTTGCCTGACGACGTTCATTGACGTGCGAACGCGAAGCCGCTCAGTATACTTTTGAACGTCGGCGTCCCGAACGGCAATGGCCGACTTGTAAACCCTCGCAGCTTTCATCAGACTCCTATTCTCACGACACGTCTCGGTGTAGTGCCTGTAACATTCTTGTAAATCTTCAAGTAACACGCGGTTGCTTTCTTTGAGATCGACCAGATCTTTTTCGACGTCCTGACGCACATCAAACAGCCAAGATCAGCCGTTGCATCAACAATTTCTGCAATTCATCCAACGGCTGATCTCTCGGACCCACCCACCTTCTGCTTAGCCTTCGATACTTGAGCGTCGCTTCTCGCCTGACGGAGTGCCTCTTCGACATTGGCTTTTTCTGCTTTCAAGTGCGCCAGATCTCCATTGAGCAGCGTCATCTCGCGCTCGTGGGTCACGCGCTGTTGGTCGCACCGACGCGTCCACACCTTTCCGCCAGACACAGGCGCACAGAGCTTCAGTCGCTAGTTTACAAACAATCAAACAAGCAAATCACCACACGAACGCACTCATGCAGCAGCTAACATTACTACAACCTCTTCCAACTCGCTGCGGAGCGTGTCGCGCTGCCGCGCTTGCGTCTTGAGCTCGTACATACTGTCTAGAGCGGTCTTGTAGTCACGCTCGAGATCCCGCCTGGCGTTCTCTTGTGCGCAGAGAACAGCCGATAACTGATCGACTTGTTGCTGTAAACTTCTGGCGTCCGCTCGACTCTTTTCTTTCTTCTCTGTCATCGCGTTCAGCTTGTCGCGAAGCTTCAAGCAGATCCGTTGGTACTGTTTGACAGCGGTCGACGACGCCACTGCCGCCGCAGCGCCAACGTCTTTTGTCGGCTCTTGCAATGGCGTCGACGCCCGATCGCGTGCACCCTTTGCCTCGTCCAGTTGCGCTCTGAGGTCGTCGACAACGCGCGTCCAGTCCAACGTGCGCTGACGGAGCTCGTGCTCGCGAGCGCTCACTGCGTCGCGGAGCTCGGCCAGTTCAACGAGCACGTCGGTCTTTGTACAGTCTTCTCCGCCTTTCAGTAGCAGCAACTGCTCTTCCAGGTAATTGATCCGTAGCGCCATATTGAACGTGTCACGGCCGTGTTGCGCTTGCTCGGCCGCTTCTTGCCGCAACAGTCGCCCCGGCGGTCGAGCAGCCGCGCTGCTCACGGTGCTGTTGCTCGAGCTGCCATGAAGCGACGAGACGTCCATAGCGCGCAAAGTGCAAGTGAACGAGCGATAGAGAGAGAGAGAGTGAATGTCGTTCGTTCCCTTGGAGTGAACGTCCTCGGTGCGGAATGGGTTGCACTTTCTTGCCATGTTGCCGCACGAGTGCGCAATGGCGCAAAGGTTGACGTTTGGAGCGAGTGATGGTCACTTCAACGTTGTAGCCGGTGATGGAATCTGGTGTAGGGCACATAAGAATCGAAAACCAACACCCATCTTAAGCATGACAAGAAATGAGACTGGCGACGGCAGCCGCGAGGCGCACGCGTACTTGGGCTCACTCGAGCCAGTGGACCTCCGTCACCGGTGTTTCTACCCGGATAACAAAGTGCTGATTCTACCGCTGATTTATCTGCCCGATATCGTACGTACTAACTGTCTACAAGTCCATGCGAAAGACGAGATCGTTTGTGCTCAACACGGACCGCGAACGTGTCGCGCTTTGCACAGGTGTTGTTCCCAGGCGACGATCTGCCGCTTCGCATGCTCTCGGACTCGACGCTCGGCGGCATTCAGCACCTGCTCACAAGCGAAGACGCGCTATTGGCTGTGCTGCCGCTGCACCAGACTCGTCCGCACTATGGCGTGACGGTGCAAGTCGAGCGGTTTCGCGTCGAAGACGACAGTGCACGAATGACTGGCGCGGCGCGGCAGCGTGTGCGTCTTCGGAAGAGGCTGCAAGTGGACCAAAGGGCCGGCGTTTGCTACGGGGAAGTCGAGATCTTGCCGCAAGACCGAGCGCTGTCGATGCCGTTTGATCGCTTGTGCTGGCAGCGACAAGCAGACGACAAGAAAGACACGCGCACGACGCGAATACGGAGTCTGGAGCGACTGCGTGGCCGGCAGTTTCCAGCGTACTATGGCCGCGCGACCTACGCGCTGTACGACGCGCGAGTGCTCGTGCACCAGATCCAGCACATGCTGCTGACGAACATGCACGGCGAGTGGTTTCGCAAGCCACGCAGAATGGACGAAGCAGCTGAGCAAGAGAGCAATGACGACCGTGGAGAGCACACGTCGTTGGTGCAGTACTTGTCGCTGCCGAGCGACCGACAAGACCCGAACCTGTTTGCGTTCTGGGTCGCTCGCAACTTACCGCTGGACACGGCCCAGCGACTGGAACTCTTGATGATGGACTCGACGGTGCGGTTGCTTCGTCGAGAGATCGAGCTACTGGAGCAAGTTCGAGAAGACATTTTCTGCTTCTACTGTGGCTCGTTCCTGGCCAACACGCGCGATATTTTCAGCATGACCGCGCGCGGGGCAGCAGGTGGCACGTTTGTCAATCCTGGCGGCCACGTGTTCCAAGTCTTGACACTGCGCGAGGTGGACCGCGCACATGTAATTGTCGACATGGCCCGTCGCGCCGAAGACACGTGGTTTGTAGGCTATGCCTGGAGCATCGCGCATTGCAGCTCTTGCTACCAACATCTCGGGTGGCGGTTTGACCGCGTGGATGCGACGCGCTCGCCTACTACTTTTTTCGGTTTCCGACGGACAGCGCTCACTCGGTCCCGAGGCTCGCGACACGTCGATCCGCGATCGCTGCACTTGGACGGGTACGATACAGACGACTTTGACACGTCCGTGGCGTCGAGCGAAGGCAGCAGCTCAATAACTGCCATGAGCGAAGAAATGTCGTTGCTGTAACGAACGTGCACCCAGCCAAAGAGAGGAAGGAAAACACTCCGACGAGCGAACGCAGCTTCAGCGTCAGGTTTATTGTTTATTGTGTACTGCAGCAGCAACAACGGCAGCACAAGGCAACAACAAGGCGGTATACACACGAGTATGTCCCGTCAGCAAGCAGCTCGAGATCGTGCAAGAGACGCCACTTAGTTGTCCGCGACGATCCACGTGTCGAGCGCGCGGTCGTAATTGCTCACCTCAGCAGGCGTGAACCACATGGAGATCTCGTGCTTGGCCGAGTCCGGGCTGTCCGAGCCGTGCACGAGGTTGCGGCCCGTGGAAATGCAGTTGTCGCCGCGCAGGGTGCCCGGGGCCGCCTGGTTGGGGTTCGTGGCGCCCAAGATCTTGCGACCCGTGAGGATCACGTCCGTGCCTTCCCAGACCATGCAGACGATGGGGCCCGAGGTGAAGTAGTCGACAAGACCCGGGAAGAAAGGGCGCTCCGACAGGTCGGCGTAGTGCGCTTTCGCACGCTCTTCCGTGGCCGTCATGAGCTTGAGCGCGACGAGCTTGTACCCCTTCTTCTCGAAGCGAGCGATCACTTCGCTGATGAGGCCGCGCTGCACGCCGTCGGGCTTGATGGCGATGAACGTGCGCTCCTTTGAGGTACCGGGCACGCCAGCGTGCGGCGTGACGGCCTTGTCGCTGGCGGCCTTGTTCTCGGCGACGGGCGTGGCGGTCAGTGTCAACGCGGCGACACCAGCAGCAGCTGCAACGGCCAATGCAGCGGGCGCTTTGATCGACAAGACGGCGCGCGACTGCGTGGCAAAGGTGCGCGTGGCGCTGCGCTTGGCGGCAACAGCGACGCGGGAGGAGACGCGGGCGAACATGGTCAGAGGAGGGGGTGCGATGGCAAATCTGAGAGTGTGGCGAGCGATGGGCGACGACAGTCGTCGGCGAGCGATCGTGCGAGCATTGTCGATCGAAAGCTGAGTCTGTATGGACGGCAGAGCGTCAGTCTGATTCGTGGCCCCAACTCGTCGAGGAGTTGTATAAGGTGCTTAAATGCACGGTGAAAAGAGTTGGAGACGGGGCGTTTGATTTCGTGTCGTGCGCGATTGGTCCCCGCTTTTTCCCGTCATCGTTTACAAGATAGAAAATGCTATTTATGTTTTTAGCTCGGATCATTAAAGAAAGCAAAATTCGCAAGCGCGTCTACAAAATTTTAAGCTGACAACCATTTGCGAAAAAAGGAGTGTTGTGATTGGTCTAGAGCTACCGAGTCATGCGAAAGTAGAGGCGGGTTGGTAGGTCAGCGGTGATTGTCATTCTTGGCCAAGCGACTTTATTCGACCCCCCCTTGTATCTTACCATTTCCGCCCGTGCGTTATTGATAAAAGAGAGAGGGGGAAGCTGGACGGGGCGACCCAATTGCATGGCATTCACACCAGCACATGTGCATGTAATTGTTGCCTAAGTGGATGGATCATCGAACAATCAGCTCGCGAATGTTTGTGCAATAACTTCTACTTATTAGTGGATGATTCAATATTTCAACCATCGAAGCGTCCAAAGTAGGCTAAAAGCGCGCAATGGGTGGCGAATCGATACGCCAAGCTCATGCGAGTACCCATCACAGTTGACATTAGTGTGAACAGATCGATATAAATACATGCGTTTGACTGTATCACAAACAATTCTATTACATTATTCGATTGACGTGTTTTAACGGGGCAGCCCGTTACATGGAATTGTCACTTTAAGGAAAGTGACAATAAAGAATATAAGGATGGATATTCTTTAAACAATATCACCAAAGTGGTGATATTGAAGGGTCGACCAAAGGGTCTGTTCATTGGTTGATATCGTGATGATATCAACCCACCAATCGCCGCAAGACGCGCGCAATGAGTGGTGACGAGACGTCACCATACATCCAGTTATATTAGTATAGTTAAACTAAGTCAAACAGAGAGACAGTAGTTTAAAGAATTAATTATATTAATATAACAGTTCTACTTTTACCCTACCTACGCTTCCTCGCTTGCCACGTGTACGTCCGTCGGGGCACCCAAAACCCTTGAGTTAAGTTACGCAAGGGTGTGCCCCGTTACACCTGGTAGCACTTTGTAGTCCTTCCAAGGACCACAACATCCAACATGAACATGTTGGATGATGAAG
Source organism: Hyaloperonospora brassicae (assembly GCA_947650285.1). Lineage (NCBI taxonomy): Eukaryota > Oomycota > Peronosporomycetes > Peronosporales > Peronosporaceae > Hyaloperonospora > Hyaloperonospora brassicae. The sequence continues at coordinate 37,561 of CANTFL010000037.1, forward strand.
ACACCTTTCACGCCACGCGTGAAGGGTTTACCCATTTGAGTGACATCGAATGGGGTGCGGTAGAACGAATGAGTTCTACCGTAGGCGAACTCGTCGTTAGCACCATGTTGAAGTCTCTAGACAGAGACCAACAACATGCCGCTATCGCCAAGTTCATTCAGAATGAACTTTCTCTCGAGAGGGAGAAAGTAGCCTTGCTTCACCAGCAAGGCTCTCAACAGGCCGAGCAGTTGAGAGAACTCGGTGCTCAACAGACGGAGCTGTTGAGACAGCAGCAATTCCATGCTGCTGTGGGTGGGACGGCGCATGCGCGTCGTCCCAAAGTCATGAAAGTTGACAACTCCAAGTACAGTGGAGTCCCGGAGGACTCCCTGTTACTATGGTTTGTCGAACTCGACAGAGCTCTAAGGGCTCGTCGCGTCGAAGATGAGCAAATGAAACTCACATTTGCTCAGACCCACTTGTCAGGGCGTGCCAAAACTTGGTCCCTGGGACTCGAGAGTAGCGACCCAAACGTGTTTTGGTCGCTAGATGACATCAAGTCCCGGCTCAGACAAACGTTTGAGCCGCCACAGGCTGAGTTCAGGGCTCGTTCAGAGCTCCTGAAACTCAAGCAGGGTAAGCGTGATGTGCACGCTTACGCTCAAGATATACGACTCCTTAGTACTCAGTAGTATAACTGCTAACCCAGTCCATGAACACACGTTGATTACGGTGTTCATGCAAGGGCTCGCAGAAGGGCCCGTCAGGAGCCATCTGTTCCGCCTTGAGCTGAATACGCTTGAAGAAGCGATATCAGCCGCGGAACAGGAAGACTTTAGCATGAGACAGGCTCATGCTAGCTCAAACTCTTACCGTCCACCGAGACGACAAGAGATCGGAGGTCCAGAACCAATGGACCTCTGCTATGTTGAGAGCGAGAGACCTCGCTCTACAAACAACAAGCGGTTGCATAAGTGCAATCGCTGTCAGAAGTTAGGGCACTACGCATACGAGTGTAGTGCTCCACGTCCAGTACCAAACAGTACTGAGCGAAATGGACGACCATTCGCCAGAAAGGGCAATGGGCGTGGGTCCAGCGCTGTTGCGAAGCCGCAACAGCGAGACGGACCATAAAAAAAATGGTCGGGGTCAGTAGGGGCGGAGCGCCCTACTGATCCAGCAACCTCAAGAGAATTTGCAAATCTCTTGACGAAAGTTGCTCCAGATACACAATCATTGTGTGTCTCTGCACCTGGTGATGACGTTTCGCTCATCACCTTGAAGTTGGAAGCGACAAATGATTTGTCGCTTCGTGCCCTAGTAGACTGTGGGGCGTCGAACAACTTTGTTCGTCGCCAGTCACTAGAGGGTCGTAGGCTCAAGTTCGTTGAGCGCGACATTCCCCTCACAAGGATGACGGTGCGCCTTGCAACAGGCGCATCGATTAACGTTGAGAAACGTGTAGTAGGAATCCACTACACGTTAGAGGGCGAACAGTACGATGATGACTTCATCGTACTAGATCTGGATGACAAATTTGATGTCATCCTGGGATTACCTTGGCTCAGAAGGTACGAGCCAAGGGTGAGCTGGCAGCATCGATCCGTTAAGATGCCTGCCGCTTGTTCATCAGATGGCCATCTGATGAACATCTTGGAGCGTCCACAAGCGTGTGGATGTTCTGCGAGTGAGTGCGATGGCCTCACTTGCGGTACGGTCGTTAGCACGACTGCACAAGATCACAGTGTAGTTGATCACTACACTGTGGAGCAAGCTCCCGGCGACTGTACAGAAGTACAGGTGGCGCCGAAGGTCCACCACTCGAAGAAGTCGAGTGGACCGGGACATGGATGCATGCCTAGCGGGCAGCATCTTAGAAGAAAGAAATCTGTTGCCCCCAAAGGGCAACATGGACATCCTAGGTCGACTGGAGAGTCGACCGTAGAGGATCGGTTCCTGACTGTGGTTGCACAGCCACAGTCGGAAGACGTCGAGGGAATAAGTCCCCACGCACTTGAGGAAGGAATTCCTCAAGAGTCGCTTGCTGAGTGATTAGGCCCTCAGCAACCTGTGGAATCAAGTTCCCAGGAAGAAACCGAGACGTTGAACGTCTTGGTTAATGACGGATCAAGCGTAGGCGCTTATACGCTTGATCTGATTGTGCCTCCGAAGTTGACTTCGGAGATAACTCAGTTGCCAACGCTAGAATCGAAACGGTTCTTGCGTGATCTGCGTAGTGGCAAAGTCAAGCAGATCTGCATACTCGTCACAGAGGACGAGTATGTGGCCGATATTCGGTCGGCAACAGTATTTGCTGAGAACGAACGGGTTCTCAGCAGCTCATCGATGGACGAAAGTGTCCTCGATGAGAAGACTCGGATTGAGCGATACGCGTCCCAATCCTGGGAGTCACTTCAGGCAAATCCTTTGTATAAGGATTTGATCGAATTCAGGGATGTGTTCCCTGAATCCGTACCTTGCGAGTTGCCTAAGGACAAAGGCACTCGACACGAGATCGAGCTCAAACCGGGCTCGAAATACTGTGTCATGAAGCAGTGGCCACTGCCTCGTGAACAAGTACTAGCGATCGACAAGTTCTTTGCCGATCGCTTAGCAGCGGGCCATGTGAGGGAATCAACATCCCCTCACAGCTCTCCGACCTTCTGTATGCGAAAGGCCACAGGAGGGTGGCGGATAGTGCACGCATTCAACAAGTTGAATGCTGCAACGGTACCGGCTCAGACGCCGATACCGAGGAAGGACGTAATCATAGATGGTATGTCAAAGAGTACCATCTTTTCGTCCATGGATCTGATGGATGGATTCTATCAGATCCTGATGCGTGAACGGGACGTCCCGTTCACGGCAGTGAGTACCCCCAGCGGGATGCTGTGGGAGTGGCTAGTGATGCCACAGGGGCTGAGTAATGCCCCTGCAACATTGGACAGCTGTGTAACAAATCTGTTGAGACCGGTGCGAGACTTCGCACCGAGTTACTTCGACGATGTGTTCGTCCATAGCCTGGCTATGGACGGAAAGACGGACGTTGAAGTTCACAGAACTCACGTTCGTCAGGCCCTTCAACTTATGCGCAAGTATAAATTGTACGCCAACCTCAAGAAGTATATATTCGCGGCTAGCGAAATACCACTTCTTGGGTGCATCGTGGGTAAACACGGCGTACGCCCTGATCCCGAAAAGATCAAGGCGATCACCGACTGGCCAGTGCCAGTCTATGTCAAGGGACTAAGGAAGTTCCTTGGTCTATCGGCGTACTTGCACGAGTACTCGCGCAACTACGCCGAGATGACTGTTCATCTTTCTTGTCTGCTCAAGAAAAATGTCAAGTGGTCATGGAACGCTGAGTGCCAGCGTTCCTTTGAAGGTATCAAGCAAAGCTTGATGCTATCGCCGATCTTGGCGATTGCAGATCAGGACAGACCATTTCATGTGGTCTGTGACGCCAGCGATTTCGCAATCGGCTGTGCGTTAATGCAGTTCGATGCAGATGGCGCGGAGCGCGTCATCTGTTATCAGTCGCGTCAGCTGCAAGCAGCTGAGCGTAATTACCCAGTGCATGACAAGGAACTCCTTGCCATGAAATACGCACTGGCTAAGTTTCGCGTCTATCTCCTGGGAGATAGACCGTTTGTTGTCTACACGGACCATGCGTCATTACGCACGGCCGTAAACAGCCCACACCTCTCGCAAAGAATGGCGAGGTGGCTGTCTTTCTTCGCGGAGTATAACTTCTCCGTGGAGTATAAACCGGGACGACTCAATGTCATCGCTGATGCGCTTTCGCGCCGGCCCGATTTCGAGCCGGACGCACAATCCAACAGTGAGGATAAGCCCACTGTTGCGACACTGTCAGTCAGTGTCCCGTCGTCAAGCTTACTTGACGACGTACGAAAGGCATACGCGGAAGATAAGGATCTTCTGCGATTGATGGATCATCTGGTGAATCCATCCAGTAAATCCATGAGGGATTTACCGGCTTTGTACCGATCCTCATCGGATCGGTATAGTACACGCAACGGATTGCTGTACTATACAGCTGTTGCCGACGACACTCCTCGTGTCGTCGTACTCGCTCATCATGATTTGCGTTTGCGCATCATGTACGAGTGTCACGATGCCCCAACAAGCGGCCATCGTGGAAGGGAAAAGACTTACCTCACGGTAAGTCGTGACTTTTACTGGCCCCGCCAGTATCAGTTTGTTCGCAAGTACATACGTGCTTGCGAAGTTTGTCAACGGGTGAAGCCTAGTCCTTCATCCCGTGCGCCATTGCAGCCTCTGCCTGTTCCGACAGAGTGCTGGCAGTCCGTTTCAATGGACTTCGTCTTCGGGTTTCCCGAAGACGCTCACAAGAATAATGGTATTCTTGTGTTTGTAGACCGATTCAGCAAGATGGTCCATCTTGCTGCTGTCCCTGAGTCAATCAAGGCTCAATGTTGTGCTCGTGTCTTTCTAGACACGGTCTTTAGACTCCACGGGTTACCCCGTGAACTCGTATCCGACCGTGACCCTCGGTTCACGGCGGAATTTTGGCAAACCGTGTTCCATACTCTCGGAACACGATTGAAAATGTCCACTTCTGACCATCCAGAAACAGATGGTCAGACGGAACGTGCGAACCGTGTCCTCGAAGAGATCCTTCGAGGATATGTCCACTCGTTTCCGAGTTGGAGCGAATTCCTACCCATGGTGGAATTCGCCATCAATAATTCGGTGCATGCTTCCACACAGCACACACCGTTTTACGTGAATGGCCTACGCCATCCACGAGTGCCCACCCTTATAGAGTGTGACTCTTGGATAATGGGGGGAGGGACTCGCTCGAGCAAAAACCGTTTTGGCTCTTGCTCATCACGTGTCGACGTTAACGTCGTCACGTATGTTGCCGATGTCGATCAAGTCGACATCGATGAAGAAGATCATCTCAATAATAGCGACGACGCTATTATTGATTCGGATGATGATGACGATGCTGGTATATTCAGCATCGCCAACGATTATGTCAGCGAGGAAGAAGACAACCTCGCTGAAGAAGAGAGCAATCTCTTAGCAGTTCGCACGAAGCGCACTGCCAGATAAAACAAAGAGTCAGCAGAGAACTTCCTGCTGACTCGAGAAGCGGTAGTCCGTTTCGTTCAGGACTCCATCGCAAATGCGGTGGACCGTCAGAAACGGAACGCAGACAAGAATGGAAGAGCAAATGTTCTTTCATTTAATGTTAACGACCTAGTACTACTGTCTACGGTAAACTTGCCTGGACATGCAGTCACTAGTGTCGGCAGTAGCAAACTACTGCCGAAGTACATTGGGCCATTTCGAGTGTTGCATCGCAAGATCAATGCATACACGATCGAATTGCCACGTAAGATGCGCACGCATCCTACGTTTTACGTGGGGCGACTCAGACCGTACTGTCAATACTACCCTTCTCTTTCCGATGAAGATAGCCCCCACGTTCAAGAACATCCATCCAGTTCTTGCGTTCGCGCTCCAGACGATCCGTCTGGTCGCGCAGATATGATACCTCGGAACTCAACCGAGATATCTCCCCGCGAGCTGTCGCCAGCTCGCCGAATAGGGAGCGGACATCCCTCTCGACCTGAAGCTGCGCTGTGGCATAATCGGCGCGATCCCTCGCCCGATCAGCCTCGTGACCCTTGCGGTTCTTCCGCACGGTATCAGTCAAAGCGTAGCGCCGGTCGCGCTCGTGCTTCAAGTCATCGCGAAATTCATCGATTGCGCGATCCATCTCGTAAGGGTCGAGATGGTGAACCGAATCATCTGGAGGAGGTCCTTCCTCCTCCACCACATCCTTTGGTGGATGCTCACGGTGATCAACGCTTTCTAGTGGAGCGTATCTTGAATCACCGTGTCGATTCAGGATCAAGGACGATCTACCTCGTCCAGTGGCGGGGGTATCCACCCTCTTGGAACAGCTGGGAGCCCCGCTCTCAGCTGTTGATGGATGTTGAAGGTCTCGTCCGCCAGTATGACGAGACCCATCCGATGAGTCCTGTGGCCCATCGGTAAACACACGCCCTAGGCGCTTGTAGACGGATTGCAAGTTTGCAATCGCGTCACGCATCTCAGCCGAGATGTGTGCCCTTCCCCAGGGCGAATCTAGGGAATACACATCCCTATGTGCACGCTGCGAGTTGTCAACACAACTCGCACAAGGGTCTCCCCATGTGAGGCAAGGAATGCCTGCCTCACTCGATAAACAATGCAACCGGTACCTAGCACCGGTTGGCGTTCGCCTTTCAAACCTGAGGCGTGTCGCCTCAAGTTTCTTGAGCCACCCTTCTCGTCCAAAATTCTTTACGTTTTGGACGAACGCGTTCCACGCAGCCAAAAGCGATGCTTTGTCACGCTTTTGGTTGCTGTTGTACCATCGATGTCTAAGGAAGACATCGAGATAAAAATCTTCTTCAGCGCGAAAGTTCTTCGCGCTGGAGCTCAAGCCGTGAAGCTCGGTCGCATCGAATAAGGGTATTCGATGGTGTTGGCCTGTCTCGTGAGACAGGCTATTGATGAGCCGTTCGGGCAAACGCCACGGCTTCAACTCATCACGCTTCACAGTGGTACCCTTGTCGGTACCACGGCTCCCAGATTGACGACGGCTCGCGCCATCGTCATCACGCTCGTGCGAAGACGCACGAGCCGGCGGTGGTGAGGAATAGAATTCCTCACCACCCTGATCATCGTCATCACTGCCGAACAGACTGTGATGCAAATCACGAGTCCGTTCGTTCGGCAGTGGTCTTGGCGAATACTGAGGCGTCGCCGGTGAGCGAGACGCCTCTGGAGCATTGCCCGAGTCAGACACGTCTGACTCGCCAGAGTAGATGACCTCTACATCAGGGTCATCGTGCGCACGCGGTGTGATACCGCGTGCACCTGCAGCACCTGTTGCTGCAGGCGAAGAAGGGGCGGCAGACGACGAATCGTCTGCCGCAGAGGCTTGCACAGCACCGGGCTGTGTGGGTCTTGAGTCACCTCGCATAGACATGTTAACTATGCGAGGTCAAGCGGAAAGTGAATGGAACGGACCCAACAAGTGCTCCCTGTCCCAATGGTGGCCAACGGGTGGCCTCCATATTCTCGATAGTCACACGGTGACTATCAGTTAAGGGGGGATTGAACGGGGCAGCCCGTTACATGAAATTGTCACTTTAAGGAAAGTGACAATAAAGAATATAAAGATGGATATTCTTTAAACAATATCACCAAAGTGGTGATATTGAAGGGTCGACCAAAGGGTCTGTTCATTGGTTGATATCGTGATGATATCAACCCACCAATCGCCGCAAGACGCGCGCAATGAGTGGTGACGAGACGTCACCATACATCCAGTTATATTAGTATAGTTAAACTAAGTCAAACAGAGAGACAGTAGTTTAAAGACTTAATTATATTAATATAACAGTTCTACTTTTACCCTACCTACGCTTCCTCGCTTGCCACGTGTACGTCCGTCGGGGCACCCAAAACCCTTGCGTTAAGTTACGCAAGGGTGTGCCCCGTTACACTCGTGTTCATGTAATTACGGGTAGGAAAGCTTTCCTTGCCCGTAATTTCATGAACTCGAGGTGTAACGGGGCACACCCTTGCGTAACTTAACGCAAGGGTTTTGGAGTGCCCCGACGGACGTACACGTGGCAAGCGAGGAAGCGTAGGTAGGGTAAAAGTAGAACTGTTATATTAATATAATTAAGTCTTTAAACTACTGTCTCTTCGTTTGACTTAGTTTAACTATACTAATATAACTGGATGTATGGTGACGTCTCGTCACCACTCATTGCGCGCGTCTTGCGGCGATTGGTGGGTTGATATCATCACGATATCAACCAATGAACAGACCCTTTGGTCGACCCTTCAATATCACCACTTTGGTGATATTGTTTAAAGAATATCCATCTTTATATTCTTTATTGTCACTTTCCTTAAAGTGACAATTTCATGTAACGGGCTGCCCCGTTACATCACCCCCCCTTAACTGATAGTCACCGTGTGACTATCGAAAATATGGAGGCCACCCGTTGGCCACCATTGGGACAGGGAGCACTTGTTGGGTCCGTTCCATTCACTTTCCGCTTGACCTCGCATAGTTAACATGTCTATGCGAGGTGACTCAAGACCCACACAGCCCGGTGCTGTGCAAGCCTCTGCGGCAGACGATTCGTCGTCTGCCGCCCCTTCTTCGCCTGCAGCAACAGGTGCTGCAGGTGCACGCGGTATCACACCGCGTGCGCACGATGACCCTGATGTAGAGGTCATCTACTCTGGCGAGTCAGACGTGTCTGACTCGGGCAATGCTCCAGAGGCGTCTCGCTCACCGGCGACGCCTCAGTATTCGCCAAGACCACTGCCGAACGAACGGACTCGTGATTTGCATCACAGTCTGTTCGGCAGTGATGACGATGATCAGGGTGGTGAGGAATTCTATTCCTCACCACCGCCGGCTCGTGCGTCTTCGCACGAGCGTGATGACGATGGCGCGAGCCGTCGTCAATCTGGGAGCCGTGGTACCGACAAGGGTACCACTGTGAAGCGTGATGAGTTGAAGCCGTGGCGTTTGCCCGAACGGCTCATCAATAGCCTGTCTCACGAGACAGGCCAACACCATCGAATACCCTTATTCGATGCAACCGAGCTTCACGGCTTGAGTTCCAGCGCGAAGAACTTTCGCGCTGAAGAAGATTTTTATCTCGATGTCTTTCTTAGACATCGATGGTACAACAGCAACCAAAAGCGTGACAAGGCCTCGCTTTTGGCTGCGTGGAACGCGTTCGTCCAAAACGTAAAGAATTTTGGACGAGAAGGGTGGCTCAAGAAACTTGAGGCGACACGCCTCAGGTTCGAAAGGCGAACGCCAACCGGTGCTAGGTACCGGTTGCATTGTTTATCGAGTGAGGCAGGCATTCCTTGCCTCACATGGGGAGACCCTTGTGCGAGTTGTGTTGACAACTCGCAGCGTGCACATAGGGATGTGTATTCCCTAGATTCGCCCTGGGGAAGGGCACACATCTCGGCTGAGATGCGTGACGCGATTGCAAACTTGCAATCCGTCTACAAGCGCCTAGGGCGCGTGTTTACCGATGGGCCACAGGACTCATCGGATGGGTCTCGTCATACTGGCGGACGAGACCTTCAACATCCATCAACAGCTGAGAGCGGGGCTCCCAGCTGTTCCAAGAGGGTGGATACCCCCGCCACTGGACGAGGTAGCTCGTCCTTGATCCTGAATCGTCACGGTGATTCAAGATACGCTCCACTAGAAAGCGTTGATCACCGTGAGCATCCACCAAAGGATGTGGTGGAGGAGGAAAGACCTCCTCCAGATGATTCGGTTCACCATCTCGACCCTTACGAGATGGATCGCGCAATCGATGAATTGCGCGATGACTTGAAGCACGAGCGCGACCGGCGCTACGCTTTGACCGATACCGTGCGGAAGAACCGCAAGGGTCACGAGGCTGATCGGGCGAGGGATCGCGCCGATTATGCCACAGCGCAGCTTCAGGTCGAGCGGGATGTCCGCTCCCTATTCGGCGAGCTGGCGACAGCTCGCGGGGAGATATCTCGGTTGAGTTCCGAGGTATCATATCTGCGCGACCAGACGGATCGTCTGGAGCGCGAACGCAAGAACTTGATGGATGTTCTTGAACGTGGGGGCTATCTTCATCGGAAGAAGAAGGCTCGTACTGACAGTACGACCTAAGCCTCCCCACGTAAAACGTAGGATGCGTGCGCATCCTACGTGGCAATTCGAGTGTGTATGCATTGCCCTTGCGATGCAACACTCGAAATGGCCCAATGTATTTCGGCAGTAGTTTACTACTGCCGACACTAGTGACTGCATGTCCAGGTAAGTTTACCGTAGACAGTAGTACTAGGTCGTTAACCTTAAATGAAAGAACATTTGCTCTTCCATTCTTGTCTGCGTTCCGTTTCTGACGGTCCACCGCATTTGCGATGGAGTCCTGAACGAAACGGACTACCGCTTCTCGAGTCAGCAGGAAGTTCTCTGCTGACTCTTTGTTTTGTCTGGCAGTGCGCTTCGTGCGCACTGCTAAGAGATTGCTCTCTTCTTCAGCGAGGTTGTCTTCTTCCTCGCTGACATAATCGTTGGCGATGCTGAATATACCAGCATCGTCATCATCATCCGAATCAATAATAGCGTCGTCGCTATTATTGAGATGATCTTCTTCATCGATGTCGACTTGATCGACATCGGCATCATACGTGACGACGTTAACGTCGACACGTGATGAGCAAGAGCCAAAACGGTTTTTGCTCGAGCGAGTCCCTCCCCCCCTTATCCAAGAGTCACACTCTATAAGGGTGGGCACTCGTGGATGGCGTAGGCCATTCACGTAAAACGGTGTGTGCTGTGTTGAAGCATGCACCGAATTATTGATGGCGAATTCCACCATGGGTAGGAATTCGCTCCAACTCGGAAACGAGTGGACATATCCTCGAAGGATCTCTTCGAGGACACGGTTCGCACGTTCCGTCTGACCATCTGTTTCTGGATGGTCAGAAGTGGACATCTTCAATCGTGTTCCGAGAGTACGGAACACGGTTTGCCAAAATGCCGCCGTGAACCGAGGGTCACGGTCGGATACGAGTTCACGGGGTAACCCGTGGAGTCTAAAGACCGTGTCTAGAAAGACACGAGCACAACCTTGAGCCTTGATCGACTCAGGGACAGCAGCAAGATGGACCATCTTGCTGAATCGGTCAACAAACACAAGAATACCATTATTCTTGTGAGCGTCTTCGGGAAACCCGAAGACGAAGTCCATTGAAACGGACTGCCAGCACTCTGTCGGAACAGGCAGAGGCTGCAATGGCGCACGGGATGAAGGACTAGGCTTCACCCGTTGACAAACTTCGCAAGCACGTATGTACTTGCGAACAAACTGATACTGGCGGGGCCAGTAAAAGTCACGACTTACCGTGAGGTAAGTCTTTTCCCTTCCACGATGGCCGCTTGTTGGGGCATCGTGACACTCATACATGATGCGCAAACGCAAATCATGATGAGCGGGTACGACGACACGAGGCGTGTCGTCGGCAACAGCTGTATAGTACAGCAATCCGTTGCGTGTACTATACCGATCCGATGAGGATCGGTACAAAGCCGGTAAATCCCTCATGGATTTACTGGATGGATTCACCAGATGATCCATCAATCGCAGAAGATCCTTATCTTCCGCGTATGCCTTTCGTACGTCGTCAAGTAAACTTGACGACGGGACACTGACTGACAGTGTCGCAACAGTGGGCTTATCCTCACTGTTGGATTGTGCGTCCGGCTCGAAATCGGGCCGGCGCGAAAGCGCATCAGCGACGACATTGAGTCGTCCCGGTTTATACTCCACGGAGAAGTTATACTCCGCGAAGAAAGACAGCCACCTCGCCATTCTTTGCGAGAGGTGTGGGCTGTTTACGGCCGTGCGTAATGACGCATGGTCCGTGTAGACAACAAACGGTCTATCTCCCAAGAGATAGACGCGAAACTTAGCCAGTGCGTATTTCATGGCAAGGAGTTCCTTGTCATGCACTGGGTAATTACGCTCAGCTGCTTGCAGCTGACGCGACTGATAACAGATGACGCGCTCCGCGCCATCTGCATCGAACTGCATTAACGCACAGCCGATTGCGAAATCGCTGGCGTCACAGACCACATGAAATGGTCTGTCCTGATCTGCAATCGCCAAGATCGGCGATTGCATCAAGCTTTGCTTGATACCTTCAAAGGAACGCTGGCACTCAGCGTTCCATGACCACTTGACATTTTTCTTGAGCAAGCAAGAAAGATGAACAGTCATCTCGGCGTAGTTGCGCGAGTACTTGTGCAAGTACGCCGCATAGACCAAGGAACTTCCTTAGTCCCTTGACATCGACTGGCACTGGCCAGTCGGTGATCGCCTTGATCTTTTCGGGATCAGGGCGTACGCCGTGTTTACCCACGATGCACCCAAGAAGTGGTATTTCGCTAGCCGCGAATATACACTTCTTGAGGTTGGCGTACAACTTATACTTGCGCATAAGTTGAAGAACCTGACGAACGTGAGTTCTGTGAACTTCAACGTCCGTCTTTCCGTCCATAGCCCGGCTATGGACGAACACATCGTCGAAGTAACTCGGTGCGAAGTCTCGCACCGGTCTCAACAGATTTGTTACACATCTGTTGAATGTTGCAGGGGCATTACTCAGCCCCTGTGGCATCACTAGCCACTCCCACAGCATCCCGCTGGGGGTACTCACTGCCGTGAACGGGACGTCCCGTTCACGCATCAGGATCTGATAGAATCCATCCATCAGATCCATGGACGAAAAGATGGTACTCTTTGACATACCATCTATGATTACGTCCTTCCTCGGTATCGGCGTCTGAGCCGGTACCGTTGCAGCATTCAACTTGTTGAATGCGTGCACTATCCGCCACCCTCCTGTGGCCTTTCGCACACAGAAGGTCGGAGAGCTGTGAGGGGATGTTGATTCCCTCACATGGCCCGCTGCTAAGCGATCGGCAAAGAACTTGTCGATCGCTAGTACTTGTTCACGAGGCAGTGGCCACTGCTTCATGACACAGTACTTCGAGCCCGGTTTGAGCTCGATCTCGTGTCGAGTGCCTTTGTCCTTAGGCAACTCGCAAGGTACGGATTCAGGGAACACATCCCTGAATTCGATCAAATCCTTATACAAAGGATTTGCCTGAAGTGACTCCCAGGATTGAGACGTGTATCGCTCAATCCGAGTCTTCTCATCGAGGACACTTTCGTCCATCGATGAGCTGCTGAGAACCCGTTCGTTCTCAGCAAATACTGTTGCCGACCGAATATCGGCCACATACTCATCCTCTGTGACGAGTATGCAGATCTGCTTGACTTTGCCACTACGCAGATCACGCAAGAACCGTTTCGGTTCTAGCGTTGGCAACTGAGTTATCTCCGAAGTCAACTTCGGAGGCACAATCAGATCAAGCGTATAAGCGCCTACGCTTGATCCGTCATTAACCAAGACGTTCAACGTCTCGGTTTCTTCCTGGGAACTTGCTTCCACAGGTTGCTGAAGGCCTAATCCCTCAGCAAGCGACTCTTGAGGAATTCCTTCCTCAAGTACGTGGGGACTTATTCCCTCGACGTCTTCCGACTGTGGCTGTGCAACCACAGTCAGGCACCGATCCTCTACGGTCGACTCTCCAGTCGACCTAGGATTTTCATGTTGCCCCTTGGGGGCAACAGATTTCTTTCTTCTAAGATGCTGCCCGCTAGGCATGCATCCATGTCCCGGTCCACTCGACTTATTCGAGTGGTGGACCTTCGGCGCAGCCTGTACTTCTGTACAGCCGCCGGGAGCTTGCTCCACAGTGTAGTGATCAACTACACTGTGATCTTGTGCAGTCGTGCTAACGACCGTACCGCAAGTGAGGCCATCGCACTCACTCGCAGAACATCCACACGCTTGTGGACGCTCCAAGATGTTCATCAGATGGCCATCTGATGAACAAGCGGCAGGCATCTTCACGGATCGATGCTGCCAGCTCACCCTTGGCTCGTACTTTCTGAGCCAAGGTAATCCCAGGATGACATCAAATTTGTCATCCAGATCTAGTACGATGAAGTCATCATCGTACTGTTCGCCCTCTAACGTGTAGTGGATTCCTACTACACGTTTCTCAACGGTAATCGATGCGCCTGTTGCAAGGCGCACCGTCATCCTTGTGAGGGGAATGTCGCGCTCAACGAACTTGAGCCTACGACCCTCTAGTGACTGGCGACGAACAAAGTTGTTCGACGCCCCACAGTCTACTAGGGCACGAAGCGACAAATCATTTGTCGCTTCCAACTTCAAGGTGATGAGCGAAACGTCATCACCAGGTGCAGAGACACACAATGATTGTGTATCTGGAGCAACTTTCGTCAAGAGATTTGCAAATTCTCTTGAGGTTGCTGGATCAGTAGGGCGCTCCGCCCCTACTGACCCCGACCATTTTTTGATGGTCCGTCTCGCTGTTGCGGCTTCGCAACAGCGCTGGACCCACGCCCATTGCCCTTTCTGGCAAATGGTCGTCCATTTCGCTCAGTACTGTTTGGTACTGGGCGTGGAGCACTACACTCGTATGCGTAGTGCCCTAACTTCTGACAGCGATTGCACCTCTGCAATCGCTTGTTGTTTGAAGAGCGAGGTCTCTCGCTCTCAACATAGCAGAGGTCCATTGGTTCTGGACCTCCGATCTCTTGTCGTCTCGGTGGACGGTAAGAGTTTGAGCTAGCATGAGCCTGTCTCATGCTAAAGTCTTCCTGTTCCGCGGCTGATATCGCTTCTTCAAGCGTATTCAGCTCAAGGCGGAACAGATGGCTCCTGACGGGCCCTTCTGCGAGCCCTTGCATGAACACCGTAATCAACGTGTGTTCATGTACTGGGTTAGCAGTTATACTACTCGCAAGGAGTCGTATATGTTGTGCGTAAGCGTGCACATCACGCTTACCCTGCTTGAGTTTCAGGAGCTCTGAACGAGCCCTGAACTCAGCCCGTGGCGGCTCAAACGTTTGTCTGAGCCGGGACTTGAAGTCATCTAGCGACCTAAACACGTTTGGGTCGCTACTCTCGAGTCCCAGGGACCAAGTTTTGGCACGCCCTGCCAAGTGGGTCTGAGCAAATGTGAGTTTCATTTGCTCATCTTCGACGCGACGAGCCCTTAGGGCTCTGTCGAGTTCGACAAACCATAGTAACAGGGAGTCCTCCGGGACTCCACTGTACTTGGAGATGTCAACTTTCATGACTTCGGGACGACGCGCATGCGCCGTCCCGCCCACAGCAGCATGGAATTGCTGCTGTCTCAACAGCTCCGTCTGTTGAGCACCGAGTTCTCTCAACTGCTCGGCCTGTTGAGAGCCTTGCTGGTGAAGCAAGGCTACTTTCTCCCTCTCGAGAGAAAGTTCATTCTGAATGAACTTGGCAATAGCGGCATGTTGTTGGTCTCTGTCTAGAGACTCCAACATGGTGCTAACGACGAGTTCGCCTACGGTAGAACTCATTCGTTCTACCGCACCCCATTCGATGTCACTCAAATGGGTAAACCCTTCACGCGTGGCGTGAAAGGTGTCTTCTTCATCCAACATGTTCATGTTGGATGTTGTGGTCCTTGGAAGGACTACAAAGTGCTACCAGGTGTAACGGGGCACACCCTTGCGTAACTTAACGCAAGGGTTTTGGGTGCCCCGACGGACGTACACGTGGCAAGCGAGGAAGCGTAGGTAGGGTAAAAGTAGAACTGTTATATTAATATAATTAAGTCTTTAAACTACTGTCTCTCTGTTTGACTTAGTTTAACTATACTAATATAACTGGATGTATGGTGACGTCTCGTCACCACTCATTGCGCGCGTCTTGCGGCGATTGGTGGGTTGATATCATCACGATATCAACCAATGAACAGACCCTTTGGTCGACCCTTCAATATCACCACTTTGGTGATATTGTTTAAAGAATATCCATCTTTATATTCTTTATTGTCACTTTCCTTAAAGTGACAATTTCATGTAACGGGCTGCCCCGTTACACGAGGTGTCGACGCGCTCGCCTACATTTATATCAGTGTGGCTTCGGTTGTACTGCTGTGGTAAGATTGAGAATTTTCTGCACACGATTTTTGTAGCTCGCCCTTTAGTTCTACGCAATGATTCCAACATACTTTATCAATGTTGCGTATCCTCGAAGCCATTCTTGTAATCGGATGTCAGCAACCACAAAAGAGTCGTGACGTAAAGTGTATGCAGCGGATTTGACCCGATACGCAAAGTTAAGTTGTTTAATCATTCTCGATGCATGATAATTAATAATATGATCTGTTGACTTTATAAAGTAAAAGTAAGACCGTAGCCCTATCAACGGTTATATTCAAAAGATCTAGCTGACAACACGCTTCTTATGCGCTGATAATGACCATATTGTTGGGCAACAAATTCACCTCTTATCATGGTGAGCACGATGAGAGAGAGACGGGTAGTTTTGTTAGAATGAGAACACCGGACTCAAACGATGCGGATTTGGAACTGTCGTTCCTTTTTATCATGCAAGTCCTGCTTTCCTATCGTCAGGCCTCCGTGACATTCTTCCGGGACAAGTACAACCTTATATCATACCTATGAAAGACCAACTGTCAACAACTTTCACAAACTTCCCCTTGGTTTACCAGCTGCCATCCAAATTCACCAAATGACATCCAACGGCCATCGAACTTATTCCAATAGTAGTCACTGCATATAGTTGTGGTACATAGCGAGCTTTACATGGCTTATAAAAACGTGCAAAGTCCCTGATAGATAACATTTTTTGGCGGGAGACCGGGAAACCAAAAATTCTATTGTGGCTGGCCCCAGTAAAAAGTGGCTGTCCTCTGGGCTCGACCTCTCCCATTTCGATGCATTGATATCACATGACTTTGGGATTGCTTATCCTACTTGAATGTATCATATCTGTTCTTTATTGCATACTACTGGCATTATGGACGCACAAAAACTTTTGTGAACTTTGTTGAGTATAAATATCACTGCTCGGTAGACAGCTTATATCCGGTTTCTCCAGATCTTTAAATGGCTTGATTTGGCGAGGATGTGCTTAATCGGAGTATTTTGTTTTACATTTACACGTATTCTATAGTGACGGATGATGGCCAGCGCGTAACGCGACCGACAGTGATTTAGGATAACGGAGAAAAAGTAAACGTCTTGTTGTGGCGATCTGACGTCGATTCACAGAAGAAAAAACCGATTTACTGCCATACATTTTTGTCTGAACTATAAATGTGAGCCAGAGTAGAGGTACACACTTGCATAAAGGCATCAAAGGTTCCAATATACCTGAGCTTTTAGTGAAGCAACCAGAGTAGAAGGATTAACATTCTATCAAAGGCAAGTATTTACAAAGAGATGTAGTGCTTGCTACTGGAATGCCGAAAAATTCGACAAAGTGAAGCGGATTTTTAGTTTTTTGCCTAAAAATGATACGAGCTAAGAGTCGTCACCTGTTTTACTGTCAACGCCTACTTTATTTACAACGACTTGGATATGATCAAAATAGCTCCTCTGTAGGTAGGTAAAATGTAGATATGGCTCCTTCCTAATATTATGTCAACCTTTGCAGTGAGCGTCATATTCATTTACATTGAATGCGACCAAATTCAACGGGAAAGATGAAACAAGCGATTCCTAATCCAGCTTAGCTGTTTTATGTTATACTCCCTCAGCCGCCGGATTAATATACAGTTCTTGTAGAAGTGACTGTCTCGGCCATCTCTATAACTATCATTCTGGACCTTCCATGGTTATTCGCTATCGTAAAGATTGACGTGTCGAAGGACACCGTTGAGAAGTTTAATCATTTTGTGTTTATGGTTCCACCTCGATATATCGCATTGATGCCCAGCGCTTTTGAAGAGTATGAGTGAGCGGTTGGTGTTATTGACATAGAATTATCGCCAGTGTACAATTGTGTAGCATAAATGCCACTGACGCTAGCAGGCGGCGGATCGCCCGTTGTGTTAACGAAATTATAGATGGCATTTCAGTTTTGACTATCATAATCCGCCTTTCGAGCAGTGACATTAATGGTCATCACGCAAGCGAGTTAAAGTCATGACTGCAGGTAGTCGGTATTTTTTGTAGTAAATGTGGTATGGTCAGCATGTATTGTTCACTTTGGTGATGATTGTAAATAGCTCAAACCATATTGCTTTTGCATAATTCTTGCCTTTGGAACACTATAGCAGAGTACCACGCATCTTCAATAATATACTGGTCCCCTTCTGCTTCTGTTGTTCTCACTACTTCTTGCACAAAATAGGTTATTTCCGCGTCTCTTCCCTGTACATCGATATATTAATAAAAGAGACATTACTCTGACCTCAAATTGGTTGCGCATACGACGAATTTCAGTGCCCGTTCCAGCATTCGCGTGGAGCTGAGTCGAAATCACGAAGTAAAAGAGCGAAGGTTTTTTGCAGAGCCATATAGAGTGATGATATAATAGCCTCACTAGTGTCAACTAGTGAGTGGACAATTGCCAGATTTCCTTCGATAGTACAAATATTTCAAGAAAAATATAATGGCGTATATAGTACAAAATGATTATAAAAGGGACTCCTTTCATCACTTACTCTTTACTAACCACCTCTCAGCTTAAATGCTAAGTAATTATGATCAGCTGAGTAAACTATTAGAATTGAACACACTGCTGCTGCTTATGCGTTTCATCGAACGCTCTTCGTTAGCACACAAAATTCCACAGCCATAACACAACTAAAATCAGCATGGATCGCCAAATTTATTATCAACTGCACCTATGCTGATCTATAAATTTCGCGTGCTGCTTTAAAATCTCTACTTAATTATGAAGGCTGCATTGTTGCTGTTCTACACCATATGAGAGTTGGGATCAAGTAAAAGATGGCATCAAAGCTGTTACTTTGCAGTAGGCATGCGCATTGGAAGCGATAACAAGCTCTACATGTAATCAACGCAATTATGGTCGAGCGAGACATGGTACATGCTAAGGTTTAGAGCGCACTTTGACCTCTTTTACAAGAAAAATACAAGTAAGTTTAAGCCAGCATTAACGATCGCAACCACGAACTCTAAACCGACGTATTTGTTCAATCTCAGCGCCTATTGCTGACGAAAGAGTAACGCAAAGAAGTATTACAATCTGCAGTTGATCGACAGCAACCTTATCATATAGTGACCCAAATGCGCTGTCGGAGTTGTAACAATAACTTCCGAGGTATTTACAATACCATCATTTAAAGCGGCTGCGCATCCTAGCTGAGCGTTTCTGATTATTTTTCTATTTATAGGCCATGAATACCGCCCCGATGAAACTTATTTTGCTAAATTTAGTGGTCAACGACAAGTGACGCACCTTCTCATTTTTACGTTTTCCGCTAAGCAAATTTTGCTGTCGATTTAGCGCGGAACGGGTTTATTCGATCGACTGAACGTACAATACAAACCGTTTTGGGTCGACTTTGACGCATGTTACGGGAGTCACATCCGCACACCAAGCATTTAACTTTGCCTACTGTGCATGTCTGGGAAACGTGCGATAGTATACCTTTGGGCGTTATGGTACATACAACATGCTTTTAGCTGCATGTATATAGATAAAAGGCGATTGTAAATGATCATGAACTCGTATTATACAGATTGATCGACTCTTTGTGTTGACGACAGCAACGTAAGGTTTCTTTTGTTTAAGTGGCACGTCAGCAAAAATGACTCTTATTGGCAGCGAAAGACCTTTCCAAGATTTGCATCTTTGAAGTTTTTAAAAACTCGAAAAACATTGGTGCAATCATAAACGGCAGTTGCATAGAATCTACACTTGACTAGGATAAAAAATATATTCTCGCCATGTCGTGTTATACGATAAAGATAATTGACTGCTGATAAAGAACCGATTTGAAGCAGTGTTTATTTGTGATACACCGTGTATTGGTCACGTAACAATTTTGAGCATTAGAAGCGCGCATGTAGCAGTCGAATCATTGTAAAATATGTGTCTAAGGGGAAATATTCGAAGGTACAATTGCTTATAATTTCTTCTGATCTCAAGCTTGCAACTGCAGACTGCAAAACGGTCGGGAATGGGCGTCAACAAGTTGTGGCTAAGCATTAGTATTTTATGAAGTTATCGGCAAGGCCTCTGATTATGCTTAATAGATAACGATCAAAGAGTGCAAAGTGCAAATTGGTACATCTCTAAAAATCTATGGAAAAACGCTGTGAAATATTAAGGTGCATGTATTTCGAATATTGAGATGCCGTGCAGGCACAAGTTTCGTCAACTAGCAGCTGAATCAGCAGTATAGATTTAAAAAAAACGCCAAGAGTGCTGAGCCTTGAGGATTTTGCTTTAAACTGGTGGATGGTGTATCCTCCTCAATAAGTAATTTATGTAGCATTCGCATCAAATAGGGGAAATAATAAAGACGACAAGATGACTTTAAAGAGAGAATCTCGTACAGGCAGCGAGTAATTATTGACCATCTAGATGTGCTACCGGAAGCGGACGTCTTCGATCCATCTTTATTCGTGGACGCGGACTCCTGTTGGTGCTATAAGGCGTCAAATAATGGGGCACCAATCGTATATATATACTGAATGTGTCGCACTTATAATTGTAAAGAATTCCTCGCGGAATATACGTCGATACATTCTGCGAGGAAAATTCTACTTCTATATGTGTTTATTTTATAGTGATTACCAAATCGCGTCTAATTTTGCATTTATTTACGTTGTTTTATCATTAACATTCCGCTACTTACAGCGCGATAGTATTACGCCCTTTTTTACAATGGAGGGTGAGTGGGGACTAGCGGCTCCTAACCACAAACAATGTTCCTATTGACCACATTTTGATATCATTATAATCAAACGGACTAACACACTATATCGAGCTTCGTAGCATCATTTCTTCGTTTGCCTTTTTTTAATAATAAGGCACATGCAGCCAGTCGGATCTCCCCTCCCAAACAATTTTGTGACAAGTAAAATTTAATAAGGAAAAGCGACACGAAGCGATAGAGGGAGCATATTACACGAAGGTTAAGATCTGGTACGCTTGATATAGCGCATGAAAGGTGATGGATGAGGCTTTGGCTATCGAAAAAAGTTCAAATGACCCAGTAAGTCTATTTAGATCACACAACCTTGTTGTCTTTGCTAACATGTTGTTATAATCTGCTTGGCAGACCTAAATATCACTACTGTCTTCATCTAAGTGCACCTATTTTCAACGTATCAACACATGCTCCACTAGTTTACCACACCATAGTCATAATCAATTCGATCAATTTCTTGATCGAGGAATTGATAAAGCTGACGTACTTTTTGTCGTTGTCATGTACATTATTTTGAGCTTTCAAGAGACCCCTATTACATGCTCCACCTCACTTGGCCTCCCGCTACCAGTCCACCTCGTAGCGTCAATATTTTTGTAATGTGGTGCTTTAACCCTTCGTGCGGTGTCCCAGTAATTTTCTACCTTGCTTGCGTAAGTAGCTTGCTCGTTTATAAAAAGCAACAAAGGCTGCCAAACGAAGTATGCAGTGCCGATGTCGCTAAAGGGGAATAGGAATACAAATTGGCACGAAGTGCTCTTACGATTAAAACAATGGGAAACAATGAGTCATTTAAGCACGATTACTGAGGTTTCATTTAAACAAATGTAAACTTAGATAAATACAAACAGAAAATCGGGGAACAAAGGCTCTTGCATCGGCTACAAGTTGAAACGGTCATCTATGGACATTTAAGCGAAGCCATCGAATCGATGACTAGTTGACACTCGATGGAAACAGTAGATTACAGCAGTATCGATATCGCCGGATGTACATGTGGTTGATGCGAAAGAATTGGATTCGATTTCAGACATAGATTGCAATACATGATGAGAACGAAAGCATGCATCTTGTCATTCTTTTACATTTGCGCTCATTCTTCTCCAATTTCGTTCACCTTTGCTGTATTCTATCTGTATCTAGACTTATGTTGTCGATTTCAGTATATATTACCTTCGGACGTTGTGAATGACAACAATTGTTTCGTTGCTCATCGTGAAGATGTGTGCCATAGTATGCAATTTTACAATGGCTGATATTTCCTGGGTATCGCTCTACAATATATGTCAGCTAATAATGCACTGTCAATTAAAAACGTTGCTAGGGGCACACTGCTCAATACAGCGCCTCTGTATCCTAATGAAGCATCTGCGCTCGAAAAAAAAAGCGTCGACGACCCACAATTAGTCATTACAACGACCTAAGTGTAAATTCATACCTGCTCCGTATAGTGCTGCATGCCCTTGACAACGGAATCTAACAACGAGCTGCATCTTGGCACCTCTGAGATCTCCGGCTCGTGCAGGATCATATTGAGTAGCATAAGCATCGCTGAGCTGCGATGGAGGTCGCGAACTTGAGCTTGTCTGTCTACGACGTTTGCAAGCTTCACATACGCAAGATTATCTGTCCCCGCGACAGCCACGACAGGCGCTCTTGCGATGAGGCGATGACTTATGTGGTAGTCAGCAACCCTCTTTGAAACTGTCTCGATCTAGATAATACTGACAAAGCATTTAGATAAGTACCTGTTTGATTGACTGTTTCTTCTGGTCTGTGGTCAGACTCTTGTCGCCGTAAATTGATAGCGAATAAATGCGCAGTAGTGCGGCGAAAGGGCACACATTGGCAAATATTAACTCTTGCTGCTGGGTCGGAGGGGATTGTCCGACTAGGATCAAGCAATAAGTTATGCTTCACTTTTACCTTATTTACCTGGGATACCACCTTTGTGCCTTTGACAGCAACACAAAGTCTTCTTGTCGTGCGTGTTCACAACCCATTGCATTTGCTAGCTCAGGGGAAGCGTGTGCAAGCTAAGGTGGAGGTTCGAGCTGTCGATCGTGTATTTCGGATGCGACGTTAGAGTTCGAAACAAGTCGAAAGGGTGCAAGATCGAAATGTCCATACATTTGTGTCAACACATTGCCGTGGCGAGTTCCGAACCTTCGTTCGCTTTTTTATATCCTCTCAAATCCCCTGATTTGACCATACAATAATAGTGACAAACCCATATTAATTGTTGGTGGATAAGCGCTGATTATTGACGCAAAGATAGCCAAAGCAGGGGCCCGCAAACATCGATACATTGTTCTCATCACTAGATACCCACACGATGAGCGAGACACTGGACATGACGACGCAGCAAGCGACACCCGACGCTAGAGCTGAGACAGGCGCGACTTCGGACGACGAGGAGCAGCCGCAGCCGCAGCAGGTGAAGAGCGACAAAGATGAGAGCAACGCCATGGAGAAGCTCACGGACCTCGTGGAGGAGAAGCAGATGGACGAAAACAAGATGAAGCAGGCGTTCCAGGCGCTGTGTAAGCAGGAGGAAGCCAACAAAGAGGCGGAGCGGCTGCTGGAGAAGAAGCTGGCGGCAGTGAAAGTCAGCAAAGACGACGTGGCGCTCGTGGCGCAGGAGATGGAGATCTCGACGCAGCAAGCGGACCGCAAACTGCGCGAAGCCGACGGCGACGTCGTCAAGTGTCTGCAAGCGCTCGTTGCTGCTTGATTGGTTGGTTGGAGATAGAAACAAGAGCTTTGCTTGGACAGCATGGGACTTGATCGTTCGTATGTCGTTTGTCTCTTGTGGTACAAAAGGGAGAGAGGGGTGAGTGCACGGGTATAGATGGGTAGTGACGCTGTGGATGGAATAGCGTGAGCGGAAATGCACGTCATGGGATATTAGAAGACTCGAGGCACACGTGGTCACTCGGTCTTCGATTTACTTGCTACGGATGTTTCGTGGGATGTGGGATGCAGCGTGCCTATACTGTCAAAGGTGTCATGAGAATAAAAGAGAGTAGCATATCACGCGTGTAAGACATGCAAGATATGAAAAAGGTAGCGTATCTTTTTGTAGAAGCGATTCGACATGGATAGTGTCGTATGCAGACAACGTGTTCGTTCATGAATCACAAAAATTGCTAGCTAGAGGCCAGTCATGGGGAGCTAGAGGCCAGTCATGGGGAGCTTTACATGGTGGGCATTACTTATGCAATCACAGCAGCACGGACCAAGTGATGTCTACGTACTGACCAACTGCACAATTCTCATGTCAAAGGGGTTGAGCGCAACACGTTATTTAGGTGCCTGAGTACTGGTATGCAACATATTTCGAGCCGCAAGTTTGCAATGCACTAATTCATGTACGATGACCGAGCCTGTCATCCTATTATAACTCGAAATAGTTGTGGCGTGCCAAGCAACAAAGTATATTAGATTGGGCGATTTGGCTGTCACCACATGGACTGCACGATCTCATCGCAATCGTCATCGTCATCGGAACTTAGCGCGTGTCATCTCAAGTGCTATCGAATGCAGAACGCAATTGCTGCAGTCTTCCGTTATTTAATCTTCATGCTCTAAGTAGTGTAACTGTAGTAGCGAGTAGTACGTTGGTCAGCTGCGATACTTTCCAAAGGCAGATACCGCACCCGAGTTCCAAATCTTCCAGCAGATTGGAAGTGCCAACCTTACCTATGCCGGCTCACCAAACGATCAGGTACTATATGCTGAGAAAGCCTACATCATGCATGCCTTTCGGAGGATCATTGTTATATTTGTAGAAAGGAAGTTAGCTTCTGCAGTGCACAAGAGCGCAGGGTTGGCAAAGAACCTTGTCTCTGCTTTTTGCAATTCAATCGACGACCTTTGTCTTCCATCTCGCATCTTATGACAAAAATTCCAGCCAAGAAAAAACATGTCCAGCTGGATGAGTGTGCAAACTCAAAAGCACGCTTGGCTGGCATGACCTCAGTGTATACCGAATGCATGGTTGTAAACACCTCGTGCATACATTTTCGCTTCGAGCATAAGAATTTCCGTCGACAAATGGACCAGGCTGAGCTAGAAGTATTGCTCGACAGCATGGCATTGCTGCGGCGTACCGAACATGGATGCAGTAACAGATGTTCGTTGCTGTATCATCTAGCTGCGACCGATAATATGCTTGGTGCTGACGTCTCTATTATAATTATTCAGAGCCAAGGTATCCAAATTCTTAGCAACATCGAGTCACCATAGAGAGAAGGTGCTTCAAATTGACAGTATTTTGCTGAAGTCATGCATGGTTTGATGTTTCCGCCAAGAAATACAATATTCGCTTTAACTCCGTACCTTTGACTAACTGACTAAGACCACTGGTGGCCTTACTACGATCTTACTCGCTATTGCATCTGTTTGAATCCACGAGTTACGATCCTAGGTACATGGCAAGTCGAATACATAAGCTCCTTTGACCCTTTGTCATCATGTTCGTAAACGAATGGCGGGTCCATCACGTTGAATTATATGTGTTCTTGCCTGGTGTCAAGACCGTGGTTCTACGCATGATGTCAGGACGACGTCTGTGAGTTTAATAACGCAGACTTGCATAGAACAAAAATTGTTGGTTATAAGTCGGATTGCGTCGCACCAGCGCACGGCCAAGTAGAGCTGACAATGGCTGCAACATCTGGAGTAAAAGGCGAGAGTCATCTACAAATCATACGGTAAAACACACACGAAAACAGACTAGTATTGGGAGGTGAACTATTGCTAGGCGGATGTTTTACCTCAACACAGATACACTTGCAATAATGCGTTGTCAAATGGCATGGATACATAATTGGTCAGCACATTTGAACATAAGCATATTTGCACATATTGACTTTTCAATCAATGTTATGATCATTACAACAAAACCTGTTACTGCGCTGAACATCGTATTTCGCCGTTGTGGTGTATCGCACAAATTCGAGTTCGAATATTACTGTGCAGATACGCGAATAGCGCGGTAAAATCATGCAGTGTGACTTACCATGCTTGCTTGTTGTCACATAAGCAAATTGGTGTGTACTTAAGGTCAGGACGATGCAAGTGCTGGGTCCAATGGTGGCCCATATCCAGTAGATATGGATGACCCTCTTTTTCTTTGCAAATTCATGTCATAGCACAGACTGTGTCATGACGCTGTGAGCTTCCGTTTGGCCTTCATATTAGGCTTGCTGTTTACCGTTGCTATTAGTCTCTGTAACATATGCCATGCATCTGATCCGTCCGATTTATATTCTCGCGGCGGCCGCTCTTAGTTCTACGTCTACTATGACGGTTCATGGCGAGACGCTACTACCCACACTAATTAGAATCCAGATTCGTCGTATTTTGGGTTCTCTTCCATTTCGCCACCTCATACTCTACGCGGAATGTCTGTCGTTCAAATGACTGTTTGGCGCTAGCGCGAGTAATCATTCTGTACTCGACAACTGCAGAACGAGCGCTAAAAGGCATCCTACTTTGGACTATGTGTGTATCTCATATATTCGATGTGACCGCCGAATATATAAACAAATGTTTGTTTATAAGAACGGTGCAGGGTGACCCGGCATAAAGACCAGCGGAGACGATGCGTTACAGTCCTGTCTGCGCCAAAACACGCGACTTGCTAAGCTTGTCTAATACCAAAACGTATATTGCAAAGTACTCGTAAGCTATGCATTGTCGCCATTATTCTATCGCGATATTTACGTAGAAGGAAGCTGTGCTGGGCTGCATCATGCCAAGATCTTCTGCGCGGCAATGGGACATCTTATGGATCGACAGCATTAGCTATGGACAACGTTTTAAAATTGGTGGAGTCGCATATCTTGTGGTCGGTACATACACTCATTACCAGGACGGTGCGCGAGCACCTATCGTGAGATTCACTATCAGCAAATGTCGTTGACGCATTGCACTTTCATCGCGATGCAATGGATGCAAACATGTGACACCATCTACTTGGATGGATCAAAAGAGTGGTAGTGGAGGCTCTTCTTCTTCATTACGGCCTGACGCAATAAATGGTATAATGTCGATCCCGAGGTCGATTCGTAAAAGATCGGACCGGTGTCGTACTATTATCCACAACCGTTGCAATAGCTGGAAACAGCTTACTATAGGTGTCGTCCTAAAGGACGGTCTGCTTCCATACACCTCCGATTTGCTGGTAAGCTACAGCATTGTCGGGGATCCGTTGCAAGGAGCTAACAATGTATGAAAGATTATGGCGGTGCAACCGATGCCGATATGGCGCTCAAAAGCATTTCGGATGCTACCATCTTCGTGTATGTCTGCAGCGAATCTTACAATTTCCAGATCAATATCGGCTATACAAACCGAGTTAGCATGACGTCGAAAGACGTCTGTGTGCAGAAGAGCCGAGTAGGATGGAGCCATATCGTGAAATATTGATTATGAATGGGTAGGTAGACCGCGAAAAGGTATGTGCGACAATGAGTATGCGCTGTCTTGCAAATGATGGTGTGTGGGCATCTTGATATCCGTGCTTCGTCGAGCGATGCATCAAACCCATTTGTGGCGCAAGCAGAAAGTCCTAGCGCAGCGCAGAGACTGCCGTCGGCAAAGATGTGTGATAGCATAGGATTGACAAACATCGTGTGCGACAAACAGCGGCATCTCAATTCGACAAAGCAGTATCTTGCTTCTGGAGTCATTAAACAGCTTTGATGCGGTAACTGTTTCTTCGTCATGATGCAGCATTTTGAAATGGTCGATAAAGGCCTGCGACAACGGCAGCACCGTCCGGTGCATGATTGGATTCTCGAATAAGTGTACAGTGCGAGCCTGCATTCGCGCCAACGAGCTCCTTGCCGACACTATCACAACAGGAAGGAAGTGGTAACACTAATTCTGCTTTCAGGTTGGTATTCTTTACACCGACCAGGTAGATGGGCGTGACTTGTTTGTCAATCGGCAACGCCATTTAACGTCAAAAGTATTGTATTGAATGGGGCACGTGTTATTCTAGTCCGTTGCTTCGCTTGCACATGTGCAGTATGTCGCGCGTATAACGCAGAGCTTTGTGGACGACACGATGCTAGACATGCAAGCACTTTACAGCATCTTGCAAAAGACCGTGTATTCTCTTCCTTCACGCCTTAACAGAGAGGTGTGAAATTCTGCATTCGCACAGCGCTCACCGAAGTACATGTGCACGCACGCTCAACGATAACAAGGAGCGCAAGTCGGTGGATGATTGAGGTATATCGACATTGCCTACACATCGATCGGCTTGTCGGCGCCTCTCATGACGCACGAAGCCATACTCAACGCAATGGCCATCGTCAAGCGCAAACGTCGATTACTTTTGCACACAGATGACGAGAACGTCTTGTTCACGCGAAGCATCTAAACATGGTCCAGACCAAGAAGTGAGACATACTTATTGGCGCTAGCGATGGGCTCTCTTTCGTCACCGTCGGCACCTCATCTACAGGCTACTCGCTGACCTTCCCAAGCCACGTCTTAGACATCGAGTTGACAACATCCACGCCAAGAAACTCAGCCTAATCACTTCACCAAAGCCCCAAGCTTCGGTCTTCACTGCACTACAACCATCGTCTGCCACGTACAGAACGTCGCTCCGTTGGCCCCAAGCAAGAAGCACCCTTTGATACAACAATGCACGCAGGTGACATCCACAACCGACATGTCGACCTCAACTAGTTGATCAAACCCACCGCTCCACGTCGTTCCGTCCACCTCAAACACTGCACGCCGTCACGTCAGCCTACACGCTTTCCTTCTCGCCCCCTCACCACGTTCCTCGTATCCTCAGCTCTCCTTGTCACTTCGCACGTCCACGTCCTCGTCGTCGTTGTCGTCCATCCGTCTTGTCGTCCTGTTTCTGGAACGCCCAGTCCACGTGGATGACACTGCCCAGTATGTCATGCCCGTCAAGGCGCTCGATCGCAGCTTTCGCGTCGTCAAAGTGCGCAAACTCGACGAGCGCGTAGCCCTTGACAAAGCCCGACCGTCGGTCGAGGTTCAAGTGGATGTCTTTCACCTGCGCGTGCTCGGCAAACACGTCCGTCACGTCGTCTTCTTGGGCCTCTTCGTGGACGCCCGTGACAAACAAAAGATACCCTTCGACCGATCGCAGCGCATTCGAATGGTCCCGTGATCCTTTGGCCGGCGCGCGCAACGTCTCAAAGACTCCGCTCTTCGCCGGGTAGCGACTGACGTCCATGGCCGCAGACCCCGAGCCACGGCCTTTGACCACGCGCTTCGTGTCCCGACGCTGCGCAAGCGCTGTGCGGTCCTCTTGTGCGACTTTCTGCTGCTGCTGCTGCTGCTGCTGCTCTTCCTCCTCCTCCTCGACGGCCATCGCCGTGTCGCTCTCGTAGTCCACTTCCTCCGTCATGTCGGTCGTCGAGTGAGGAGGGCGTGGGCGAAGAGGTCCCATCGCGCGAAACGATTGGTTGAAAAGCGCTCGCGGACTCGGCCGACGCGAAAAGGGCGAAAGTATAACGTATACTACGCACGACGTAATTTATTGACCCGTTGATGACGCACCGAAGAGCGCAAAAAAAGATGCGGTTGATCCCGACTGAAGTCGACAAAGTATCATCTGTTGGGTTTTACACGACGTGTCAATAATGAGCAAGAGGATAGTCATGTTAAGGGTCTACGCGGCCTTCTGGACGCGCTCACACGTCCCTCGACGTGCGAAAGCGGTGCAGCGGCTCGCCGTCCTGCAGTGCTGCCATGACTTTACTGTCTTGGTCTTCAATCATCTCGGCCCGCGTTGCAATGTCCTGCGCGCGGTCCGCTGGAATCACAAGGACGCCGTTCAGATCGCCGCGGATGATATCGTTTGGCCGCACGACGCACCCAGCAACGAGGATAGTGCTGTTCACTTGCGTGACCGTAGTCGCCCCCTTCTCGCCATGCACTGACGTTGCGGTGGCAAACGCAGGAAAGCTCATGGCGCACAACTCGCGCACGTTTCGCACGCGTCCGTTCGTCACAACACCCGCAGCGTTGCGTGCTTTGGACGCAGTGGCCAACAAGGCACCAAACACGGCCGTCGTGCTCTTTTCCGGTGCACTTATGACCACCACGTGGCCCATTTCGACCGTATCGATGTAGTCGCACGAGCTACTATGGACCAGCGCTCCGGTGAGCGGCATCACCTCGACAGTGAATGCAGGTCCACAAATGTTCATGGCCAACGGCGCATCGTACCCTCGCACGAGGCCGACGTCCACCAAGTACCCGTCCAGCTTCATCTGAGCCATTGCGTCTGCAATCACACAAGTCGAGAGCTTGGCCAGGCGCAATAGCACTTCGGTGCTGTCTTGCGGTGGCTCGTTTTCCGACTCCAACATATTAGTGAGCAGCTGGTGGTCCGATCGTCGAAGCGCCAGCGACTGCGCCGTCTCGACGCCAGCAGCAACGTAAGCGTCGGATCGTGGAACAGGGAGCGACGTTATGGTCGCAACCGCTCCCTCAATCTCTTTGATCGCCTCGTCGTCGTTATTGCTGTTATTGTGGGGCTCGTGCTGGGCAGCTTCGTGCGTCGGGTGTATGGCTCCAGCTGAAAGCGGACCACCCGCGTCGGTCGTCGCTTTTCGCGTCCGCTGGTTGGTCTGGAAACCAGGCGCGCACGACATCTTGAGGTGCTCGGCGAGGCGCGTGGCGTTGCTCGCGTACTGCTTGTCGCACTTCTTGCATTGGTAGCGGACGAGTCCTTTGTGGTCTGCTTCGGGCTCGAGACGGACAAAGAAGTCGTACACATTACTGGGCTTTCGACCCATGGCGGCTGACTTCACGGGAGGATGTAGTTTACGGCTCGCAAGTTTTTGTGACGGAGAAGATTGCGAGCCAAAACAGCAGTGGGGCGCGCGCGATAGGGCTTGTTTGCCTTCTTTTGACCAATCAGCAGCATCCACGGCCAACCAAACATGCCTCGGGCAGCTTGAGTATCAGCCAATCATAAGTGCTGCGTGAGCGCCAAAGCACCTCGCACACTTCAACGTGCGCCAAGAATGAAGGACCTCGTACAATCAATCTGCCTAAGTATACATCCATCAGCAGCGCCGCTGATGACTGGCTGATGTCTTATGCCATGAGTTTGCAATGTGCTAGATAGTCCAGGTTGCAACTCCTTTCCACAAATGGCTACTTGAACGAAGGTGTCTGAATACGAAGGCCGGTATCGCTGGAACACCCTCCTGCACAAGTAAACACGCAAATGGCTGTGGTCTAAATGGAGGCATTTTCGAATTCGTTGACTTTATTTGCTCTAAAAATAGGAGCACCGAGGTACATTGACCGTATTTGCTCCAATGAGAAAATTAAAAACGTTGACTTTATTTCTGCTCGATAAAGGTGTGGCTATGACGTCAAATGGTACTCATATCAGCTATTTCCTGCACATTGTCAACCTACCTTCTCCCTCCAGCTACCTGATATGTGATTGGCTGAAAAGACCTCACGCAACCATCGCAATGCCACGCACGTCTCAAGCCATGGCGACGTCGGTGCTCGAGGCGCAGCAACGACTGTCCACGCTCTCCGTCTGCGCTATCGCAGACGCAATGGCAAAGCTGCAGATCCATAGCCATCTCGTGGACGTACTTCCAGTTCCGAGCTCTCTGTCTTCCTCCTCGTCGTCGTCGTCGTTCTTGACCACTAACATTTGCGGGTCCGCGTTTACGGTTCAACTTGTACCCGCAACAGGCGCCAGCGTCAAGAAACAGTCATTCCACTACGTCGACAAGACCGCGTCGGGTCAAGTAATTGTCATCAGTGCTCCATCGGGCAGCACGTCGGGCGTCTTTGGTGGCCTCTTGGCTGCAGCTGCCAAGGCTCGAGGTGCAGTGGCAGTTGTGACGGACGGCCGAGTGCGGGACGTGCAGGAATTGAGCGCTATGGACTTTCCTGCTTTCTCGTGCGGGACGTCCGTGCACGGACAGCAAGGGGCAACGACCGTCGCCGACGTGAACTGCCCTATCGTCGTTGCTGGCTGTGTCGTGCGGCCGAACGACATTATCCGAGGCGACGTCAATGGTGTGCTTGTTGTCCCGATTGAACGTGCAGAGGAAGTAGCTGCCATGGCGGCGAGGATTGAACAACAGGATGATCATGTTGCAAAAGCTGTGAAGCAGGGCTCTGGTCTGCAAGAGTCTTTTCGGCGCTTTCGCTCGAAGCTATAAGAGATGTCGTTCGTTGGTCCAAACTGTCTGCAACGAGTTGACAATGCATTTGACGTTTGACCACGATGGAGTGACAACCGTGACCTCATCACTTTCGTACTTGCAGGTACTGAGCTTCTAGCGCTTGTTCTGGGATTGTCTGGAGCTGCGAAAGTGCTTGCGAAAGCACCACGTCGTCTAGTAGACACGCGCGTAGATCCCTCGCACTTTGCTGGCTCTGGCTCTGTGTAACCAAGTACTGCAGCGCGTCGTCCAAGTAGTCGCGGCAGTTGTGGACGCTGACGATCTCCAGTTCCCTAACGACTACAGCGTTCATCTCCATGGCAACAAGCGATGGCGGGTACAGCTCCAAGCGCGACCTGTCCACGAGCACAATGCAGCCCATGGACTGTACCAGCGATAGCGCAAGCCCGGTCGAAGCTTTGGAGCCGACGAGATCCACGACAGCGTCCAATGCTAGCTCAGCCTGTCGTGTCAGCAAGTAGGCCGCATCAGCGGGTTCATGAAGATCCAGGGGAGTGACCGAGGCGTACTGTGACCAGACGGAGCTGCTCCAAGTGGCTGTCGTAGAGAACAGGTGCAAATTTTGCGCCGAAATCTGCACGTCTTGGTGCAGGAACCGCGTCAGCAGATTGGAGACGATAGTTGCAGGCCCGTCCGACAGAATCGCAACGTTGGTCACCTGTCGTCGCTGCAACTCGCTGACGATGGAGAGAACGACAGACATGTCGTCAGCTAGTAGTGCTAGATCGTCGGGGACACTGGGAGGGACTACAGCCAGGTTCGACGCTGGCAGCACAATGTATTCGGCAAGTGTTCCAATGGAAGCGCTGACGCCTACCACAGACGTAGAGCTGCAAGTCGATCCCTGGGGCAGCGCATCGTCACGGTTGCTTTCGTCTAGCTGCTCGCACTGACCCGCACGCCTTCGCATGAGATACGGCGACGCAACGACCCTGTCCAACACCTTGACAGGACCGACAGTCGTGCGCTCTGTCTGCTCCGAGGCCGAAAGCTGCAGTCCACTAACAGTGCCGACGAACGATCTCCCCAAGACGCCATTCCTGCCCACAATTTTGCCACGACACGTCTGCGCATCAAAGAGCGAAGCTGCTGCTCGCAAGACGTGCACTGTTGCTTCACCTGCACCTGCAGTGTTGCAAGCAACGCGTGTACACGAGACGACCGGTGGGTCCTCGCCGCATCGACATGCAGCTCTCACCGCGAGCATATCCGCTACAGCAACCACGTTCTCGCGCGTAGACGCGTCGCCAAGACCCGTCTCGTTGCTCCCATCTGCGCGTGTCGCGCATGTTTGCAGCAATAACCGCAATTCTTCTCTCTTTGGCAAACCAAACTGCTCGTCCAGTGTCGCAACGAGGTCGTGGAAACTGGACGTATCGAACAGGTCCATCGGAAGCTGCTCTTGTCTAAGCCATTGAGCAAGTGCGAGCTTGGCCTCTTGAGCTCGATCAACAGCGTGCATCCCTGCGCGTTCAGCCGACGGTGGGGCCGTTGCTGTCTCCTCCTGCATCGTGCGGCTACTCTCCACGCTCAATGATGCGCTTCCACGCTGCTCCAGCCGCGCCTTCTCACGGTGTCGCTCGTGATGCTGCGTGAGGTCATGCGTCTTGTTAGTGGCGCCTAGAAGACACGTACGTGACGTGGCATCGTCGGTAGTCACGTTCGGAGACACGCTCGGGCCGTCGATTGCGTCGGTACGAGTGACTGTCTCAGTGGCCGCCTCGTCCGACATGGCACTACGTCTGTGAGGCAGTCAACACGTCCCACGTGACTCGCAATGTATAGAAGCGCTGCGCCAAAGTGGACTACAGTGTCGCGATTTTGTTTACGGACGGCTGGTGATGGCCAGTGGTTATCTCGTTGGTTTCTGATTTGTGATTGTTACTTCCGGGTAGCCAAACGTAGTCCTCGAGGAAAGCTGTCGCAGAACGAGTTGTGAAAGGATCTGCGGACATCGTTGTTGCTACTTGTGATGACGGTCGACCCTCGGATAAGTGATGGGCTTGGTGGAGGAAGGATTGCAGGGATTTGTAGCGAAGGTTCGACCGTATTGCATGGTAGTGTAATTTACACCTGGTAATGGAGTGACATAGATTAAAGAGCGTATTATGGCAAACAAAAGGAAGCCGCTTGTTTCCGAGCCGAAACGCCCTGGTAAAGACTTGCCCAACAACATGCAAGTGATCGCCAGGCTGCTGACGAGGTACTGTTCGTGCGCTTGACAGATGTCGATGAAAGCGATTCGTAGCCTATAACTCACCGGTCGCTGCTCCCGCGACCAAACAGAGCAGCAATCTAATCAATGCAAACTTACGTGGCGATGGACCGCAACCATCGGTTTCCTGCGTTGACCTATCCTCGACTGTCAATTCTCCTCGATAGTTTAGTAACGGGACCGAGTCACCATGAACAGCTTCTATCGCAGTGAAAAAAGAGGCGCCTTGGTTTTTATGTCAACTTGACATTATTCACATTCTAAGAAAGTAAAGTACCAAATGCTCACGATAAAAATGCGCTAATAGAGAGAAAATCAAGAGACTCCGAGACGGTCTATTTATATAGAATCATGTACAAGATGTCTAGAAAAAACATCTAAGATGGGTTACAAGCGCAGAGTCGGGCAGCCTGTCGCGGAAGATGTTCGGAGAGACCGGGACGTTGCTGAGTTTGTCAGAATCGGAAGTTATAGATCCAGACATGCATTGCAGATAGCACTTTAAACGAAAATTTCGGACCGCGATGTTCACGTTTGACCAACGCTGTAAGTTGACGTATCCCAGATTCCCAAATTTTGACACGCGCTTTGAGAAACTGTGACCCGCTTACCGTGGAACACTGCGTCATTCCGCTCCCTCCACAGTTGAGCGAGATCGACAAAAATTATTAGAAAATTACGACATTTTCCAGACCTCCACTGCAGTCTCAAAACTATCTCGGAAACGTTGCAAAAGTCGACTACTCTGCTGTGTTGATAATGCAGGACCTTATCGGCGCGCAGCTGAGAAAAGCCGTTCGATCTAATTGTATGGAAGAGACACCCCTCCAAGAACTGGTAATTTGCCCCAGCATGCTATGGCTCTAAGGCGATTCCAAAACACGTGGGATGGCTATTCTTTCACACCTTGACACGCTGGTAGTGCATTGCAACTGTTGTCATCGAAACAACCCGCATGATTGATATTAAGTAGCTTTGTGGATATATGGTTTCATATCCAAACATGGTCTTCCGCGAGACCATTTCAGTATCGTAAACTTAAGAGGGACGCTAATGCGAAGCCTCCCTCGTTTATTAATATGCGTCGACCCGGACCGCAAACCGCTGCCAAATCGGTGTTAATGCGACCTAGATATGGATTTATGTAGCACGAACGCGTACCGTAACATGGTGGTTCGTATTTTATCGTTCGAAGCGAGCTCCAAAACCGCCCACGGAACCCGATGATGTCAAAGGCGTGAAGGAGACGCCCTTTTGTTGCCTTAACCGGGTCTGTAACGGGTTAAGCCTGTTACATGTCATCGGCACGAATTGTGTCAATGTCAATATCATCTTAATTAATTATTTTACAATATTAACTTTGCAGTTCAATATTAAAGGACTTTTACTTTCAGATGCAATATTCGGCACCGCTTCACAAATGGTTGATACAGGCCATTTATCAATAAAATAAACCACCAACTGATGCTAGACGCACGCAGTGGGTGGTAAGTGAGATTACGCATAAAACATTTGGATTCTGATTATATTGTGAGTAAGACAATGAAGGTATAGTAAAGGGCCCTAATTATATGAATTTGTACAGTTTGACTTTCCATGACGTTTGAGCAACTATGGCTCAGGGTCGATATTTCCTCTGCACGTACAGGTACGTGTACTTTAAAAGTGCAAACCGTTGTACTGTGACGCTACATGGAGTGATCAGATACTTGGTAAGAAGTGTGCCCCATTATAGAGTTGCTCTTGAAGAACGCTCGGCATCCAATATTGTTGCCAGACTACATTATGACTTAGTCAAGTACCATCGAAAACGTCAGCATCCTGCATCAAATAAACCTGTCAAGTCACAAATTCTGGATTTTGAAGTCTCGTCCCTAGCATTCGTACTTAGCTCTCTGTTGTTCAGTCCTGTTCGTTCTATATCGAGGAATCTTATCCCGTAGAGCCGTGGAGGCTCAAGATAAGATGCAGATCCACATAAGAAAGTGACAGACAATCGGAAAATCATGTATCCTATTTACATATCATACATGTGACTGATGATAAATAGTGGTTCCCGCCGGTTATTTACGAATATGGATACCGTAGGTTCCGATCGTATTGAATTCAATACTGGTAAAGGACACGAATCTTTTCTATTACAGTCAAGGCGAATTTAAGGTTTATCTAGCCTGTCGCATATCCAAGGGTTGCTGCTCCAGCCAAAGTTCTAACAGGATGAATAGATAACTGCTCAAATATCAATAGGATAGAATGCACCATAAAATGAGCAACGCAAATTCAACACTAACGTACACTTGACGTTGGACCACACACTTGCTCAGGATCACGTGAAAATATCCATATAGTTACCAGATTGCATTGCAACTGCTCTTTCTTCATGAAAGGAAAAAGCATTTGCCGCGGTTCGGTGGTGTCGAACATTCTTTTTAGTTTCAAAGTACCATTCATGCTAGATTGTAAGTTTGTAGCTCGCAACTACCTTATTGACAGATTTGGACATGTCTTTAACAAGAGCTTAATAACTCGATATCGTCGCATTGAGGCTGGATATGCTACGAATGAAGCGAAATAAAGAAAATTATATTGATTGAAATGTAAGGTGTGTACTGAGAGGATTGAGGTAGCTACGCTTGTGCGCATATGTATTTCACTAAAATTAGCAAATAGCATCTATCTTTATAGCACGTAAGATTCAAATGAGTGATCAAGACCAAGGACAATAATATTAGTATAAAGTCGATTGTAGCTTTCATAGCACTCAATTTTCATCGCGCGCTCTGTTGGCGTGATTTTCGCTTTGTGCGGACGTAGGCATCGATATGACCTACTGTAATACAACCACATCGTTTCGACCGCCAATTCAGTATAATTCCCAATTTTGTCGATTTTGCTTTACGAATGCCTCATGCTGCTTACGACGTATCCGAAACATCGTTTTGGCATTCTATACTATCTAATTCAACACTGCTCTACCTCGTCTCATCTGATCTTAACAATACGTCCGAAACGCTAGCTACATGTATCGAAAGCTTGATACCACATGATATGAAAAAATAGATGAACTTTACGTGGCGTCATGTAAGAACGATAAACAACATTGTCAGGTTACACGCATATGGTCCGGACATTGCAGAATGACTGTCGACGGCCAAAGATGATGATGTCCCAGGTTACTGATGTAAAGACGATTAAAGAATATTTACGTGGAAGGATATAAACGATCTTTAGTATGCGTATATTCGAGCATTAGTATCCTTGTTTGTTCCTCCTTATGATAAACAAAGGGTTAACATCTAATTTCTCACCTTATAGTGCATTTTATATTTCGTAATTGCCGATCGCAATTATACTTATAATAATCTCGTATTCATTATAAATTAAGCACGAAGATCTCATCTGCGTAGGGAAACTAACAAACACATTTTTACTAATCAATTTGCTGTATTTGTCTATGTCATTCAGCTCAAAAGTATATAAAAATAGTACGCTCTACCCGCTATAGGGCTGCGATTTCTACCTACTTGGTAGCATACCTATAGATACTAATGCCAATATAATAGGATGATTCGATTACCTTACTAACCCTATAAGATGCGCAATCTTCAGCGTAAGCAAAAAGAAAAGTATTTACAACATTATGCCGTTTTTAATGTCGAATCGACCCGTCTTTAGAAGAAGAAAAATACGTCGATCTGCTAAGCGCACCCTTTGCCGGCAGCCGCAAGATCGCAATTATATAACAAAGTGACATACGCGACAGCATCGTGTGTTGGAAGTGGACGTTGTGTGTAAGGATTTAAGAAGTAAAATGTCTTATATTCAGTGTTAAAATCTTTTCATGACACTACAAAATGTGGGATCCGGCACTAGTACTTGAACAGATCAAGCTGCAAATGACGCTAGTTTAGTTCTTATATTATAATATGTTCGTCCAACTTGTCGTCCGTTATTTATTGTCCCCCATGTCCCGATATCGACTTACACCTCTTGATATTCCAATGCCTAATATTCATAACGAGGCGTCAATGGATATTATACATTTTTATGATCTTATGTCGTGACGTGAAGGACGAGGAGATACGGGCATCACGAGGAACCATCATCTGATAATAGACGCCATGTGCAACTCGATCTAGTCAAATATACAGTGCCTTATAAATGCGTGCAGTAGTGTTGATATTTAATGTTCTCGCTTGATGTATTCGAGTCTCTTCCTACATACTTTGCACACGTACATCAACGACAACGCCTAGCATTTTATAAGCCCAGCGAAACGCGTTGGTGGAGCAGCTCAAGCGCTACAACGCTGTGGTAATCAGGTCACAACCAGCATTCGTCATTTTGACGAATAAGCCTGCAGTGTTTGCGGCGATATTGGACAAATGCTCGTACTGCTTGGTGTCTCTTTCCTCTTAGGCTGGATAAGTCGACCGTCAACACAAGAATACTGCGGTGTCGAGCATTTATATTTTGTTTTTTATGTGAAGGGCAGACAATGATATACCACAAGTTACACCAGGTGTTGAACCATACTCCGGCCATTAAATGCTCGACAAATTGCGCGCCGGTCACCTACTTTGGTCCTCTACGACTATCATTTGCTGTGGATCGCATGGTTGACGCGCCGGCTCAGGTATATTGCAACCTTTGAGATAATTCGGTGATCTAAGCCTAAAATTTATATTAAAGGTGTCCGTGCGGGACAAAATCCAGGTTTGCACATACCACTTAATGTATTTTATCAGTTTCCACAGCCGCGCAAAGACGTATCAGATGGTCGGCAAAGCGAAAATTGACTCTGCAAACCTTTGATAGAAGAACCGGTACCATAGAATTGGCAATTAGATTGTCGAATGGTGGAGGTACTATCAATACAAGTGGGTTTTATGAATGCGCATGCGGTTTCGTGCGACTAGAAGATGTCAAGGTTGATGCTCCTGAAAATACCTGTCATCAAAAAAAGACGGCCCATCACATCGAATTCCAATTTATGCGATGCAAATTTTTCTCCCGACCTTTGCGATTAAGACCACGCCTATTTAAAGCATGAAACTTTATACGTCACCATAAACATCACACATAATTACACGCCCAGCTTTCCATATCTGACATCAGTCAATCATGCCTGCAGTGGTGCTACTAGCCTCGTCTTGGTAAACATCGTTCAATACGCAGACACGTATGGAGAAAAAAGGCGTTGTCAAGGTCGGATGTACATCGCGTCGAGCATCTGCGTCAGGCCAAAGAGCTGGCACGAGCGTCACAATTGAACAAGGTCGACAATTGTGCAAAGAATTTGAGACGTGACGTGGTAAACTTGTTTGGACAACGATAAGAACCAAAAGACAATGTAAG
The DNA here is from genome assembly GCA_947650285.1 of Hyaloperonospora brassicae. Taxonomy (NCBI): domain Eukaryota; phylum Oomycota; class Peronosporomycetes; order Peronosporales; family Peronosporaceae; genus Hyaloperonospora; species Hyaloperonospora brassicae. The sequence goes on from CANTFL010000037.1 coordinate 76,778, forward strand.
GATCAGAATAGCCAATGGAGAAGACGAACCGTGTGAACGATACAAGGCAAACAATCGAGCACATCAAGTCAATATGACCATTATTGAATAGCAAGAAGAGCAAGTCTCTACTTAAAAGTATAGTTTCATAGACGGGGCCAATGCACGACTTCGTACCAGCTTTCGGATCTTTTCAGATGTATGATTAGACAATTCGGGTGAGCGACTTTAGTCGGATCAGTATTTTTACTGATTGCCAAAACCAAACAAATTGACTGCAGCGACCAAGTAGCCGCTGCTTTTCATCAAACCAGCAAATGTTCGTTTAATAAACGTCGCGCTCGGTGTCAAAAGCTCCGTGAGACCCCTCGATGTGCAGTACTACATAAACCTCGAGCATAACATCACCTTGTATAGGTATTTCGAGACAAAGGGGTGTTGCTGGAATATCAAGAAAGAGGAGCGCATAAACCGGTGGACATAGGGGCATACCAATTACACATGTCGATATGTACAAAAAACGTTTGGTCGCTGCTATAAAGGTTTTCAAGGTTAAGCTTTTCCGTTTCGACGGACGAAGATGATTGCCGTGTTTTTACGCTAGAATGTGAATCCAATTCGGACGATCAGTGATCCATTTTAATGCATTTTATCGACGCATAGGTCATTTGTGCGTTTGTAAGAATATCAATATGGTTCAGGACACATTTTCAGTCATCATACTTTCTGCAATGAAGCTTATAAATTGTCTAGACTGCTCCAAAAAAACTAGTTAAACACGTCCAGTTCAAGAATGAAGATGAGTCGGACTCACCAATTCAGGTGGTTCGTTAAATAACAGATTCAAAACTTAATTTTACGGTGACGCCGACCGGTTGGTTCAACGATCCGATATCATGTCAACATCATATACCATCGTATAAATTATCAATGCTTATGGAAGTTACATATAAATATGAATTTGACATGTATTCTAGGGACTTCCTGCTGCGTTTGATCGTTAGTTTCATGGCAAATACATGAAATGCGCACCACGATAACGTCAAATACAAGACTCATAATGTCTTTTAAAGGAAGTAGTTGTCGTACTTCACATGTTCAAGGCACAAAATTAAGCATTTAAAAGCATGTAGGAATGGATGCACCACATTGTCATGAATATGTGACGAATAATAACCTTTGCCAAAACTCTGAAATCAAAAATGAGGAAAGAAGACATGGAGATTGTGAAGTAGATCCTTGATAGGAGCTGATTTTAATCTCGTACCGGTATTTTCTGCGACTAGTACACAAATCCGCTTGACTATGACATTCCTTATATATCGCCGATACATTATCAATTTTGGCTTGGACAACTGAGTTATCGACAAACTTAAATTGTGAGGTGCTATCATCTATAGTGTATAAGCACCTATACTGAACCAGTCGTTTAGTCATACATACGATGCTTCAATAATTTCCTGGAAGACGTTTCTTAGGTAGTTCGCAGAATGTTCTCTCAGTGGTTGTTACGTGGAAAACTTGGTTTTAAAGTACATATAGATATCAAATTTGATATAAGATAAATGATAGCGCTACTATAGCCAGGCCATTAACTATGTTTCTCTAATCGATTTGATGTGACCTTGTTATAGCGTCGGAGCAATACGCCTCTTAATACGTATGCGGTACCCACTATATATGCATATATGTCCCATCACACTCGACTCATTCGAGCAAATACCCTCTAGCACTGACTGTGTGCTAACACCGTTGCCAGAAGCTTGCGCCACAAAGTAAAAACTAATTACACCAGAGTCTTTGTACACTCGTATTACCAAACTGACCACGATTGAGCCCGTTGCAGCACTAAATAGTAGATACTATACAGGCTTGTGAACGCTCCGTGACAACCATCAGGTGGCCAAATGATTCACGAGGGGTAGGAAGCTACACGGATCGATGCTGACACATTTTTATGGCTTGTACCGTATGAGCCATAGACTCAGGATGACATGAAGTTTATTGACCAGATCCAGTACGACAAATTCATCATCCTACCGTTCTTTTTACATGAAGTGATTTCCTAGTTCACAATATATCAATGTTATGTATGCGCCTAAATCAAGGCATGGAATCTTCCATTGAAGCGGTATCGCATTCAGAGCATTTATTATATCGATCCTATAAGATGGAGTTGATTGAACTTGTGAAGGCTCACGATCAACTGGGCTCAAAGTGACATGCCTTTGTCATTTCGATATTCGAGACGATAAGGCACATTTCATCACCACGGGTCGCGACGATCATAGACAGTGCGTGTAAAGCCACCTTCGTCAAGATAATTGCGAGCTATCTTCATCTTTCCAGTATCAGAGCTATATTAGCCTATTTTAGAAAACGGCTTGGAAATTTTTTTTACGACTTACGAAGTCAACTGGATAAAGAGAGAGATTTTTTAGGTATATTCGGACACGCGTACGACCCACTATATCCAGCTTTGTTAACCACTCTCCGTCGATGTATAATCGTACCGCCCATGCGCGGTTATCGATCCGCGTACCTCTCAGTCCCGGTGTCATTACCTTTGCACTCGGCCACCGGGGTCGGTGGTCAACTAGACCAAGAACGATGACTCTGATGGTCAAATAACGCCTTCTTTAGGCACGTTGACTTCATAATAAATTTCCAAATTGGTGATTATAATCTCGTCGAAAGGGTGATGATTTGTAATTTGAGTGATTGTATGTAAGGTTTGTCTTCCTTCTCGATTATACCAAAATAACGTTTTTCTGAGTGGCTGAACCCTTTCTGATCCAAACAAGTGTACATAGTAAAAATCTGATTCAGATCAAACCACACGGTCTACGTACATATACACCATTCCAGTATTCACCCAATTAAACACCTTTGTTGCATCCTCCACCAGACTGACGTTACGTCAGATTGGCACTTTTCTAATTCTCGATTGATACCTTGAAGAGAAACAAAGCGTACCCTCACAATCTTGCTATTTTCTTATACTAGATACGAGAACAGCTGTGAGAAAATCCCAACCGTTTTCATAGAAAGAATTAGACTCAAAACACCAGCACAAACTTATCTGAGCACAAATACGTGGGTGTCGTATAGACGGATATCAACCTTGATAGAAACCATGAAAATCCTTAAATCCTGGGCATAGTCTTTTAGACCATATTAATATGAAGAAGTGATAAGAAGTGTTATTGCACGAGGCATGATGGATGAGGCGGCGTAAATACGCGCCAAAACGGTATATTCTGTGACTATCATGCAAAAAAGTGTCAACTGACGTATCACATGTTAATGCATTTCACATAGATCGTTTGGTAAGTAAAGATACGGCCAACAATGCACGCTGATGCTCTAAGCGGAGCATGATTTTACCAGAAACTTCGACGGAAAAGGATATCACTTTAAGCGTGAAACCCTCGGACACTAGTTGAAAGATAACAAAGAAATACAAGCTTATCGAAAATGTTTGCTTGTCAATGTCAAACAACTGAAAAGAGGGTACAAGCTCTTAAATGCCGTATATAAGAGCTCGATGGATACGACTAGATTGAGAACTCTCTAAACCTATTGACAACTGACTAAACACTTTACTTTTAATATGCATGTTCTTGGTACGGCAAGTACAAAGTACACTTGGTACTTTGTCGTTGTGTGACGGCTCAATATGAAGACGAATGCTTACCGATACAAGGCGACGAGGTGCGAAGAGTATAAATGCCGTGTCTAATAAGCGCACCTACCGCAGCAGGCAACCAAATCTGTCTCGAAAAGAAATGCGGCAACATCGAATATTTGCATATCGAGATAGCGCATATTCTGGAACGATGATATTATCTTGCAGTTATTGATGATGTACTGCGCAAAGGCGAAGAGCATGATGATAATGAATTATTACGGATGCTACCAAATACATCCCTAATTGTAATGGTATCTTATGTGTTGATCTGAATCTAAATGTCTGCTTGTTGTAACGATGTATGCAGTGTAACTGTTTGCGGTAGAGAATGTGACCACACGAGTGTAGTAACTTGTTTAGATTAAGCTTTTGTGCAACATCATGATATCCTCCTCATCGGTGGTGTGAAAAAAGTCGACACGTAACGTAACAACCTTAAGGCACCCAACAAGATGCAAAAGGCAGAGTATTTTTAGCTTCATTATCGCATTATTCGCTATCGATTGCTTGTATCAAGAGGACTCATTAAATAAAAGGCGCAAATATCAGACTTAATATGATATGCTTTTCATCTTCCTTGGTACGCCAATATAAAGCTTGACTTTCAGCACCTCTGGCCGTCGATGGTGTCTTAAATGAATCACTTGAGCCTATCTGTCACCGTCTATTGCAATCAACTTACTTTGAAGGATAGATTTGAACAATCTATTGAATCTCGGTGCAGACAATACCTTTGTGTGTGTATGTACGAAAGCATTGTTGCGTTCCTTTTCTATTTTCAAATTTTTATACCTATAGGAACCGCACTAGCAAACTCAATGCGCATATCAATATATCTGGCCTCAGCTGATGATAGCCCTCCGCTAGGCTGCTTCATACGTTTCAACATCCTTTTTAGAAAAACGGAGTATTCAAATTTCGGATTCGATTCTTTCACCTTTCGCATACGCCAAGGCTTTTTCGGGCCATTAACGGTGTAGATGTATGATCAATTTTATGGTTAAAAGCGATAATCAGCCCCAATTCTTACACCTTCAACTTACCGGCCATTCTTTCATCGCAAATTGACGATTATAGACATATTTTATCACTATTTTTATTTTACTATATTGCAACACTGTGTCCAATCACTTACAAAATGTTCATATATATATATATATATATATCAACGATAAAAAGGGGCTGTGTTTCGTACTTTTGTACTTGGTGAAGTCAGCCAACGGTTTTCTACTGTGGTCTGATATGCATTCCTTGACGGCCGGCGGCAGCCAGCCGACGGTTTCCCACTGTGGTCTGATATGTATTTCTTGACGGTCTCGTTTAACGCACATTAAAAATGGAGTGGTGCAGCGTTAAATTTATATTGAGCTCCTCAACAATTACTGGCAGCATTTTACTGCCACATTTTCACCTCCCTTATAAAGTAGTTGATACTCGATAAGATCAGGACCTTTTATGACTTTCCAGTCTTAGGCCATATGCACCGATATACCATATCCCGCTATAGATCATATTTTTGATCATGCTTATCACTCTACGAATTGACCAATGAAAATCCATCGTCTTCCTTATGTTGGAAATTGCGTTCCTAAACACCTATGAGCACTATTTGATCGTCTCGTTCGATGAGAATTGGTTGTATAATGTATACGCCTCGAACCAGGAACCAGGATTTATTGTTCCTACAATCAAATGGTCATACACGTAAAGTCCAACAGGTACACAACAATTGTATACATAATTATAGAAAATAGGCACATTTGGTGGAGTGTTGATCGCAAAATCTTTGCGATATTGACATTGCTGTTGATGATGCAACAGGATGTCGGGAAGAAACTTATGTACGTATGTAATTGATCAAGCAACAATTGTGTATCCTCTGTGCCTGTCTGTAAATTAATCTGTATATATATTCACTCCAGCCGATCTGGACCTTAAATATTTTTTGAGATAGGTATGGAGTCGATTGAGCGGAAAACCATTGTTCGATTTCGATTCCCGTATCGTAATCCGCGCAAAATTATCGTGATATGTCATCTATCGTCCTGTCCAATATCCACAATGTAGACACCTGATCTACTTGCCTTCTGAAAATTATATCCCTCTCGCGATCGTTTATCTTGACCAACTCGAAGTTTACTGCGTTCTATAGCTTTTGGGTTCTACCTTGATAGTTCTTGCCACATCTGGACAAGAAGCATGGTAATATCATAGTGGTAAATGCAAGTATATCCCTCTTAACCATCGGGAGACCAAAGTTACCCTGACTGGGAGTGAGGTTGAAAAGTGATCAGTAAAATAATTTCAAATCAACTGAAAGTCAAATCCCAAAAAACAGTACCGACTGTTACGCGTCGTGGTTCAACGCCAGTTGTCACCGTGTATACGGAGTCCACCATATACATGTTTTTTCCACATATATTATGTAGTCCACATCAGCGTAGACACATATATCGCAATTGGCTGGTTTGAGCTAAGTTGATCGATACCGAGTTGCTCGAAATCGAAAATATATATTTTGCGCTGAACTAATAAGGGTATTTCACGCGGGTAGCACGATCGCCGTCTTCTCGTCATCGCCAGTGTCCTTCTCGATTACATGATTTTTTGACATCGTGATATTGTCGAATAGTAGGTTATGCATTAATTGAGCCTAGTGCAATCAACATTTAAAACCATAATGACTTCATTTATACGTAGATCGCGGTTGAAAGGCAACGATCGGAATTTCTAGATAGCCGATCGAAACATACTCAATAGCCGATCGGAGATAATTCGCCTTTTCCATGATTGATGCGATGTGATATAACACAGATCGTCTTATTACACCGATTTCTTCTTTTACATCCCTCTATCGTGAGATGTGTATGGATTTGTTTCAGACTTCACCAAGCTATATCATTTTACCACCAAGACGAAATAATCAATCCACATTCTCATTATTTTTTCTGATAGCTTGCTACACACAAGGGTCTGTGATACTATGTTTAAGTTAGTATAAACAACATTTTGGTATAGCAAAGTATGGCAGCGCATTCTTGCTTGTATAAATCCGTAGAGATAATTAGCTTCTGTGTACCCTCATTTACTGTATACATAATTTTCAGTGCCTCCTGTTACCTGCATTCCCAAAAAATTTATAACTCAAATGGCGAGCTTCTATTCCTCGTCCATTTAAAAAGAGGGAGAATCATCTCCGTGATTCGCAGGCAACTCCCACATTCTATCTTCTTGCTAGACAACTCAATGAATACCGCAAAATTTCAAGGATATAATTCAATCTTATGTATTGCTGCTATCCATGTGCGACCAAGCCTGCTTTAATGACCGTGTCACCTTCTTCTTGTCCGATGTAAATCTCATCCTAAAATCACAAGCCAATTCTTCTGGGGCTTTTGAAATGTCCGATCCTATTTTCCACACAGCGTGCCATTCTTTCGAAGAGTTTTCATCTACTCTTATTTATGGCTGCTATGCGTGTCCTCAGTAAGTGTCTTTTCAAAGTGAGGAGAAAACATGTACAACTTCATATTTATTGAATAAACGCTAAATTCCTTGTCCATAACTCGAACACTTTGTTATGTAACCTGGCTATTTATCATAAATTGTGCTCGAAATGTTGTTCTTAGGTTTCTTGTAATTTCTCGTACAACTCGACCTCTCCTCCGTTACTTTCATTTATATGTAACCCTCCTAGTACTAATCGATTAACTCCATCCTTCATGAGAAAACGTTTTTTGAAAATGCCCCTCACATGATAAAAAGCACTTACCACTTCAATTTTGAAAGGTTAGCACGAGTATCTTTTCTTTTCTCATGCAATTCCAATAAAATTTTCATGCTACCCTCATTTGGACAAAACTTCGTAGTTGCTAGGATCTATATATACTTTGCGTGATGAATTGATGTAGCCATCTCATCAAAGGACAGGTTATGACTCGTGAGCGTCTGTATTGAGAATATTATCTCTATTTGATTGTTCACGACTGTATTTGTGTTTGTGCATCATATTTGACTACATCACCTTAGAAGTAAGCACCAAATTACAAACACAAAGTCGCTACCGATCCATGTTCATGATGGTCTGACTCATGTGCTCAGATTTTCTATTGCTGGCATAAATCTGTATTTACTTCTTTGTATCGATACTCTCGTCTTCTAAAAGAACAGATTTCAGTTATGGTACTCTACTAGAAATTTCGTAAGATTGATGTGCCCGACAACAAAATGTCTTCCTGATGAATACCAGGAAGTGTTTAAACTTCTTTGCCGTTGCATCGTTTGTGTGGGCTTGCAATACATAGAAATAACTGCTTTGTGATCGATAAAGCTGTTCGTGTAACGATTTTCGAGACGGACCCACAGAAATTTAATTGAACCTTGGTTTCAAATATAGATGGTAATATTAAATAATTAAACAGATGGGTGGGTGGCGTCCAGTGTCTATAAATGACGGCATGTTCTTGGTTTATTTCCTTGCGCACAATTCAGCCCAGTAACTCGACGCGTGTCCGTACACAAGATGTCGAAGGACGGCGAGCCAACTATTTAATAGAGTGTGGGTTAGGTGCCCTAAGCCTTTGTAAATACCCCACAAGACTTGCCTTTTGAACAATATCGAACAATCGAAAATTAGCTCTCGCATCCAAAGTTACCATAATAGATCCATTGGTCTCCATAATAATTTATTTTACAAACTTGATACAACACCACCCAAAAATGAGCAACCAAATTAGCATCAGATGGCACATCTTCAGTAAACTTCATTGTTATTACCCGTTGAGTTTCTTTGTGACCAAGTTTGTTGCCTTTTGTCCAAAGTTCCATGCGTCATCAATAATCTAGACACCTTCAGCAAAGTATACTTCCATTTGAGTTAACGCACGTTTGACTTTACAAGCGTTAACCGACGATCCACCGTGACATTCACACTTGATTTATGGATGTGTCATCAGTCTCGTGACAAGTTCCTTGACACGGCTCAACATGGTCAAGCGTCGAATCATCTCTTTCCGGATGTCTGCAAAATAAAATAATTAAGATTATAATATATCGTCACGTCCACGTCACGCTTCGTTAAATGGCCAGCGGCCAGTTCGGTTGAAATCGTTGCGGTAGCTTGCGCCTCAGATAAAATCCCTGTAAATTATGGATCTCCCCACGGTACGTTGAAAAAGCACTTACCCTTTCACTCTAGCGGCTGTCGGTCCGATTTTTTTTGGGACCAAAGCAAAGTCTTGAAACAATGTTCGACAAGCAACGCTCTATAGTGCCACCCGATAATCCCGACACTGAGTATACAGCCTCTTGGCAGGAATGACGCTTCGAAAAGAACCCCTCAGAAGCGCACTTCTTTTTGCTGCGGAGGGACTTGTATGTGTAAGGGTGGAAAGTTCTGTGTGGCATACTGGAAATGAGTAATGACACGCCCGTATCGTCGCACAATAACCCACGTATCCACTAGCATGCACCCCAAATGTCTACCCAACCGGAGAGTGATGTGTAGGCTAAGCTAGATCGGACGGTGGCTGGTCATATCGGCACAATTCCTTCCGCCATTTCTACGGTACAGCCCTTCAATTTCTCGTCCAAGGGTCCTTGACTCCCGGTATGAAATATATACGCTTTAGCAAATGATGCAGGCTATTCTTCCTACACCAAGTAATTGAATATGTTTGATCAACCTTAAGCAGCATAATAGCCCGCACTCCGTCAGATTTGTACTTCGCAATATTCTATAGAGCTTAATTCTACACCATTTTCACAACCTTCGTGGATGGCCGTCAGCTAACGTAATGGTCTCGACAACTTGTTTTATTATCCTTCCATTCTCGAATGAGTTATATCGCCTGAGCCAGCGCAGTACCTGTCTTGAGCGCTTCCAGCCTCTTTCGACTACATGCGGTGAAGTGCCAGTTTCCTTTACCTCATCACATCCTTGTCTGTCGTGCTACCAGTCTACAGTGCCAACGAGATATTCTCCAAAAAAATCCCGCGTAACGTCATCTGCCCATTCAAAACCACAAGGTAATTGTGACAATAAAAACTGTTGCTCATATCTTCGACTCTAGTCCAAAGCAAAACAGAAATAAGCCCTTCGTTTTTACATCCGTCAAACGTCCGTATACCAAGATTCCTCTACCTTGCATCAGGGTGACTCACTTGCAACCAGTGTCCCTTATATTGCTCGTGTAAATTTTGGCCTCAGTCGTGCGAGTGTTCATGCCCCCGATCATGAGGAAATATCAGGAGCTCCATCTATTGGAGCAACCTAAAAATATAAATCATTTTCGGTCCGCCATACCCAGGTATGTCCAAGGCCAAGTATATCTGCTCTCTCGCCACCCTCCTCAGAGGTGACAACTGGCCTGACCGTCCATATGTTTACAAGGCTGATATTGTTCTTTCCACTATCCTCGTTTTGAAATATGCAATGAGAGACGGATACAACATGGTGACAGGATACCATCAGACCACCGCAAAAGTTCATTTCCCACAAATAGCTGCAGTAAACGTCTTAGTTTGTAGCAACAATATTCCTGCAATTATTTGAAACCAGTATAAAATTATATATTTTTTGTATAGGTGTATCATGATTGTGTGTATGCCATACATCTTAGCATATCTATTTCCACTCATTTATCTACATTGTTTTGTATCGTAACGAAAGCGTAACGTTCGATTTCATACTCGTCTTTATCATGAGTATTAGTGTTATTGTTATCATCGTGTATTATTTGTGTTTATATCGCGTGATGCAACCTTTTAATTCGTCTTCTGGTGTTTTTGTGGTTCTTGTCGATATTTTGTGCTTTCCTTCTTTATCATCTTGCGTGCATACATCTTACTTGATACGTGCCGCATAATATAATCTCATCCCTCAGATTGGTTGCGTAATGATAGACACGCACGATCAGAAGTGCGTAGAAAGCCCTTGACATGTGTTCATGCGGTAAATGCTAATTTGTAAAAAACGAAAGACACTGACTTGATCAGTCCCTTGCATCATAAATCTTGGGGAATGGACAGAAATGCATCAGGAAGTTTATATGTATATAATTCAAGTCGGTTTTTTGTTGCTTCTTTTTGTGTTGTGGTGCGTTTCTATGATGTAATAACCTAGCACAATATTACCATTTTCCCTGTGCTTACCATCCATCCAGCTTTGCGCAAATATGATTAAATATGAGCTTGACTGTCTTAAACTCAGCCGGCACACTTAGGTATCCGAGCGACTTGGAAGTGTCCTGCTCAGCGAAAGCCTTCACATCACAGGCTGCTTGCTAAACCGATAATTTAAGGCAAGTATCGCGTGTCCTTAGTATTGCATGCCTCGCGACAGGCGAATTCATGTGCTTCGCAAATACGGCTGGCTAGTGCTGGCTAGTGCGAGGCGTAATTGTGCCACGCCAGAGACAAATCCATATGTTCCGATAGTAATTAGCAAGCACCCTGTGATGCAAAGACGGTTACTGAATCGAGCAGTAAAATGTCTCGCGATAATTTAGTGCACCAGCTGAACCTCACACTACTAGATAAGAAGGATAGTCTAAGTTTGTCCGTAAAATGGTGGACATCTGTCCATGCGGTCTACGTATGATAACAAAATTGGACCACATCTATTCATGCGGTATTTCTTATATTTCGGTTGCAAATATCGCGTGAATCACCTCAGTCTCGTTGTTTGAGAAGCGTCTCTGCCAGCAAGCAAATTCAGTTAGGTTGCTATTGTGCAATATGACGATTACTGGGGTGCGACGTTGAGATTAATACTGCGAGACAGGACGATTACTATGGTGCGACTTTGCGATTACTAATGCGTGACAGGACGATTTTATAATGTGCGACAAGATGAATTGTAATGCTCAGGTAGACGGTAGGTTGTCGACTCGGGAAATTAGCTGGCTTAGAGGAAGCAGAAGAGATTGCGAACGACGGACCTACATATGTTCACTTTGCTTTTTACAATCGAGTGTCCAGGCGTCTTTTCTTCTCGTCGTTCCAGTCCAAGTCAGTTGCTCGTGCGGCGGTTGTCATCACAAGCATCGCCTCTATTGTTGTCATTCCGCATTCTGCCAGAACAAGGTCACTGCAGTCGACCCCAACGTCCGCTCAAGATGAACGTCATGACCAGCTTATGCATCGCGATCGCTACCGTTGCGTTCACTTGTGCTCAGCTATAGGATCCCAATACCCAGTGCTTTACAAAATGTGTTGCCAAGCAAGACAATGTCTATTCTGATTGTCACTATGTAGGGCCTACTCTGGTGTGCTGTAACTCATATTGCGTCGACAAGTCAAACATTGTCTCCGCGTCATCCGCGCAGCCATCATCATCGTGAACTTTCCGGTAATGATGCGTAGATGACTTTTTGCTGAATTTTCTCGGTGCTGCACGAACCCACCAGCTTTTCTTCTGCAAGAGCAATCAGTGACAACTACGTCGAAATATAAGCATACTGTCATTGCGCAAAACTTCCGTGTGCACTTTTGCGTTATGTCGTAGTGTTCGCTTGTGACAACAACTGCAACCTTGTTCATCCGTCAGTACCACCCGCAACTACCTGATCTCCATGCGATGGTAGCAATGGCGTATCGTAGCACACAACAAAGTGATCGTTGTCGATATTGATCGTCCGCGACTCACGTACTGATAGTATGGCGCCCTGCGTAGCTCAAACGTTCGGATGCCACCAAAAAGGTGCAGTTGTTATAGCATAGTATCGCACTCAAGCTGTCGCTCAACCGTCCGTTAGCCAGCGATATCAATCACAGCAGTCAGAAGTATAATACGATAATGACGTGAAGCAGGCACCATGCACACGATGATTGTTCCGTCCGAGTTTCGACATGCCTAAATGACACTCGTACATTCGCTTATTCGCGCGCACACCACTCCACACGCCTGCTCATGCAGCTCCAGAGACTATGACGCACACAGAGTGCCCTGAGTAGCAATAACAACACAAAGGGAATCAACCCTCCGTTCTGCACCTTTAAACACGTTTGATCCTTTGCTAGGAAGGATAACAAAAGTGTCCCGACAAAAAGCTGGAGCCTCTGCCTTCGATCGAGGTGTGCGTCACGAAGTCGACTTAGTCCCTGAAGTGCATTTAGCGTGGCAAGATAGCAGAATAGCCGTCGGAGTGTTCATCTGCGCAAGATCGCGAGGTAGCCGTGGTGCGTGACACAAGCTCACGTGCTTTGCGCTTGCCTTTCTGCGTCAGAAAGTTTACTTGCAAAGGATTGCATTTGTTCTGTACGCGGCCATCTTCAACGATAGAATGTTAGGCATAGCACGCCACTTGACATCAATCTATTCTCTACATGCCCGTCAGCGGTGAACATTGACAGCGGTGTGATCATATCGCTGTACGAAATAGGGTGACTCGCTCTTCTTGTTTCAGCCCTGAAGGCGCAAGTTGGGGCACCTTGAACAAAGTTCTATCATCGTTACTTATCGATTTTAACATACCAGGACAACTTGCGCAAGTCGTCGATCGCTCGCACAAATACAGCAAGAAGTGTTCAGCAATCGTCTGATCTCATCGATAGTGCTGACGCGTGCGAGCCACAATCAAGGATATCCTCGTTGTAATGTTCAATGGACGATCAAAATCTAGTAATGCCATACTTGTAACGTCTCCATTGACTCTGTGCTCTATACGCTGGAAGTACCACTTAGACTATGCTTCATGCTTGATCCCAATACTGCGAAACAAACCGTTGGACCGGAATCTACTTTTGCTGTAATGCTTCACATCGTCAGCGTCGAGATTCACCTGCTCATTCCTGATACACATGACTGATGCGTTCGACTTGAACACCTCGCCTTTTCCGCACGATATCCAGTCGAGTAGCTGCACAAGTGCGGATACGAAGCAGACACGGTGCACTGACGGACAAGTCATGTTGTTGGTTGTGACGCATAGCTTCTTCGCCGTACGACCATGACGTGTTCCATCACGGACTTGATGCGTCGGCATCCACAAAAAGGAAAGACGCTATCGGCGTGACTTTGCTACGATTTGTACACGAATTTGCAAACACGGACAACTCGTGGTGTAAGCAAATGGCAGCTTAACGCTTTGGTCCTGAGACGTTGATCTATCCTACCACCTCAACATACATGCCATAGATCTGGCGGATCGATGACGCGTAAAGACTGCCTGCCGCCTATGGGGCGAACGGTATAGTCCCTTTGGCCACGAAGTAACACTTCTAGTAGCCTAGATTCTACTACCCGACGAGAGCTAGTGTGATACATGTGATATATGTGATATATGTCTGAATGTGGAATCTCTAGCAAGTTTGTCTCTTTCGACAGCACACTGGATGTCCATGAGCTTGGACGTTGCTGTGTAACCTGGCGAAGGGCTCACAGATATCGTGATCGTTACAAACAATTGAGAAAAATGGGTAATACTGAACTGCATCGCGGATAGGAAGAGCCAAGGTGCCCGTCATTTGAGCCTTTCGCCGACATGAACTTCGAAGACAAGTGACGTGGATCACGCTTCGTAGGAAAGTCACGACCGTTCGTATGCTTAGCTGGCTCGGATGTAGATTCCTCGTCAGGACGGTATAAATCGCATGCTTAGTTAGGGTGCAGCTTACGTAATGGCAGAAATGTACTGTATGTGCTCGTATGGTCGCTGGGGTGATCGATCGTCGTGCAGTTGGTAGCTTGTCGCATCGATGCTTGACAAAGATTGATGCAACTCTTGACGGAGTCCATTCTTTGGTGTCAAATGGTAAGATTTGCCTTTCCGTCGTGTTCGGACGCCGACATTACCAAGGAACATCAGTGAGAAGTAGTGGCGAAATATGAGCCGTATATTTCAGGACGATGGATTTCCTCTATCCACAGTATTGTGCGTTCACAAGTGTGGCTCGCTCTATCACGTGTGCAGACAGACCGCACCGTTGGATGCTTCCTACAATCCAAACAACCGACTCGTGATGAGCGGTGAATGTGGAAGAGCGATGCCAGACGTGACTTCGGTTGACGAAAGCACGCTCACATCTTTCTAGTGTAAAACCTTTCTACACGTCCTTTTTCGTACTACGCTCTACGTTGACATCAAGTGGTGACCGCACTTCGAAAACCTCATCGCTTGTCCGTTACGTTGCCCACTTGCCACGCCCGTAGACGTCGTCAACTACACGGGCACTTTCAGGCGTTGGAAAAGCCGACGAGCCCATGTCGGTTTGCACAAGCGCCTGTTTGCGGCGTGGCGCGCCTCCTCCACGACACTAAAAGAGGCCAAAATGGGTCCTTTACGGACCACGGGGCGCGCGTGTGCGTGTCGGCAGCAAATACCGGTATTGGCGCCAGCACGGTGTCTGTCCCTATGCCCCGTTTACGCTGGTCTCATTGTGGCGCAGAAAAAGGCCTGCTGTCGCTGCTGAAACGTCACGTAAGACCTGCTCGACTCGTGCTGGCCACTTGCCATTTTGCCTTCGACCCCAGAGACCGATTGTAGAGCGGTCGTGACGGGGACCTTGCGAGAAAAGGGCGACCACCTCTATCGCGTCCGCATTGCGATCGAAACAGAGGCTTCATGGGGCTCAGTCGTCGTGCAAAAGCAGCCGAGTCCGACCCCGCCATTGCGTCTGCCTCCTCGTCGTCGTCGTCGTCCACGTCGTCGCCATCATCCATCTCACTGTCGTCATTGTCAACGTCCAGGTTCTTGGCCTTTTTCCACAAAAAGCACGACGCCCAAGCCCCTCGTAACAAGCCCCGTTGCGTCCGCACTGTCAAGACGCACAAGTCCAAGCACGAGCGGATCAAGCACTTGAGCCGGCGCCGGAGCTTTAGCAGTGGTGAAGAAGAGGCTGGCGATCGTTCCCACCGATCGGCCGATGCGGAGCTGAGCCCCTCGCCCCAAAGTCCCACGACGCCCTATGACGAACTCCATAGTCGAGTCGCACGGGACGGCTCGACGTCGTGTCTCGGCGTCTTTCCACAGCGCTCGCGTCGCTCGTCGTCGCTGCAGTGTTTCAACCGCTCGTCGTTGCAGTCGTCGTCGTCGTCGTCGCCAATGGGTTCACAGCAGAGAGACTGCAGACTGCAATGTGGCCAGGAAGATCGCTCGCGACGGTCCTCGTCGTCATTGGCCTCGAGCTGTATGTCGCAAGAGACGTGGCGCGAGAGCTCCGTAAGCGAGTTCTTTTCGAGCTTTCCACGAGATCTGACCGCCGATGTGCGGGTCACGTGTATGGTCGTGAACGCCCGTCGATCCAGGAGCTACGTCCGGAGTCTCATTGTATCGCTGGAATTCGAGATCCGAGCGACCAAGTGGGCCGCCTTCTTTCTCCAGATTGTGCATACTGCACGTATGGAAAAGCGCCTGTCGGTGCGATCGACGATCTCGATCAAGTGGGCCATTTGTGCCCATGTACAGGGTCAAGATCAAGCACGCCTGGAGCAGCAAAAGCGATCGGACTTGTCGTTGCAGCGGAAAATGACCGAGTATCGTGTTGCCCTGCAGTGCGTTGCCGGCACGCCCGTTGTCAAGTTTGGCCGGAAAGGCAAGCCTCATGCCACGTCGCTGTGTATCGAGAACGGAGATACACTGCGCTGGACGTCCAAGTTGTTAGCACATGCCACGCATCTTGCTGCGGACGGTGTAGCAGCAACAACGACAATGGGCAAGAAGCGAGTGAAGGCCAAGAACGTTGTTCCGCTGGCAAGTATTGTTCGAGTGACGTCTGGTCCAACCACAAGCGTGCTAGCTCGAGCACTGCACAAAGGCACACTGGTGTTGGCCGATGCAGGCTGCACATTGTCGGTGGTAACGCACACGCGTACAGTAGACCTCAAGGCCAAGACAGCTGAAGAACGCGAGTGGTTGCAGCGCAGTCTCGAGTTCCTAGTGGATCTTGCACGGGACCACGAGCGGCGAGTAGCTCAGCAAGTGGAGCTGACGATTATGAAGCGGATGAAAACGCTCGCGGTGTGGAAACATGGCCGCAAAGGTCGACCGCACAAGACGCGTGTGTCGATTGATCGGTTTGGTGAAGTCTCGTGGCTCGGCCGTAGCGGAGACTCCATTCAACTTGACGAGATCATCTCCGTGGACGAAGGTCACCGTACGCCTGTGTTTGCGAGAGCTCAAGCAGCAGGATTAGTGTCGTCTGCTAAGGCAGCACACTGTTTCTCGCTCGTGACAGGTTTGCGCTCGTTGGATATTGAAGCAATGAACGAGCAACATCGGGATTGGTTTGTCGTAGCGTTTCGGTACCTGCTGGACAAAGTGCACGAGAAAACTGCCGCGATGCAACGCGAGCGAGCGGAACGACAGCTGCGTATGCTGCAGGATCTCTGTCGCGAGGATGGTGGAGAGGATAGTTTCGCCGGTGATGCTGGTGACGATATGTACTACGAGGACTGCTCGTCGGCACGGCAACGATAGGAAAAAGAGCTAAGCACGACGTCAAGATGCAATGCAAAAGAGCATCGATCTATTTTCGATGCCAGCACGTGCTTTCTACTCGTTCGTCCTGCGTACTGTGTTCCTCATCGCGGTGCACACGGCAACAAGTTTTGCCGCATCTTCAACCACTCCTCCATCTGCAGACGCTCGAGGGCCCGGGCATTGGCAAGGCGCTGCTCGGTAATCTGAGCAAGTGCGAGTTGATGAGAGCATTCGAGCACCTCGAGCTGGCCATTGCTTAGCGTAGTGAGATCCGTGCCTGGAGCCAAGAAGAAAGCTCGCAGATCCACAGCAGAGACCCGTGGTCCCGACATCTCCAAAGTGTGCTGCATGTTCTCCAACGTGTAGCTAGCTGCATCATCGTGAGCTCCGCCATTCAGTCCAGTCGACATGGAGAGGCCCAGTGACGCGGCTTGGGCCTGTGCGAGGCTGTTGCGGGCCATGGACTCCTTTGTGATCACTTCGTGGCACTTGATGCATTTGAACGTGACCGAGTTAGCTGCCCGGAATGCCGAACACTCGAGACAAGAGGCACAGTACAGCTGCGTGCATGTCGAGGTCTTCTCTCCAGCTTTCCTCGATGCGCTACCGCTGCATTGCAAGTTATCGTTCACGAGTTCACCGCATAGACCGCAAGCCAGATAGCCCAACGTCTCGGCAACACTTTCGTTGCTCAGGTGCAGTTTACTGACCCATCGATCGCGAGTCTCATGTGCGACTTGGTAAACACCACTGGAACGATGCTGCTTCCATGTGCGACGTCCAGCTGGAGAGTAATGCATGCCCGTGGTAAATGCTGATGTATGTGGAGCATGCGAAGAGCTGAAAAACGGTCGTCGCAGTGACGCAGATGCAATCGAGAGTCCAGCTAAGCTACTTGCCCCAGTCGACGACACACTTGAAGTTTTGATCGATCCAGTCGTCGGTCCGAGCGATCCGAAAGATATAGCATCAGGGTTCAGCTGTGACAAAGGTGCGACTGACTGAGATGCTGTAGTAACGCTGCTCCACTTCCCCCATTTGTCCACGTGAGACCGAATCGACGGGTGTGCAAGAGCGTCAACTTGCTTCGTAGACGCGTGCCCTTTCGCTAGCAATGCAGGTCCGCCAGATGAACTTCGTTCACGTGCGTCATCTGGTCGGTGAGTAGGCTTTCGCCGAGACGTATGCGGCAATGGTTTAGAACAAAGAGGTGCTGCGGAATTCCTTCTTCGAGCAGGAATCGACAGCGTCTTCTCCCGTAGTGAACTTGCTGAAGCCTTAGCAGGAGTGGTCGCCATTGCAGCAATGGCCGGTCGGTGCTTCTTGCCAACAGTGGTCCAAGCAGTAGTCGATGGCAAAAGATCCTTTCTCGTTGCTTGATCTGGCTGTTCATCCATCGTGCTGGTTGACAAACCTATCCCATCTTTCACAGCATGGCCTTCACGGTCACCGTCACTTTCCGGGCTCATAACG
Organism: Hyaloperonospora brassicae; assembly: GCA_947650285.1. NCBI lineage: Eukaryota > Oomycota > Peronosporomycetes > Peronosporales > Peronosporaceae > Hyaloperonospora > Hyaloperonospora brassicae. Next base: position 95,342 of record CANTFL010000037.1, read on the forward strand.
ACCACTTGGTCGCCAATCGGTGCGTCCTCAGAGCTTACAGAGCTTATCTCGTCATCCTTAACTTCAGTAGCACTAACACCAACTGCCGTACTATCGCGGTCACGTCCAGAAGATAGATCTTCGACCACAAGTTCGGACGTAGCAGCTTTATCCACATCGTCACCACTTCCTCTCTGCTGCGCAGCAATGTTGTCTGCATGCCTCTGACTCAATTCCACCTCTTGCTGCGCCAGTTGTTGCTGCTGCTTTCCTGCCGTCTTACGTTTAGCTTTTTTGCTTTTCTTCTTGCTCTTCTTGTTACTTGCAGCACCCGCTGTCCCACTAGCTGCATCTTCCTCCATCTCCAGCATAGCCATCATACGCACCGCCGCCTCCTCTTCAAGTTGTCGCCAAATACCGCGCAAATGCTCGACACACGCACTGCTTCCTGGCAGCTCCGAGTCCTGTGCTTCTTCCAAAGGTGTCTGTCCAGACGCATTCCGTAGCGTGATATCCGCACCAAACGCAAGAAGTGTCTTCACGCACGCCAAGTAGCCACAAGACGCAGCCAAGTGCATTGCCGAACTGCCTTCGCGGTCCTGGAAGTTCACCAACTTTCCATTCTTTTCCAACAGCATAGTCAGAATCTCAGCTCGTTGCTCGTCCCGCTCGTGCTCTTGCTCCAGGTCTTCCCCGATCATCACAGCACACAACACCGTCGACGCACCGTACTGATTCAGCACACCTACATCTGCACCATGATCCAGCAGTACCTTCACTGCTTCGACTTGCCCTTCAAGGCAAGCCCAGATCAACGGCGTGTCTGCATGAATGTTCCAGCAATCAACGACCGTTGCGTCACAAGAACACAGCGCAGTCATGACCTCCGCATTCCCTTTCTAAGTCAGCAACAAAAACAACAACAACAACGACATCAGCCTCAGTACCGCAGCACCTCCTGACCCGTCTCTCTCGCTCTCGCTCGCTCGCTCGCTAGCAACAAGACAGCTGCCTCTCTTCTCTCGTTGTACCTTTGCAGCAAAGTGCAGCGCACTAGAACGCAGTTCGTACGTGCGCATCGAGACTTCCGCCCCCCGTCTCAACAGCGCACGCACGACATCTGCATGGCCTTCCGCAGCCGCTACCATGAGCGCTGTGAACCCATCGACGTCCACGTCGTTGACAGCGACGTGACCGCTGTCGAGAATCTCCTCGAGACACTCGAGATCGCCCTCGGATGCACACTCGTAGAAGTTGATCGACCACGTATGACTGTCGGCCAAGTCGACCGAAAACTCGGCCGTCGTCACTTCCTCGTCGTCTGAAGGCACTGAAAGAAACAAAATGCGGTCGCAACCACACGAGCACATGCAGCAAACGAGACATCAATAGACGCGTTAGTGTTTGTGGACGAAGACGCGCGCCGTGGGATGAAGGGAGAGGCCGTACGCGCGTCGCTAGACGCCGGCGCAGCCGCCATGAGGGCCTCTGGACGTGTCGTTGCCATTGCTTAACAGAAAACATGTGCTACCTGTAGAACTTAATAGACTCCATCGACTGGTCAAAAACAATGTTCAGCTCACGCAGAAATTCGAATATGCAGCTGGTGCTGCTGCGGTCGGGTGTCGCATATTCCGACAGTGGGTTGAAAAACGGCTGGTGACGCGCTGTGCGCGGGCACATACGCGACAAGGACAAGAGCTGCCGGTTTGGACAGTACCAGGTATCGGTCATCACTATGGCGTGGCACTGAGGCAATTGAATCTTCATGATCGGCGGCGTGGAAAGCGACACGTGTTGTTGAAAAACGTAGTGCTGCTGTGGAGTAAAGGCGGCAATAGAACACACCCATTGTCTGGACATGTCCGTGGGCACCAGGTCTGCTGGTAGAAGCTCGTGCGTCACGGAACAAAAGGAGGCTACCAGGTAGGATGCATGCATGGTGTCGTTGTACGTAGTGTAGCTAACAGACACCAGAGCTCTCCGAGGTTGTCGGTGAACATCTTGTAAGACACGCCCTGACGAGGTCAACGAGTAGGCTTGCGAATGTACAAGAGCGACTGTCTTGAGCAGTGTTTGCATCACTGGCTCGTGGGCGCAACGACGTCGAGGAATGTTCCTACCCGCGAACGTTCCCATCGCAGGTAGCGTCAAGGGGAAGTCTGGGAAACAGGCATGTGACAGCTGTGAGCTGTCGCAAAGCGGGACGATCGGCAAATCGACACGAAACGACAGAAAGCACGTCTGCTCTGACGCCAAAGCAAAGTAGCCAGGCGAGACAACCTCAAGAGCCGTCACCTACGATGACAAGCCCCGCACTAGTGTAGACTCGTGCGAGACATCGACGTTGTTATCCAGTCTAGGGATCCATCCGACAGCTTCCAAGAACCATTTGCAGGCTACGTCGACGCGTCTGTCTATCGGAACTGTGGCTTGCGATGGAGATAGACATGAGGAGCAGGAGTGTCGTGTTGACACGTGCTCGCTGTCGAAGGGAAAAGATCTTTGTGTCGGTAGTCGGTTACGTACGACCTTCGACCATCTACAGATTCGTATCAGCGGATTTTCTCGCTTCACGTGCAGATTGTCATGGCTTTCTCATCCAGTGAACCGCCTCTCGTAGACACTCGTCATGTTTGCTCTTCTTGCTTCTCCAGCCTACGCTACCTGCAACTGATTGATCGTCGAAAGAAACGCGTCGAGGTTTGGATGTGTCGTGGAGTTGACCATTGTAATCGCACACAACGGTGTCAACGACCATTTTTTCGCAAGGTCGCAGTTTGATGACGAATTCCAGTTTGTCGTTATGCATTGCGGGGCTTGCATCAGCTGCTCCAGAATGCTCGCATGGTGTGCAAATACGACGTTCTCCAGTATGTGCCATGGAGAAGAGAGCGATAGAAACTCGATCAAGTTTCAGTTTGACCGAGTCGACGTACGCGGTGAAGCACCAACAGACGTGCACAAGTAACAATGAGCTGTAGCAACTGTCGTAGCTACGCGGAAGAATATGACTGGAGATCGCAATGTGAAGCGCTCGTTGATATGTCGGTGCTGCGACCTCATGCTGAAACGGGCGCGAAACATTGATACCATACCTTTTGAGTAATGACGGGAGAGCTGCTGCAGAGGTTCTGGCAATACAGCAGAGCCACAAGGCAACTCGTTCAGAAAGCCGTCCTCGTCGTGGCTGTAAAAAGGCACAATCGCAAGGCAGACTCGAGCACATGTATCGGTAGCGACGGCACGTCACACATGTCGGCCAGAGCTCTCAAAGCGACGACAGCCTAGAACAGTAGGCAGTGCCAGCCTCCTCACGGAGCGAGGCACAATTTTTGACGACATACGACAGCGGTGGTCACCACCCCAGCTGTTGCACGCCGTCGATCCTGACCTGGCGATTGAAAGGTCATGAGCCGATACGATCGGCCTCACAACGTCGTAGTTGCTGCTACGAGTGCTCGAACAAACGCACGGAACGATTACGCCATAGCATTTGACATTCGCCACAGACTTCGTCAGTCCTCGACCCCACGACGCCTGTTCCATCTTTGTCTGACTATCTGGCAAGCAAGCCGTACTCCACTAGCGCTCTTACAACGCCGGTACTGTCTGGACCTACGAGCATATCGGAGTGCTCACAGCAGCGACCGATCGCACAGCCGGTCGGTGCCAGGCACTCACAGAAAAACCCAACAAAGTGGCCGTCATCGCAGCGACGTGCGCCGTAATCGGTCGTCTGTCCACGACCATGTGTTTCACGCATTGTCGCCTCGTGCCTACATCAGTGTGCACCGATGCAGCAGCAGAGCAGTCACAACGACTGGTTTCTACACAAAAACACGCGTTTGTCGTTCCGGAGAAAACCTTTTACCGCTCACCTGCATCCAATCTCTTAGACCTCGTTGTTCCGATGCCTAACTTACACAACCTCTGACGACGAGAGGTTTCTTACCACACAATGGATGCTGAAGCTGCACGCGGCATGTTCACGTACACCACACCACACCACACCGCCAGCCATAGCACGGCCTTTCCATCTTTACCATCAGTTCGATCTTCATGCATTGATCGAGGCCAGCAATCGTCTTACAAGAAAGAACGTCGTCGCGGCTTTCGGTGCGGTCGGTCGGTTTTTGCTCACAGTAATCAGATAGTTCAAGAGATAAAGTTGAGGAGCTCGAGAAGCTCGAGAAGCGCTTGTGTGTGCACTCACTTCTGTGTTATGTAATTCCCGCCTGGATGGAGCATATGTCATCGACGTGGGCATCGAATTGTTGAATAGTAAAGGCCGACAGAGTCACCACGTGTTGACCGTCATGTCACAATGGACTGTGATCTTGGAAGAAACACTCCAAATCCTTCATACTTCTTGGAAATTGCCATCCCAAACACAGTAGACTTGACAACGCCTTGCTGACGGCAGTGCAAGTGTCCAATGCGTTGTGCTCCGCGTCGCACTCGTGTACTGCAGCGATACGGTAGTGCGTGGAAGTACTGCATGTGTATAAAAGTGTGTGCTACAGTTATGGGCGACGAATCCAGTCGTCGGGAAAGCCCTGGATAGTCTTTACTGGATAGCCGTATACATCCGCTGCAGATACTGTGGATAATGAGACAGCGAGGAGCGGCATTTCTCCTAGTGCCCACACAGGAGTGCTGACTTGTTGCCAGTCTGGACGCACTGATCGTGGCTGAAAACATTGACGAACTCCATGTGGGTGCAAGCATGTGGTGACGGAGACCCAATCGGTTCCGCGAGCCCACTGTAGCAAACACGCGTAACTGTAAACGAGTTTGGACCAACCAGACCCGCCGCCCAGAAGCAAACGGACATCCTCTCTCCCTTCTTTTTTCTCAGCAATCAGCTTCTTTTCGCGCGAGAGAACTAACTAAAACCTTGCGGCTTTCCACATTACATGCAATTTGTTTTGTTAGCTGCTCCTGCTGCATATTCTGCAACATTGTAATGGCCACGAACAAGGAGCACTGGCACTGACGGTTGAAATCAATTGGCACGACCTACCTGTCCTCGAGTCGACACCAGTAGCAAGTCTAGTCACGACAGATCTGCCGTTGAATCTACAATCCACGCCGTGAAAGGTCGCGCTGGACAAGCAGGACTGGAACAACGGCATGAAAGGTCGCGACACCGGTGGACTAAAAGGAAAGAAGGGCCCGGGTCGCGACAGAGCCATCCGCGTTGACGACTCAACTTGCAAGTGACTGAGCGAAGTGCACCTGCACAGCGTCGTTCAGCAAGTGGCGGTGGAGCGCATGACCGACGTGAGCGGCCGAGGCCACGGGATGTTAGTGGCACGTTTGGTTGACCGGTCTACAACTTGTTATCCGGGATAGCGACTGACTCGCCCTTACGAGGTGGTGCTGCACGACAATCGATGCTCGTGTGCGCCACACGAGAGACAACTTCAATGTAACAGGGCAGGCAAGAGAGACGGCAGCGTCCGCACGCCCCGCCCCGCTGCGGTGGTGCTGCTCTCGCTACTACACACTGCGTTTCGAAATCGATGTGAGAAACAAAGCGAAACGGTCTCTCTGAGTCGAAAGTCAAGCAGCTTGTCAGTCAGTTGAAGCCAGCATCTCTCCCACGACTGCGTGCATCGTCGCAGTGGCGGAACTGGCCGTATGGTCCACTCTGTGCGATGGCGAGTAGTAGTAGCGTTAGACACCGATTGGCTAAGAACGATTTGTCGACCGCTTCCAACTAGAAATCGACTGTCCCTTTCTTTGCGTCAAGACGATCCGACAACTGGCGCTCAGTATGTGGAGTCAGCGAAAGAACTGGCCCCTCTCGCTCTCTCTCTCTCCTTCTCTCTATCCTCTCCCCTCTCCCCCCTCTCTCTCTCTCTCTCTCTCTCTCTTTCTTTCTGTGTTCTCCCCGCTGAAAAGTCGATTCGCGACAAAACGTCCCGACTCGCCCAGGGGAAAGAAAGCGCTCGGAAGCCGACGGACTAAAGCGAGCCACCCGCTGAGCCTTAGTCAGTCAGCCAGCCAGTCAGCTCGTCCCCCTCTCTCCCTCCGTCGGGCCAGAAACTCAAGCCGTCGCTTCTGCCCTTTCCCCCCACCCTTTTGCGCACTCCCACATTCCGCCAAAAAGCAGCGAACAAGACAAAAGCAACCGCGCTTCTCGTCTCCCACCCGCCCCGCGTCCTCTCCCCGCCCGCCCGCCCTCCTGCTCGCCCACCGCTCGCTCTTCTCCGTCGTTGTGACCGCCGTTTCTTGACCATGAGCGCCAACTCGGATCGGAGGTGGAGTCTCGCGCGCGCCACCGAGTTCTTCAGTGGCGACGGCAAACCTGACATGTGCGTACATTGCCCTTTCTCCCCTTCCCCTACTCGACTGCGCGCGCGCACTCGTGCGCAGCCCCTCTCGCTTTCCCTGCATCTGCACTGATGGCCTCTATCGGACATTCATTCTCACCCGCAACATGCTTCCCTTTCCTTTCTCTAGGCTCGACATTCGTGGCATGACCGCTGTGACCAAAGGCGCGGCCGGCAAGCGCGACAAGTTCCGCAAGAGCGTCTCGCGCTGCGGCGTGTCGATCTACGGGCCAAAGCACTCGGCCGCTGCCTCGGCCAGCGAAGCGACAGCGCGCGAAAAGATTTTCATTGAAGACCCGCGCGCGCCGTGCCTAAACATTGACTACTCGAGCGACGCGTACCGTCTCTTGCCCTCGTCCGAGAAGTTCTCGGCGCACACTGGCGTGTGCCAGATCTTGGGCACCAAGTGCATTCGCGGTGGCAAGCACCGCGTCCGTGTGGGAGACATTATCCGCTTTGGCAGCGTCGGGCTCTTGGTCACGGAGATCGATACGGGCGGCGTGGGTCTGAACGACGCGACGCTGAGCTCGTCGGAAGTCAACAGTCTCATCCAGCGCGTCGTGTGCCACGACGAAGCGCTGGCCGACGTGGACAGCGGCATGGACACGGACGATGAGAACGCCGACGCGTCGGGCAACGACGAGTCGAAGCCGCGGTCGTCGCTCCAGCGGCAGAGCACGAGCGCCATTTGCTACGTGTGCTACGACGAGTCGGAGGACGACAATCCGCTCATTGCGCCGTGCAAGTGCTCGGGCGACACGAAGTACATCCACTTGAACTGCCTCAAGCGCTGGAACACGAACGGCGAGAAGAATGAGATTTGCACCGTGCTGGACGAGAGTAACGCGCGCACGTGCTCGATTTGCAAAGCGCCGTACCCGAGCAAGACGCGCTTGCCGAACGGCAAAGTGCTGTCGCTGCTCCCGGACCGTCTGAACCCGCCGTGCATTATGTTCCAGGTCGTGACGAAGCACTCGTCGTCTACGCTGAATCTGTCGACACGCTACCAGCTCAGCTACAAGATGCTGATGGACAACGACATCCACCGTCCACTGATGGTGGGCCGCTCGTCGCAGTGCGACTTGGTGCTGAAGTACCGCACGGTGTCGACGATCCACGCCGAGATCCATTACTCGAAGGGCGAGTTTCTCCTCAAGGACGCGGGCAGTTCGAATGGCACGTTGCGGTACATTTACCGCCCGTTGATGCTGCACAACAACCAGTCGCTGCACGTGAAGTTTGGGCGCACGGTACTATCGATTAAACCGACGAAGAAGATCCGGCTGCCACATTTTTTCGGCACGACGGGCCACCTCCACTCTAGTGGCTCACGACTGGACGAGAGCGGCGTGCAGGACGAAGACGAGATGTCCAACACGTCTACTCCTCGAAACAATAGAATTCGATACTACCATCATGCGGCGCAGCAGCAAGTGCAAGTGTTGCCGGCGACGCAACAGCAGCAGCAGCAGCAGCAGCAGGCCGGCCGCCAGAACTTGCAGACGCAGATGCAGAATTTAGACCTGTAATGTCGTCAAATGTGCGCGCTCGTTGGTTTGGACTGGAAATCGTTTACGTGAGACCCCGCTCCTGCCGCCATCGGCCGAGCCGCTCTTGTACCATCACCATCAAGAGCCGATGCTTGGGAAATCGGTCGCCTTGACCTCGGATCGTCTCGTACGACATGTCTCGACATATCGTGCTTTGTTTAATTACTAATTCCACCTTCCCCCCATTGAGAGCATCAGAAGAAATTGGAGCAGAACAAGAGAGAGAGAGAGCCTGGTAGCGGTGCAGAGCGCGTTGTCTGTGTGCATGTGGACGGAGTGGTCGTTGTGAAGGAAGAAATGCGAGAGACCAGACGAGGGAGGCCGTAGGTAGACAACGGTCTTTGCGCCGTCGTGGTCGCTCGTTGTTGCGTGTCGCTCAGAAGACGGTTCGGTGCAGCAGCGACGCCGAAGATGCTGCGGGAAAGACACAAGGACGTGAAGCTGGGCCTGTGCGTTGCGAACATTCATATTCTACATTGTAATAAAAGGTGGCGAATTGGGATTGCACTCGGTTCTTCGACTACTAACATGGCAACAACTTTCATTTGGCATTGACATTGAACGAATGACCTCGTGCTGCAGGTGTGATGCTCAGTCGTCTGCCATGTTGGACTCGAGGACACCGATGGCCATGGACTGCAACATCGCCTGCTGGAATCGAGCAGCCAACGCTGGGTGTGCCTTTTGCATCCGTGCGTAGTGCGACTTGCTGAGGAAGAAAATGGAGCTGGGAGATTTGGCCTGCGCCGTGAACTGGTGGCGCTTGTGCAAGATCGTTTCGGACGCACCCACCAGTCCGCCCTGGCACACGCGCGTGATGCGTTTGCGGCCGCGGAAGCCCGGTCCGAGCCCTTCGTGGATCTTGGACGGCATGAACACATCGACTTTGCCGTAGCCGATGAAGTAGATCCCGTTGACGAGATCACCAGCACGGTACAGAGTATCGCCTTCCTGCTTGTGCACGCGCGTGATGTACATCTCACAGAGCTCTCGAGTGAGTGCACCGCCAGTCTCCGCATCGTGATCGAGAAGTTGCGCGCCACTGCCGATCGTACGGTTCGGTTTGCCGTTCTTGCCGTGCGAGCCATCGGGACGAGGCAACAGTTGGTCGAGCAACTGCCACGGCTGACTTTCGTGTCCATCACTAGCTGCCGATAGTGGCGCCGACTCACTGAGCGGCAAGACGCCTCCCGACACAAGCAGTTCATCCTCACACCACTCCAAGGCCTTGTCCAACGTGTCGAAGACGAGAGACCCCGTGCCAGACCCGTCCTCCTGCTCGATCACGTCGTGGACGCGCAGCAGTCGTTCAGCGTCTGCTGGAATGCTCGCGAAGATGAGCACAATGCCGTGCTGGGCGAGCAACTCTTTGGTAGCATTGAAGCAGCTGCGCACGGCCGTGGCGTCCACGCCGCTCACCTTTTCAAAGTCCAGAATGAAGTACCTCGTGCGAGCTGCGTGCAGTGCCGCCGGTTCGTTCTTGCCAGTAGGCTTGGGCGTGGACGAGTATCCGTGAATCTCGTGGTCGTCAAACACGGAATCCAGCGTCGCGAGATCATCCGTGAATGTGTCTTCCAACGACCGAGCGACGTACGGCGAGGGCGCGTGACGTCGGGGCAAAAGAGGCGACGGCGCAGGGAACGAAGTCGTGAGGGCCTCTTGCTTCTCGGTCGTGGTCACCAAGACGTGACGCCGTACTTCGTCCATGACTTTCACGCTCGAGCCAAAGAAGATGAACCCTTCGAGCTCCAGCGTCACGATCGACATGCGCATGTTTTGAAGCAGCACGCGTTCGCGAAGATCACGTTCAACGCGAGAGCGTTTCATCACGCGGTGCACGTTGGCCGTCGCAATGTACGAGTAAATGAAGTTGAAGCCCGCAACGATGATGCCGACCACGATGCCCAGCTCGAGGTTCACGAAGACCATGGACAGGAACGTGAGCCACACGATACCGTACTCGCGCGAAAGGAGTTTGTTGCGAGCGTGCCAGAGCCACTCGATCATGAGGTCCAGACACACGAGCATCTGCAGCGCGCCAAAGAAGACTTTGGGCACGTAGGCAATGATCGAGAAGGGGCTCAGCACGATCGCGATCTCGAGGACAAACACGACGAGACCGACGTAGCGACTGTCGAGCTTGCCGCGTAGCGTGAAGATCGTCTGCGAGAAGAGGTAGGAGCCGGTGAAGCCACCACCGAGCCCCGAGAGCAGGTTGCTGACGCCCACTGTTTGCAACTCGTGGTTGTGGTCCAGCGGTTTGCCCAGTGCTGTCTCGACAGCAGCCACGTCGAGAGATGATGAGAACGCCACGACAAAGTACATGGCAATCCACGTCGGGATCTGGTCGGTCAAGCGCGAGAAGTTGATCTTGGAAAAGTCGTAGAACCCGTAGATCTGCGTAATGGTGCGTGGCGACGGAGGAGGCTGTGCTACCCACCCGGCAGCACGGGCATCGTCAAGAGACGACCCTGTAAGAAGCAGCAACCCGTAGAATGTCGTCAGCATCACGGCCAAGCAGCAAGGCATCACGGCCATGTGGTTCCAACGCGAGTTGATCCAGAAGATGGCTGCACCGGCAATGACGCCCGGCACCGACAGTAGCAACATGTTCCAGTCGGCCAGCTTGATCCAGTCGGTAGGTTCCTTGATGCTCAGTGTGGTCATCATGGACAAGCCAGCCTCCATGGCATAGAAGCCAATGAAGGCCAAGTAGCCGCCGACCACTGGCATTGGCAAGTACTGCACAAAGCTGGCGAGTCGGAGCTTGCCCGTGACGATCAGCGCTGCGCCCAAAGCAGCCGTCGAGACGGCTATCGTGAACAGCGTCGTGGCCAGCGCTTCGTCCATGGAGAACGACGCTCCTCTCATGTCGTGCAGAGACTTGATGATGGACGAGGCCATCGCCGAGAGGAAGATAAGACCAGCGTCTTGCACTTGGCCCATCGCAAAGGGTAGCGAGCTGAGGCACGTGAAGCAGATTTGATGCACGGCCGCCGACACGAGCACGAGCTTCACGAGGTCGTTCATGTACGGCTGGAACTCGGGATCGCGGAAGATGATCTGGGCAAAACTGATCATGAGCGGCACGAGGATCACGGTATTCAAGATACCGTAGACGCCAATCTTGATCTTCCGCTGCGTGGGACTGAGCAGCGGTCCGTCCATCGGTCGGTGCAACAGCATCGCGTCTTCGTCGACGTCCATGATCACGTCGTTCAGTATCGATGCAGCCGCATTGGCGCGGCGCGGGTGGTACGAATGACGCGGTGTCTTCATGCTGCCATGGAGCGGGGGCAGGCCGCGCATGGACACGGGCGTGCTGCCATCGTACGTGCGGTTGATCGTGCCACTGCCGTCGTAGGTGCGACCGCTCGTCGTCCCCGCGGGTGACTCGGCGAGCAGAAGACTGCCAAAGTCGCGGCGACGCGTGCGTGGCGTCTGCGCCGTGGCCCCCGTGCTATTCATTGCCAATGCAAATGTGGAAGTGACGAGCGCGAGAGCTTGTCAAAAAAAGTGGTCGGTCGACACGTCCGGCGGCCCCGTCTGTAGCCGTCCGCCTCGTCTGCGGCGATCCGCTCCGTCTCTTGTCGTCCAACCCGTTTCTACTCACTGTCTTGTCTCTCGTGCCAAGAGAGGTCAGTTCGAGGGTTTTGTCCAGGGCGCCACGTTTGACGCCACGTTTGACGCCACGTTGGCTCGAAAGCGAGGAGGACGTCGAGGGCAGCCGAGGCCTCTCGAGAGGTTGACTTGCACGGCGTGGCAAGACGCCAAGGGGTCTCTGCCTGCGCGCGATCAGTGGAAAGCGAACGACAAGTCGCAGCGGCCCGAACGTGACTGCGAGTGATGCGACGAAAGATACGCTGCATACGTGGCAAGGTACAAGTCTTGAAGCATGTCGGACAAGTGTCAAGCGCTGGAGTCTTTGAGCGCGCGTCACGCTGGAAAGCATCCAGAGTCAAGACCCCTACTGCCGAGTTTGACGAAAAATTGAGCAGCGGGATAAAGGCGCGATGTGTATGCTACTACTCATTGAGTGATGTTTGCCAAGACGAGAGCGAATATTTCACCGGTCAGGAAGACAACGCAGTTGTTCCGCCCTGCGCTTTGAGGAGCAGGACTGCATGGGATAGTCCGGCGACAGATTTGATGAAGGAAAAAAGGTGGGCACCTTGTGGTTGCTCGATAACACGTCAGGTAGGAGTAAAGACATGGCCCGCAGCTCTCGACGATGACCAAGTGCGGGCGGGCTTGTTCAAACTGGCACTTCCAGTACCTGAGTTCATGTCTTGAGGGTGCGCGAATATTTGCTCCCGTGGCAACGTTTCGACAGGGACAAGGGTGTGTGTGTGTGGTCAAAGCAGCTGCGTGGAACTGAGGTTGACGATACGTCCATGACAGGCCATCCATTGTCAAGCCGGGTTTGGACCGCGCAGATCTCGTCGAGGAGACGTACGGCTCTGCTGATGGGCGATCATCACACGGCAAGATCCGACGCATTTTTGTGGGGCTGTCCGGTCGACTAGAAAGCGCAGAGATTTGGAGACGTGCTAAAGGTCCACAGACACGGTGGAACGACCGCGTGCGTTGAACCGTGTCTTTAGCCCAACGAGCGGTCGGACGGATCCAGCGGTCTCTCTATTTTGCGTCTGCTCGTTTGTCCGGATCGCGGGCAAATCAGACATCCAGCGTACCCTTCTGCCTAGCACTCCCGATCCGACAGAATCCTGACTTGTGTCGGCGGACCAACGGATGTATGTGCCAGCTTCTTTGCCATAGCGACTGGATACTTTGGTCCTATCCTCGGTAGCGAGTCTCACTGGTGGCAAGAGCTTGCAACGCAGACAAAATTTGGCCGCATGATCGCTGGTTTAGAAGCATCGAGAAGATGGAAAGACTGTCGGAATAAGGAGCAGACGTAAGTGAACGATATCGTCGTTGGTTTCGTCTGGAGCAGAACACATACCTATCACGCTCTTTCCGTGCTTCTACGCTACGCTCTTTGACTTCTGTCTACCTCACCCATGGGCATAATCTTTTGCGACCCTGTCTCAGTTGCGGCTACTCGATAGCTGTTGAGATGCAGAAATGTCGGACAACGTGGCCGAGACAAACAGTCAGGTCCAGCAATGTTCCAATAACTCAGAGACTGGAGACAAAGTGTGGCTAATCCCGCAAGAAATCCCGCCAAGTGATTCGAGAGATCTTGGACTACTGCTCGATTCGGCTGCAAGTGATGGATTTGTTCGAGTGCAGTTGCACAAATCAGGTTACTTGACGAGAAGTCAACTAGACAAACTCGCTTGCGTTCAACGCTCAGCATGGCGACGACGACCATTGCGAGTACACGCCACAGTTCTCCGAGGTCGTCGGCACCCAGCAGATGTTGAATGTTGATGCAGGGTCCGCGAAAGACTTCGATCACAAGTTTACGGTCAACGAAGTGGGCCGTTTCGGAAAAGCAATCGCAGCCTAATATGACACCCTCGACCTCAATCATAGGCACGCACATATATGCGGACGTGTGCGCAACTACCTATGTAGCCCGTGTGGCATGTTTTATTTGGCACAGCAGATTGCCAAGATGCTGTGCAATGCTTTGTCTCAGAAGTCCAATTTGAACTGGTTTCGCTATCTCCTACTGCTGTGTCCTACTACGCTGTAAGCTGCGACTCGATTTACCTTTTTTCTTTCGCATCATTGCTGCGCATTCTCACACCCACTTGCAAAACCCTGTCATCTGACCGCCGTCGACGATGTCGAAGAATAATCATTGCCGACCCGGATATGGTCACAATGCTGTCAAACGGTCTTAGTCGATTGAGGTGGTCCTCGTGTTGACAATACGGTATTTATCGGGCTGCTTGCCGCAAGCCCTCGAAGGGAATCTGGCAAATGATGCGGTCGTTTACGGCGGGTAAGGTACCAGAACGAGCTACGCCGTCATTGATATTGCGCTATAAAAGATTTTCGCTCTTGTCATCAGTCTCATCACGTGTTTTCGTACTCGTGCAGTATACTGAACCCAGCATAGGAACTCGACGACCATTGATACTAACCGCGTTGAACGATGCTACGCTTTGCGATATGCGTATTATGCGATACTAGCAAAGCTACACGGACACCATTGTTGAAATGCAACTGCTGTCGATGGCGGCATGCATCATGCAGCATTCTGTACCCACTGACTGATTTCTTTGAGCTTACATAGCAGATCGTCATCTGTTCGGTAAACATATCGTCAAACTTACACTTTGAGCGCGTGTGGGGTCGAGTCTTAAGCAGATGCGACCCACTTGGTATGAAGTTGGCCAAACAAGTCGCTTTGCCACGCCGCAGGAATGGGTCGCCAGGCGTCGTTGCCGTCAAGTCAACGTCAGTATCAGCAGTCGCACTTGCGGCAGATCATTGTCTTGTCTCGAGCGCTTTCGCATGAACGCCGTCATCGTTACACTTTCCTACCCAAATTTGCATGGCGACATCTGCGCACTAATGTAAAAAGCTTGTCTTACGTGTGTGTACATGTGCGATTGCTCAAACGAAAAAAGTCGGTTTTATGGCATTGATAACAATCTAGATAGCATGTACAATCTACCTGAGCAAGTAGTACGTCGTGGTAGCTAACGACACACTTCTCGTCGGCTGACGTAAGCCTGATCTTAGCCAACAGGTCCACCTGTCATGAAGAAACACGCGTAATGAGCGGTGACGATTTAGCGAGATACATTCATTTCGTTAGATGTGGTCAAGTAGGTATATAAAGACTGGTGCTGATACACGTTAATTGTTACTAGATACAGATAGCTTAATTTATTCAAATAAGCTCGTGTAGTCTAATTGACTGTACATCCTCTAAGCATAAAGAATTTACGCAAGATGACATGCATGAGTGTCCACACGGTAATAATACTTAGAATGAGTCAGTATTGGTGATACGGGCGCCCCTTATACGGAGTAGCACTTCGTGGCCCGACTGTAACGGGGCAGCCCGTTACATGAAATTGTCACTTTAAAGAAAGTGACAATAAAGAATATGAAGTTGAATATTCTTCGAACAATATCACCGATAGTGGTGATATTGAAGGGTCGACCAAAGAGTCTGTTCATTGGTTGATATCGTGATGATATCAACCCACCAATCGCCGCAAGACGCGCGCAATGAGTGGTGACGAGACGTCACCTTACACTCAGTTATACTAGTATAGTTAAGCTAAGTCAAACAGAGCGACAGTAACAAAAGACTTACTTATATTAATACAACAGTTTTACTTTTCCCTTATCTACGCTTCCTCATTTGCCTCGTGTACGTCAGTCGGGGCACCGAAAACCCTTGCGTTAAGTTCACGCAAGGGTGTGCCCCGTTACACCTGGTAGCACTTTGTAGTCCTTCCAAGGACCACAACATCCAACATGAACATGTTGGATGAAGAAGAAACCTTTCACGCCACGCGTGAAGGGTTTACCCATTTGAGTGACATCGAATGGAGTGCGGTAGAACGAATGAGTTCTAACGTAGGCGGGCTCGCCATTAGCGCCATGTTGGAGTCTCTAGACAGAGACCAACAACATGCCGCTATCGCCAAGTTCATTCAAAATGAACTTGCCATCGAGAGGGAGAAAGTAGCCTTTCTTCACCAGCAAGGCTCTCAACAGGCCGAGCAGTTGAGAGAACTCGGTGCTCAACAGACAGAGCTGTTGAGACAGCAGCAATTCCATGCTGCTGTGGGCGGGACGGCGCATGCGCGTCGTCCCGAAGTCATGAAAGTTGACATCTCCAAGTACAGTGGAGTCCCGGAGGACTCCCTGTTACTGTGGTTTGTCGAACTCGACAGAGCCTTAAGGGCTCGTCGCGTCGAAGATGAGCAAATGAAATTCACATTTGCTCAGACCCACTTGGCAGGGCGTGCCAAAACTTGGTCCTTGGGGCTCGAGAGTAGCGACCCAAATGTGTTTAGGTCGCTAGATGACTTCAAGTCCCGGCTCAGACAAACGTTTGAGCCGCCACGCGCGGAGTTCAGGGCTCGTTCAGAGCTCCTGAAACTCAAGCAGGGTAAGCGTGATGTGCACGCTTACGCACAACATATACGACTCCTTGCGAGTAGTATAATTGCTAACCCAGTTCATGAACACACGTTGATTACGGTGTTCATGCGAGGGCTCGCAGAAAGGCCCGCCAGGAGCCACCTGTTCCGCCTTGAGCTGAATACGCTTGAAGAAGCGATATCAGCCGCGGAACAGGAAGCCTTTAGCATGAGACATGCTCATGCTAGCTCAAACTCTTATCGTCCACCGAGACGACAAGAGATAGGAGGTCCAGAACCAATGGACCTCTGCTATGTTGAGAGCGAGAGACCTCGCTCTTCGAACAACAAGCGATTGCAGAGGTGCAATCGCTGTCAGAAGTTAGGGCACTACGCATACGAGTGTAGTGCTCCACGCCCAGTACCAAACAGTACTGAGAGAAATGGACGACCATTCGCCAGAAAGGGCAATGGGCGTGGGTCCAGCGCTGTTGCGAAGCCGCAACAGCGAGACGGACCATCAAAAATTGGACGGGGTCAGTAGGGGAGGAGCGCCCTACTGATCCAGCAACCTCAAGAGAATTTGCAAATCTCTTGACGAAAGTTGCTCCAGATAGACGATCATTGTGTGTCTCTGCACCTGGTGATGACGTTTCGCTCATCACCTTGAAGTTGGAAGCGACAAATGATTTGTCGCTTCGTGCCCTAGTAGACTGTGGGGCGTCGAACAACTTTGTTCGTCGCCAGTTACTAGAGGGTCGTAGGCTCAAGGTCGTTGAGCGCGACATTCCCCTCACGAGGATGATGGTGCGCCTTGCAACAGGCGCATCGATAACCGTTGAGAAACGTGTAGTAGGAATCCACTACACGTTAGAGGGCGAACAGAACGATGATGACTTCATCGTACTGGATCTGGATGACAAATTTGATGTCATCCTGGGATAACCTTGGCTCAGAAGGTACACGCCAAGGGTGAGCTGGCAGCATCGATCCGTGAAGATGCCTGCCGCTTGTTCATCGGATGGCCATCTGATGAACGTCTTGGAGCGTCCACAAGCGTGTGGATGTACTGCGAGTGAGTGCGATGGCCTCACTTGCGTTTCGGTCGTTAGCACGACTGCACAAGATCACAGTGTAGTTGATCACTACACTGTGGACCAAGCTCCCGGCGGCTGTACAGGAGTACAGGCTGCGCCGAAGGTCCACCACTCGAAGAAGTCGAGTGGACCGGGACATGGATGCATGCCTAGCGGGCAGCATCTTAGAAGAAAGAAACCTGTTGCCCCCAAGGGGCAACATGGAAATCCTAGGCGACTGGAGAGTCGACCGTAGAGGATCGGTGCCTGAATGTGGTTGCACAGCCACAGTCGGAAGACGTCGAGGGAATAAGTCCCCACGTACTTGAGGAAGGAATTCCTCAAGAGTCACTTGCTGAGGGATCAGGCCCTCAGCAACCTGTAGAAGAAAGTTCTGTAGGAAGTAACCGAGACGTTGAACGTCTTAATTAATGACGGATCAATCGTAGGCGCTTATACGCTTGATCTGATTGTGCCTCCGAAGTTAACTTCGGAGATAACTCAGTTGCCAACGCTAGAACCTAAACGGTTCTTGCGTGATCTGCGTAGTGGCAAAGTCAAGCAGATCTGCATACTCGTCACGGAGGATGAGTATGTGGCCGATATTCGGTCGGCAACAGTATTTGCTGAGAACGAACGGGTTCTCAGCAGCTAATCGATGGACGAAAGTGTCCTCGATGAGAAGACTCGGATTGAGCGATACACGTCTCAATCCTGGGAGTCACTTCAGGCAAATCCTTTGTATAAGGATTTGATCGAATTCAGAAATGTGTTCCCTGAATCCGTACCTTGCGAGTTGCCTAAGGACAAAGGCACTCGACACGAGATCGAGCTCAAACCGGGCTCGAAGTAGTGTGTCATGAAGCAGTGGCCACTGCCTCGTGAACAAGTACTAGCGATCGACAAGTTCTTTGCCGATCGCTTAGCAGCGGGCCATGTGAGGGAATCAACTCCCCCTCACAGCTCTCCGACCTTCTGTGTGCGAAAGGCCACAAGAGGATGGCGTATAGTGCACGCATTCAACAAGTTGAACGCTGCAACGGTACCGGCTCGGACGCCGATACCGAGGAAGGACGTAATCATAGATGGTATGTCAAAGAGTACCATCTTTTCGTCCATGGATCTGATGGATGGATTCTATCAGATCCTGATGCGTGAACGGGACATCCCGTTCACGGCAGTGAGTACCCCCATCGGGATGCCGTGGGAGTGGCTAGTGATGCCACAGGGGCTGAGTAATGCCCCTGCAACATTCAACAGATGTGTCACAAATCTGTTGAGACCGGTGCGAGACTTCGCACCGAGTTACTTCGACGATGTGTTCGTCCATAGTCGGGCTATGGACGGAAAGACGGACGTTGAAGTTCACAGAACTCACGTTCGTCAGGTTCTTCAACTTATGCGCAAGCATAAGCTGTATGCCAACCTCAAGAAGTGTATATTCGCGGCTAGCGAACTACCACTTCTTGGGTGCATCGTGGGTAAACACGGCGTACGCCCTGATCCCGAAAAGATCAAGGCGATCACCGACTGGCCAGTGCCAGTCGATGTCAAGGGACTAAGGAATTTCCTTGGTCTAGCGGCGTACTTGCACAAGTACTCGCGCAACTACGCCGAGATGACTGTTCATCTTTCTTGCTTGCTCAAGAAAAATGTCAAGTGGTCATGGAACGCTGAGTGCCAGCGTTCCTTTGAAGGTATGAAGCGGAGCTTGATGCAATCGCCGATCTTGGCGATTGCCTATCAGGACAGACCATTTCATGTGGTCTGTGACGCCAGCGATTTTGCGATCGGCTGTGCGTTAATGCAATTTGATGCAAATGGCGCAGAGCGCGTCATCTGTTATCAGTCGCGTCAGCTACAGGCAGCTGAGCGCAATTACCCAGTGCATGAAAAGGAACTCCTTGCCATGAAATATGCAATGGCTAAGGTCCGGGTCTATACTTAGGGAGATAGACCGTTCATCTTGTATACCGACCATGAGTCACTACGCACGGCCGTAAACAGCCCACACCTCTCGCAGAGAATGGCGAGGTGGCTGTCTTTCTTTGAGAAGTACAACTTCTCCGTGGAGTATAAACCAGGACGACTCAATGTCGTCGCTGATGCTCTTTCGCGCCGGCCCGATTTCGAGCCGGACGCACAAATCAACAGTGAGGATAAGCCGACTGTTGCGACACTGTCAGTCAGTGTCCCGTCGTCGAGTTTACTTGACGACGTACGAAAGGCATACGCGGAAGATAAGGATCTTCTGCGATTGATGGATCATCTGGTGCATCCATCCAGTAAATCATTGCAGGATTTACCGGCTTTGTACCGATCCTCATCGGATCGGTATAGTACACGCAACGGATTGCTGTACTATACAGCTGTTCCGGCGACACGCCTCGTTTCGTCGTACCCGCTCATCATGATTTGCGTTTGCGCATCATGTATGAGTGTCACGATGCCCCAACAAGCGGCCATCGTGGAAGAGAAAAAACTTACCTCACGGTAAGTCGTGACTTTTACTGGCCCCGCCAGTATCAGTTTGTTCGCAAGTACATACGTGCTTGCGAGGTTTGTCAACGGGTGAAGCCTAGTCCTTCATCCCGTGCGCCATTACAGCCTCTGCCTGTTCCGGCAGAGTGCTGGAAGTCCGTTTCAATGGACTTCGTCTTCGGGAAGCCCGAAGACGCTCACAAGAATAATAACATTCTTGTGTTCGCTGATCGGTTCAGCAAGATGGTGCATCTTGCTGCAGTGCCCGAGTCCATCACGGCACCCGGCCGTGCTCGTGTCTTTCTTGACACGATCTTCCGACTCCACGAGTTGCCCCGTGAACTCGTATCCGACCGTGACCCTCGGTTCACGGCGGCATTTTGGCAAACCGTGTTCCGTTCTCTTGGAACACGATTGAAGATGTCTACTTCTGACCATCCGGAAACATATGGTAAGACGGAACGTGCAAAGCGTATCATCGAAGAGACACATCGAGGATATGTCCACTCGTTTTCGAGTTGGATCGAATTCCTTCCAATGGTGGAATTCGCCAGTAATAATTCGGTGCATGCTTCAACACAGCACACACCGTTTTACGTGAATGGCCTACGCCATCCACGAGTGCCCACCCTTATAGAGTGTGACTCTTGGATAAGGGGGGAGGGACTCGCTAGAGCAAAAACCGTTTTGGCTCTTGCTCATCACGTGTCGACGCTAACGTCGTCACGTATGATGCCGATGTCGATCAAGTCGACATCGATGAAGAAGATCACCTC
Source organism: Hyaloperonospora brassicae (assembly GCA_947650285.1). Lineage (NCBI taxonomy): Eukaryota > Oomycota > Peronosporomycetes > Peronosporales > Peronosporaceae > Hyaloperonospora > Hyaloperonospora brassicae. Next base: position 115,566 of record CANTFL010000037.1, read on the forward strand.
AATAATAGCGACGACGCTATTATTGACTCGGATGGTGATGACGATGCTGGTATATTCAGCATCGTCAACGATTATTCCAGCGAGGAAGAAGACAACCTCGCTGAAGAAGAGAACAATCTCTTAGCAGTGCGCACGAAGCGCACTGAAAGACAAAACAACGCGTCAGCAGAGAACTTCCTGCTGACTCGAGAAGCGGTAGTCCGTTTCGTTCAGGACTCCATCGCAAATGCGGTGGACCGCCAGAAGCGGAACGTAGACAAAAATGGAAGAGCAAATGTTCTTTCATTAAAAATTAATGACCTAGTACTACTGTCTACGGTAAACTTACCTGGACATGCAGTCACTAGTGTCGGCAGTAGTAAATTACTGCCGAAATACATCGGGCCATTTCCAGTGTTGCATTGCAAGGGCAATGCATACACGATCGAATTACCACGTAGGATGCGCACGCATCCTACGTTTTACGTGGGGCGACTCAGGCCGTACTGTCAGTACGAGCCTTCTTCTTTCGATGAAGATAGCCCCCACGTTCAAGATCCTCCATCAAGTTCTTGCGTTCGCGCTCCAGACGATCCGTCTGGAGCGCAGAAAAGATACCTCGAAACTCAACCGAGATATCTCCCTGCGAGCTGTCGCCAGCTCGCCGAATAGGGAGCGGACATCCCGCTCGACCTGAAGCTGCGCTGTGGCATAATGGCGCGATCCCTCGCCCGATCAGCCTCTTGACCCTTGCGGTTCTTCCGCACGGTATCAGTCAAAGCGTAGCGCCGGTCGCGCTCGTGCTTCAAGTCATCGCGCAATTCACCGATTGCGCGATCCATCTCGTAAGGGTCGAGATGGTGAGCAGAATCATCTGGAGGAGGCCATTCCTCCTTTACCACATCCTTTGGTGGATGCTCACGGTGATCAACGCTTTCTAGTGGAGCGTATCTTGAATCACCGTGACGATTCAGGATCAAGGACGAGCTACCTCGTCCAGTGGCGGGGGTATCTACCCTCTTGGAACAGCTGGGAGCCTCGCTCTCAGCTGTTGATGGATGTGGAAGGTCTCGTCCGCCAGTATGACGAAACTCATACGATGAGTCCTGTGGCCCATCGGTAAACACGCGCCCTAGGCGCTTGTAGACGGATTGCAAGTTTGCAATCGCGTCACGCATCTCAGCCGAGATGTGTGCCCTTCCCAGGGCGAACTTAGGGAATATACATCCCTATGTGCACGCTGCGAGTTGTCAGCACAACTCGCACAAGGGTTTCCCCATGTGAGGCAAGGAATGCCTGCCTCACTCGATAAAAGATGCAACCGGTACCTAGCAACGGTTGGCGTTCGCCTTTCTAACCTGAGGCGTACTGCCTCAAGAGTCTTAAGCCACCTTTCTCGTCCAAAATTCTTGACGTTTTGGACGAACGCGTTCTACGCAGCCAAAAGCGAGGCCTTGTCACGCTTTTGGTTGCTGTTGTACCATCGATGTCTAAGTAAGACACCGAGATAAAAAGCTTCCTTAGCGCGAAAGTTGCTCGCGCTGGAACTGAAGCCGTGAAGCTCAGTTGCATCGAATAAGGGTATTCGATGGTGTTGGCCTGTCTCGTGAGACAGGCTATTGATGAGCCGTACGGGCAAACGCCACGGCTTCAGCTCATCACGCTTCACAGTGGTACCCTTGTCGGTACCACGATTGTCAGTATGACGATGGCTTGCACCATCGTCAAGTCGCTCGTGCGAAGGAGCACGAGCTGATTGCGGTGATTAGCAAACATACTCATCACCCGATTCGTCATCACTGCCGAACAGACTGTGTTGCAACTCACGAGTCCGTTCGTTCGGCAGTGGCCTTGGCGAACACTGAGACGTCGCCGGTGATCGAGACGCCTCTGCAGCATTGCTCGAGTCAGACACGTCTGACTCGCCAGAGTAGATGACCTCAATGTCGGGGTCATCATGCGCACGCGGTGCTGTACCGCGTGCACCTGCAGCACCTGTTGCTGCATGCGAAGAACGAGCAGCAGACGACTAATCGTCTGCCGCAGAAGCTGGCACAGGCACAGACTCTGTGTGCCTTGAGTCACCCCGCATAGACATTTTAACTATGCGAGGTCAGGTTGAGTTATGAACGGAACTGACCCAACAAGTGCTCCCTGTCCCAATGGCGCCCAACGGGTGGCCGCCATAATTTTCGATAGTCACAAAGTGACTATCAGTTAAGGGGGGGTGATGTAACGGGACAGCCCGTTACATGGAAGTGTCACTTTATAGAAAGTGACAATGAAGAATATGAAGTTGGATATTCTTTGAACAATATCACCGATAGTGGTGATATTGGCGAGGCGACCAAAGGGTCTGCTCATTGGTTGATATCGTGATGATATCAACCCACCAATCGCCGCATGACACGCGCAATAAGTGGTGACGAGACGTCATCATACACTCAGTTATATTATCATAATTAAGTCCGGTTAAACAGAGAGACAGTAACAAAAGACTTACTTATATTAATACAACAGTTTTACTTTTCCCTTATCTACGCTTCCTCATTTGCCTCGTGTACGTCAGTCGGGGCACCCAAACCCTTGCGTTAAGTTCACGCAAGGGTGTGCCCCGTTACAGAATAGATCCTGTAAAGTCATGCCTGCTTCTGCTTCTATATAGAAAATACTTCAGACCAAGTGATACTCGTGGAGGAATAGAAGGAAGTAGACTGGTACTTGATCGTGTCGACTTGTCATGATGTCGTCGACACGGGCGAAACATAGCGGCGTCATAGATCTCATAACTACTTGTGATGTTATAATCGATAATAAATATATTTTCCGAAAAACAGAACGATTGCGCAGGCGCCATAGCTACCAGCGGAGAGGTCACGTGTTTTATTTGATGCATTGTCTATCTTCCATTGACCTGAAACAAATGAAAGTTAGTGTATACCGGCGCGTTTCTGACCTTTCTGCAAACTGCAAAGACCAGCGCGTATTGTATTTGTTTGCTAGATAAATATAAACTTGCGACACGCCTTACTGATTCAGCTGTGGTGGAGTGGTGACCGCTCGTTTAGAAAGTCGATCCCAACTCTTTACTGGCGCCCGGACGACCGACTAATGGAGAGGGTATTCCGATTCCGTGCTGTAGCTTTTGCTCACCTTGTGTCCCCGTCAGTAATGCGGGTTTCACTCTTCTAGGTGGACTCGAGTCAATGCCTAACTTGACTGTGGTTGGGATTGGGGCTGTCGCGTGGAAAAATTCACACGATAGCGGGTGTACTTGTAAGGTGCTCAATATGAGTCACCTTAATCTCTACGAGATCGCCTCGTCCAAAGTAGATACTTGATTCGCGAGCATTTTGAACACTTGATCCGTCTCTCGATCTTGCGCCCTTCGACTCTATTTGTTTGCTGAGTCCAATAGAAGTTGGGATGCTAGGTTGAGAATCTTCGATCCCTGACCAAACACACCAGGAATATCACTTGATTGAAGTATGTAACTTCTCTTGACGTCGGGTGACCAATAATACAACTCGGAAGAGAAGTCGACACGTGTAGTTAAAAGCTAATTAAACTATGTATCATGTCAACCAATCGGCCTTAAACCTTAAAACCTCGATAGGCCTATCGGTATAATGACTTTCGAGGCCGCGCGTCTCCCTCTCCAGAAGACCACCCCTTTGTATCTGTGTGGCCTACACTAAGTGCGCTCTCCCTGGAACTTTGGCGTGGTCCACATCCGACTAGTATACAACTGACCCCAAGCTCCAGATCTCCGATTTATCTCGCGATTTTTGGGTGATATCATGATATCTGGGGATCTCGCGATCTCTGGGTGGTCTCGTGATCTCTGATCGATCTCGCGATCTCTGGGTGACCCCTTGATCGCTACTTGGAATAGCGATCTGTCGATGATCTCGCGTTCTGTGGTCGGAATCGCGATCGCTATGTGATCTCTCCATTTCTGGTAGTTATTGTCCTAGATTACGTAATCATTCTAGAGTAAACCACATATCCCATCCTTGCCGCCAGCGATGATGCGATCTGGTACGTTTGGGTACACGATCGTGAGCCACCCGTTCCAGCTCTTATACTCCAATCGGAGTCCTTTTCGGACTTAACTGATGCTGGCGATCTGTAGGCTCCAAGGCCTAACACAACGGTAAGCTCTTGTAGTCACTTTTCCAAAATCGTCTCCTGCACCGTTAGGCGACGAACGGTGTCGATCTATCTGAGCATTCTTGTCATCTTAGCGGTAGTATAACTTGTGTAGTAATCTTCAGATTTTTATCATAGATGATCATGTCATATCGGATCCAACCCACCGATCCAACATAGGATCGGGCGTACCCGGATCTCGAACGAATATTAACCCGCGGCAGAGGTTGTCACCACGGTTATGTTCAGTCTTGTCTGATCAGACGCTCCCACGCTGGTGTTGGGCGATATTGATCAATTAGTGTTCACCGCCTTAGTCGTATGGACCAACTAGATCGAAGAGAATCCCAGTTCGATCTCTCCCGCAAGTTCGTCTTCAATCTCCGCTTTAGACGTTCTAGTGACCGACAGCGACATTCTGCTGATAGATCGAGATGCCCTGTTCCGCTTCCCAGCGTCCGCGTGGATTCATTAAGTAAGGTATACCTTAGGTCGATGATAGAAGTGATCGACTTTCTCTATTTCTTAAACTGGATCCACATCAAGAGATCATAAATAATATGGTGATGCAGAAATTGCGTTAGATCGACAGATCTCCCGCAATCTTAATATAGAAGAAAACTGTGAGCATCTCTGCGCTTCCGCATCTCCATACGTCCTGTTTGTCCAAGGCAAGTACAATCGCCTGTGCGCGCTATTTGAAGATAAATCTCGCCGGTCGATGACGTATCGGGTAGAGCTGCTAAACGCCAATACAAACTACACAAGAAGGCTTCCGAGATCGTATAATTGACGAAGAAACTGCTGAAGGCGATCAGAGTACGTCATGCCGCGCAAGAGAAGTATGACAGCGAGATCGCCGGGATTCGTAAGCAAAGAACTAAGGCAGGCAATCAATCGGTGGCTGAGCGTGATACGCTATCAGATCGTCTCGAACGAGTTCAAAACAAAAGCTCGTAGTAAGAAAGCGTACCCCTATTCTCAAGACAAGCTCTGTTGATTAGTCGAACGCATCGGAGAACTTTAAGTGAAGTTGAGTCACAAGCGGGCTAACGTTACTGACCAGTTTTCGGAACGTGAACGGTTACGACGAGTTTTGCTGGATCGCGAATTTGTGTTTACTCAGTTAAATTTCGAGATGTCTAATCTAACAACCGACAGCGACATCACTATTAAAGATTATCGAACGTGAGAGATCAAATAGATTCATTGGTGACCGGAATGCCTGTACCGATATCGACCCCAGTGGCGTCGACCAATCTTATGTCCGGGGCTGCTTCGCACCTGTAAGTTTTCGATATCGCATTTCCAAGCCGTTAGCGTCCGGCGTGAACCCGTGCCTTTACAGGCCCATCGCGTTCCCAAGAAATTCATTCTATCCTCGATCTCCACACTTCGATACAGGGCGGTTTGTGAATCTGAATGATCGCGTGATCCCAATATCTATCAGGATCTTGCGACCGCTAAGCTCGCGCGCAAGTTAGGGAAGTCCCTACTACGCCGTCCCGCCCCACATACATTGAAGGACTAGGAATCAATCGAGGTTAAGGATGCGATTATCGCAGCGTTATCTGGATCGCGATCTTCTTCTCGTCGCAACCCTTCCGGTGCCCTATCTCAACATTTGTCCGGATCGGCCTTCGCCACGATAATTGTAGATAAACTCGGTGAATCGGTAGTTGCTAAGACATACGCTTGGATCGATCCAGCGAGGGTTCAATGCTTCCGAGGGGCGATCTGATTAATCGACAACCCACGTTTACCTGTCAACCGGTTGTTGTCGCTGTCAGTCTACGGGGATCTTCCTCGCGTCAGGAGCGATCGAGCTGAGTGGGTCCCGGGGTATAGAGGTCATGTGACCCGATCTTCCTTCATGTTGCGCCTAAGTCGGCACGTAGGATCACCAAATCAGCGTTGGTGAGTTTAACGCGAATTTTGCATTTCGACACTTCGGCAAGCCGAAACGGTATCCGTTTCCAGCGTTGGAGGTGAGTAAAAAATCCAAGCGTCGTAGTGGTTATTGTTGGTTGTGTGTACTGATGGTTGTGAATAATTTGCCATGAAGTTCCAGACCGTGACGGAAGAGTGCCTGAAGAAGAGCAACTGTAACGGGGTTACACGTCGCCTGGTAGTCGACAATAGATGTGGTACACACAAGGGATGGGATCCCCTTTAAAATAATATTTGAACACAAGTATCAATTGTTGAAGACTGATGCCTGTCAACCATTGATTACAAGATCTTTTAATAGGTTTATCTAGGACATTAGTGAGTAGGTTAATCACTTTGTTCTAAGGTGTCTTTAGGTCAAAAGAAGAAATAAAATTCAGTTCCCATTTTGATCAACAAAAGCCACGAGCCTCTCCGAGGCGTCTTGCGATCGTAAAGAAGTAGTAACGCCTTATTAAGGCAGCTACTCCTTGTGCACTTAGTGTAACGGGGTAGCCCGTTTCATGAGATTGTCATTAAAACAATCTGACAATAAAGAACATTACGTCGAATATTCTTTTAACAATATCACAAGACATGGGGATATTGTTGGGATAACCGAAGGGTCTACTCATTGGTTGATATCGTGATGATATCAACCTACCAATCGCTGCTATACGCGCGCAATGGGTGGTGAGTAGACGCCATCATACATACAGTTATATTAGTATAATTAAGTCAGGACAACAGAGATTCAAGAAGTTATAGGACTTAATTATATTAATAAAGTTTTATTTTTACCAAGAGACTAGTCTGAATACTTAGTCTCCTTTCCTTCCTCTGTGTTCCTTAAACACCTAGCAGGGCACTGTCGACCACTGTCGTCAGTGGGAGTATACTCCGAACTGGTCAGCCAGTACGAAGTCAACAGTGCCCCGTTACACTTAGTGCGTTTGATTCTTTGAATCGTTTGGTCTCCGTGGAACAGGGAACGTAAGCTCTCTGAGCTTGTTGACTCTTGGGGTCGGGTTCAATGAACCAAACCTTAGCTCTCTGAGGTGTTGACTCTTTAAGTCGGGTTCGTAGAACCAAAGTTTCTCATTGAGCGTTAAGTCTCCCTCTGACTTAAGGAGCTGTGTAGCTCCTCTACACTTGGTAGCACTAGTAGTCAATCGACGCCTGAGTCGGTAACGACCGATCCTCTGTGAGGATAGAGCAATCCACACCCCTCTCTGAGGCCCAAAAGATCGCGCTCGATGAGCTGACCGCGGCCGTAGGCTCAGAGTATGTATGTTGTTAGCTGCACAAGGTTCCGATGTGCTCAATGCACGAGTCGAGACCTTTATTTAGTACGAAACGGCCTTTCTCGGGCAGGTATACAACCAGGTAGTGTCGGCTATGCCGACACGCTACGTGGCGATGACAGATGAAAAGTCTAAGCCTCGTCCCCTTCGGGTGGACGTCAAAACTTACTCCCTGAAGGAGGGGAAAAAGTTGACCCTCTGGTTCCGTGAGATTGAGATGGCCATGAGCTCTAGTCTAATCTCAGTGGAGTACCAGCGGGTTTCGCTGGATATCTCCAAGCTCGATGGAAGAGCTAGAGAGTGCTCTGACTTGTGGCACGTCGGTCAACTTGGCGTTTCCCTCATGGGATTCGCACAAGTTAGACCTATTGCGAGTTTTCTCGCCGCCTAACCAGGCTTATCGCATGCACTCACGATTCTTGTCTACTCTTCGGGGAAAGAATGAGTTAACGGACTATGTCCAAGAGTGGATAACTCTTATGGCTGCTATGCAGTTCGACCCTCTCCCTGAGACAGTCTGTGTGACTGTCTTCATGGAAGATCTTCGTAATGGCGTTGCTAGTACCGAGGTGTTTCGGGTTCATCTTTATACTTTTGAGGAAGCTGAAAGCATCGCTTAGAATGCTGAGCACAATTTCAAGTCGGCCATACTTGGTTGGAATGGGTACAACCCAAGCTTTGCGAGGGCAACCTCTGCAAATATATCGGCTTACTGTAAGCCAGAACCGATGGGTCTCAACCATGCTGAAGATGAAGGCAAAGCGGAGCTTTATGTTGCAGAGCAACGACAGGAATTAGAACGCTGTTTATGTGCGGAAGCACTAAATACTTGCGTCTCACTAGTCCTTGGTGTAAGCAACGACAGAATCCTATGAGTCAAAACCCCGGCCACAACCAGAAATCTGGTATGACACGGGGAAACGTCGCCACCTAGTAGGTGAGGGGAGCCCTACTCGAGCAGAACTGAGGTCTGTCGCTTCTCTACGAGGTAGAGTGAAACAGGGCTTAGCTTCACCGAGCTATGTGCCCACCAGCACAGAGCGTGGATACAAGCCTGGCTTGTTATTCGCCAAGGCGAAAGTTAAAGACTTTGAGAAGCATTGGTCGATCCTAATCGACTCTGGAGCATCATTTAATTATGCTCGACGTCGTTCCCTTTAGGGAAGTCAGCGATACGCTGAAGCGTTCAAAGCGCATGAAGGTGATTCGACCACCATTCGTTTAGCGACTGTTAGTCGAGTCACGGTGCCTAAAGTTCCGTTGAACTTAGTTGTGAAGTTTTTGGACTTTGAAAGCATTGGACGCTGTCTTGTCCTCAATTTGGTATCGAGATATGATCTCATCCTAGGTATGGATTGGCTTGAACGCCATAATCCATGGATTGATTGAAGGTCTACGACATTAGGCGCCACGCGCAATGTTTCTAGCGAATGTTTGGAGAGTTATGAGCCCACCTTGGCGAGGCAACAAAAGCGCTATTGGCGCAAGCCATTGACGGAAGATTGATGTCATTGTGCTGGACATTGGTATGTCAGAGTTAATTAACTCCAATGTCAATGACATCAAAATTGAGCGGAGCTCTTTCACCGTATGTGAAGGGAGTTATACTTCGTTGAGTGATACTCGTTGTGAAACTGAGCCACTGCATGCTACAGGCATGGTTGGCCTAGGGCCGAGACATCAAAAAAGTACTTTCTATGATGTGAGTGGGGTGGCATATGAAATTCCACCGAGTGAGGGCGGCCGAGGTGCCACCTCACTGAATGTAGGTAATGACATTGATGGCAAAAAGCCATAGTGTTCAGGGCTAGACCCGGATGCTGTACGTGAAGTTGTACGTGTAAATACACTGGGTGAAGTGTTTTAGTTACGTAAAACTTCACCATATGTCGTTCAAGACATGAGATCTCGTATAGAGCGTGCTAAGATGAATAGCAACCACGGGGAACCTACTGTCCCGGCCTCTAGGAGGCGTAAGGTTTCTTTGAGGAAACAATCTCAGCGTAGGGTGGCAACCGTCAAGTGCCCAACGTCCAAGAAGTCACGAAGTGATAATAGTAATAATACACTATATACACTTGTCAATGGGTTGACTGGCCAGATATATGGCAATATTAGTCTTGAGACTCTTCCATCCTTGGATACTCGCTTTGATCTAGACGAAATGTCTGACGGCGAATTTAGCCAAGCCTTACAGTCATGAAAATTATCCGAGTTAGCGGTCATTCGGCCGGAAATTAAGTTGAAATCATCCTCGTTATTAGACGAGTCTGTCCTTGACGACACAAAGGCGGCATTGAATGCCCGCAGTGGATCTTCAATCCTTAAGGATTCTCCTGATCCGTTCTATCCTTTGTTAAAGGAGTTTCAGGACGTGGTGTGTCACAACCCACCGTCCGTCTTACCTCCCGATAGAGGTGTACGTCCTGTAATTGACTTGGTTCCTGGAACTAAATACTGCGTAACACGGCAGTGGCCTTTACCGAAGGAACGGTGTGACGTCATTGAAGACTTCTTTCGTGCAAAGCACGCGGCAGGAATGGTACGTGAGAGCAAATCTCCCCATTCCACACTGACCTTCTGTGTCAAAAAGCCCAATGGGAAGTGGCGCATTGTTCATGCTTACAATAAGCTTAATGTGGCCACCATCCCGGCTCAGACACCAATTCCGAAGAAGGTCGATCTTCAAAACAATATGGTGGGATGTACAATGTACAGTGCGCTCGACCCAGTCGATGGTTATTACCAGCTGCTCATTCGAGAAAGCGACATTCTGCTGACAGCGGTCAGCACTCCGAGCGGTATCCTCTGGAAGTGGCTTGTTATGCTGCAAGGGTTATCAAATGCTCAGGCAACATTCAATCTTCTTATGACACAATTGTTCAGACCCCACCGAGGATATGCACAGACGTACTTTAAAGACATCTTTGCCCATAGTCGGGCTATGAACGGTCGGTCGGATGTGGAAAATCACATTGAACATTTACGAGCGGTGTTCGAGTGCATGCGCACGAATAAGTTGTACGCAAACTCATCGAAGTGCATATTTGGTGCCGAAGAGATTCCCTTTTCAGAGTGCTTATATTGGCAAGCGAGGCCTTCGAGCGGATCCCGATGAGGTAAATGCCATCGTTGATCGGCCAATTCCAAAGAATTAAAAGGACTTACGTGAGTGGCTTGGCCTTGCCAATTACTTACACAAGTACAGTGTGAATCACGCAGATATAGCTCGGCGTATATCCAATCTCCTTAACAAGGATGTGGAATGGTGCTGGACTAGCACCGAGCATGATGCTTTTCAAGCATTAAAGGAGAGTCTCCTTCAAGCGACGATCTTGGCTTTGCACGATCCTGATCGATCTTCAATGTCGTCTGTGACGCATCTGAATTTGCCATATGCAGCGCCCTGTTACAGACAGATGATGATGGACGGGAACGCGTCATTGCGTTTGAGTCCCGGCAGCTGAAGGCTGCAGAAAAGAACTATCCTGTTTATGACAAAGAGCTACTTGCAATGAAGTATGCTCTCGTCAAATTCAGAGTTCATCTTCTTGGCTCCAAGCCGTTTGTGATCCATATAGATCATGCGTCACTACGCACTGTAACCCAGTCGCCTCATCTCTCTCAGAGAATGGCTCGTTGAATTTCCTTCTTTGCCGAGTACAACTTCGAGGTGAAGTATAAGCCATGCAAGCAGAATGCTTTGGCTGATGCGTTGTCACGCAAGCCTGACTATGAGCTTGCTCATGTTACGACTCTGTCTTTGTCGGTCCCTGACCGAATCCGTGCGGCATATGCTAAGAATGAACACTGTGTAGCTCTGCTACGTGCTCTAGGGAGCAAGGAGTTTAAGGACTCGGACATAGAATTGTCGGCATGATTACGTGCGAGGCTACATCGATATTCTATCGATCAGGGCCTGTTGTACTATAGCACGGATGTGGAGGATATCCCTCGCATCGTCGTCCCTCACGATGAGGAGTTGAAGTATCGGATCCTCTATTAGGAACATGATACTGCGTTAAGTGGTCATCTCGGTCGAGAGAAGACCTATCGTTCTGTGAGCCAATGTTATTGGTGGCCCAAACTATACAAATGGGTGAGCACATATGTGCGTACGTGTGAAACGTGTCAACGGGTGAAAATATCAGCGCATGCGACTGCGCCGCTGGCTAGTTCACCCATACCCTCGGGGTCTTATGAGTCCATTAGCATGGGCTTCATGTTCGATTATCGAAAGATGCGCATGTTAATACGGGTATTGTGGCCTTTTTTGACCGTTTGAGCAAGATGGCTCTTTTGCGGCGGTGCCGGATTCTATCGATGGTGAGGGTACAGCTACGATTTTGTCGATCGAGTGTTTCGACAACACGGATTGCCGTTGGCAATTATCTGTGATAGAAATCCTCGCTTCATCGGAAAATTTTGGTACCCATCTATAAGGTGCTCGGCACACGATTGGACATGTCCACAGTGGATCATCCGCAGACAGTGGTCAAACCGAGCGAGTGAATCGCATTATCGGTGATTACTTGCGCAGTGTTTGCGCTATACACCGAAAGGTTGGAGTTCGATGCTACCTGTCGCTAAGTTTGGGTTGAACAACGCTGTTTATGCTTCAACCGGCTACACACCGTTCTATGTGAATGATCTTACACATCCTCGCGTTCCATTATACTACCACTACGTGGTTCAGGGCTTGATGGGGGAGTAGTTGCCGATCGGCTTACTGATATTAGCCCTTTCACTGTTCAAAACAGGTAAGCGAGTTTCTCGCAACGCGATCAAATGTCTTACGACATGTGCGTGACGCAATGGCTGATAGCCAAGACACGCAGAAGGAACAAGATGATGCTCAAGGCAGAGTTTGTATTGAGCGTTATAGGGTTGGAGACCAAGTTTTACTCAACGTTATAACCTACCTACAAATGTTGTGTCCGCCGTCTTTTAGACAAAGTTGCGCCCGCGCTTCATTGGACCATTCACGGTCGTCAACAAGAAGGGACTTGCGTATACGCTCAACCTTCCGCGCAAACTGCTTACACACCCCGTGCTCTACGTGAGATTGCTCAAGCCGTATCAGGATCCGTCCCACGTGAACTTGGAGGCGATTGCGCCGGGTAGGTTGGCCTTGCCATCGATTGCTGAATCCGTATCAGGAGGTCAAGCTGAGCCTCCATTCGGGCTTGGCCCAACTCCAACGCCTGGACACGGGCTCGCATCGCGTCAAACGCACTCTGGGTCTTACCTAATGTCTCACGGAGACCACTCAGTTCGAGAAGAATCTTCTCATGATCCTCCTTCGGTATACCGAAAACCTCCGACGCTGCTCGATGAGCAAGGGAGCCGCCAGTTCTATGTGGACCGACTCCTGAAACGACGTCGTCGTCAGGGCCCATTCCAGTATCTGGTGGAGTGGCGCGGGTACCCGGAGTCGGAGAACTCGTGGGGGTTTGAGACAGCCCTTCGGCAGGATTGCTCATACGCCGTTGATGTTTCTGAACATCGTGGTAGGGGTCATCTATCGACCGAGAGCGCTTCTAACGAATAGTGTGGAGGCAGGTGGGTAGTTGGGCACCTCTTGACCGACACCCACATCAATCAATACAGTCGGAACATAGCGTGTGCGAGTTCTCAATTGGCCTCTGGCCTTAAGCTTGGCGTAATCATACCGAATTTTTCGTTCTGGGCAAACATCTGGCACATCGGCACTTGCTCTGAGAGCTAACACGCTGCTGAGGTGTCGTTTCCGATGCGCGCAGCAAACAAAAGCGTTGTCTTCTTCCTTCTGAGATTTCGCCTGCGAATAAGAGGATGGGTATACCCTTCATAGTGGAACCGGTGCACCCCGTGCTTGCGTGTCAAGTCGCAACTTGTGTTGACTCTGAGTCGTCAAGTGAGGTTGCAGGTACCTCTCGCGAAGTATCTGTCGACACACCACCTCATCAGAAGATGTTGGCTCAGCGCCAATGGCCCACGTTGCCAAAGAACGAACTGTCGTTTGGCGTATACGCTTTTCCACATTGAGTGGGGTGAACAGACAGCCACGACGACCCTCAAGAGTTGCAGCAAGCTGTATACGGCGCTGAGCGCTCTCCTCTCGTTGGATAGCCAACTGTTGTTGCTCATCGAGCGGATTTGTGACGATGACATCGCCCACGATGGGTGTTTGATGCGACGCCGATGGCGCGTTGGCTTCGCCACGCTCGGCAAATGGGTTTGGTGCAGTATAAGGCGGTGCCTCTTGCACTGGTGAGTCGGACATTGTCCTCTCTTCACCATGGATATCGGTATCGCTACTATAATCCACCTCCACATCAGAGCTGAGGGAGGACGAGAGAGTCGAGGACTCATGGGGTGGCGATGCCATGGTGTTGTGTGTTTTGCCAACCGTAACGTTGAAGCGCACAGACACCAACCTCTTCGAGGAAAAAATTCGATCGACGTTTTGAGGTAACGTCAGTCTGGTGGGGGAGGGTGTAACGGGGTTACACGTCGACTGGTAGTCGACAATAGATGTGGTACACACAAGGGATGGGATCCCCTTTAAAATAATATTTGAACACAAGTATCAATTGTTGAAGACTGATGCCTGTCAACCATTGATTACAAGATCTTTTAATAGTTTATCTAGGACATTAGTGAGTAGGTTAATCACTTTGTTCTAAGGTGTTTTTAGGTTAAAAGAAGAAATAAAACTCAGTTCCCATTTTGATCAAAAAAAGACACGAGCCTCTCTGAGGCGTCTTGCGATCGTAAAGAAGTAGAAACGCCTTGTTAAGGCAGCTAATCCTTGTGCACTTAGTGCGTTTGATTTTTTAATTTGTTTGGTCCCCTTGGAACAGGGACCGCAAGCTCTCTGAGCTTGTTGACTCTTTGAGTCGGGTTCTTTGAACCAAACCTTAGCTCTCGGAGCTGTTGACTCTTTGAGTTAATTTATTAGAACCAAAGCTGCTCATTGAGTAATAAGTCTCCCTCTGACTTAAGGAGCTGTGTAGCTCCGCTACAGCAACTTTACCGGGTGTCTGCTGGCTGTTGCTGGCGCTGCCGATTTGGAAGAGGTAGCCAAGATCTTGCTTGCTAAGTGTCCGAATGCCCGTGTGCAGGTAGAGAGAGTGCTGCAGCAATTACAGCACAGCCACAACGCACATATCATGTCGGCCAGTGACTACTTTGAGATGATCTCGAATGAAGAGACCAAGCAGGACCTGGGCCCAGTTGTGGCAGTTTTTAAGAGTGATGTTACGTGACCAAAGGGCTTGGTACTGGCTTCAGGATAAGCGTTTGATAAGGTGTGGAAACTGCGTAACGGAGGCTGTACGAAGTGGCCTGTGGGAGCTGTGTTTTCGTGCGTAGGTGGCGACAAGATGCAAGCTCCTGAGAGCGTGTTGGTTCCTTCAGTACAACTTGGCAAGTCGATTACTGTCGTTGCGCATGGTGGCCCCAGCAAAGGCTGGTCGTTACAATGGTTACTGGCGTCTAAGCACGCCTGATGTAAATTGATTTGGACAACGTCTCTGGTTCGATATCAATGTGATGGATCCGGAAGAGCTGACGCCTGTCTGTACCGGCTGCGCGGAAGCGATTTGTGCTGGCAATGCTTCAGCTGCGGTTGTACCGAGTGAAAGTGAAGGGTCAAATGTTGCGACGCCAGGCGTGGCGGAAACCGAGTCGAACGAGTCTCTTCGATGGTCGGACCAGCTCCAGATTCTGGCTAGCATGAAATTTGCGAATGAGACGCGCAGCTTGGCTCTGTTGACGCAGCACGAAGGCGACATGGAAGCTGTGATCACGGACTTGCTGAGCTGAGCTTAGCGTGTTGTGTACGGGTCGATGAACGAAGCAGTGGATTTGTTTTTTGCGTTGGCAAGCTACAATCTCTTTTTTACTGCACCGTTTGCTACATGTGAGCTCACTTTATTTTACTCGCGTGCATGCGACATCTACAATTGAGCAGACGTCGTAAACAACAATGTACTTGACATCGTAAGCTTGACCAAAGTCTGTTCCGTCCACCACTGCTCGCTCTTTACAGTGGAAAAGCGCTGCAGTCCTTGTGCGGCAGCCACGTTTTAAGCCACTTTGAATAGACACAATCCATCAGGACGGACCCTGTCGCAAAGTGCCGTACCAGTTCATGAGATGTGTGCCGGAGTAGATCATCGCACATAGCCGGTAGAGACGCAAATGCAGCGTTGACATCAACGTGTCTGACTGGTGCGTAGCAATTTCACCCTAGGTATCATACGTGACTCGCCCTAGCAGCTGAGATAGAACGTAGACGATGCGATAGCACGCCTGGATTGCTTGCCAAGTAACATCACACACTTCGACGAACTAAATTGATGAAGCTACAACCGTGCGCAATGATGCTCGATAGCTGCTATATGTGATAGTATTTCGAATAATTTTTAGCACACGTGGCGCGTGATCTGACCAACGGTTTTAAAATTGATGTGATATTTGTGTGCCTTCTTCTGTTTCACGTCAAAGTTTATAATACAAAATGCCATCTACCCATACCGTTTGTCGTAGCATCAAGCGCGTGGTTTGTTAATTTCCACGCACCACATGCGCCCATTGCCATCAACGCGTTTCGATGGACGTTTTCCACACTACAAACTGTCTGTGAGGAAGTTAACATTCTTATGTAATGTAGAAACGTAGATGCCAAGCAATGGCCAATGTCAAAGTCGGTACACAAAGAGAATTTTATTTGTATGATTTAAAGACGCGCGTGTAACCTACTAGTTTGCAGCGTAAAGCACAAAAGGCTTGAGCTTATGAGTAGTTAATGAGGTTGATCGGATCTGGTTCTGTATCGGCGAAGTATCGTTGGCTTGATTGTATACAGCCAACAGAAACGGAATGACGGGTAGTATCAGTCGATGACAAAATAATAATATCTATTAATTCACGGGCGAATGCTTTTCTGTATATTCGTATAGCAAAGCACTAGCTCGCTACCATTTATCCTATTTTGAATCACACGCGGAAATACTAGCAGCGAAAATCCAGCGATCGTCGTTTTGGTCTTCACGCCCTTTGCCGTCCGAATCTCAAACATCATCTCTGCTTCAATCCATACGTGTCTGAGTGTCCAATTTCTTCAAAAATTTTAGTTGGCAATTTGATTCGACGATCGTCATTATTCAGTCTTAAACCGTTTAGGCAGTCTTTGCCTACTCAATACGAGATCTATAAGAAGCACCAAAGTGTATTCGATGAGGGTCCATGCAACCGGACAAGCCCAATCCATGGCATCAACAGATGAGTACGTCGCTGCCTAGACTCATTGTAGTAAATAATAGCAAGTAGTATTAACTTAAGCTGGTAATATCGAGGGAGTGTCCTTTGAAGGAAATACTAACGCAATACCTTTGTAGGGAATATTCGGCAGGAATTAACCGACCATGGCTAATAAAAAGGCCATGATGGTAGCCAGCAAAACGCCCATCATCATATGACGCCCACTATGATTAGTCGGGAGATAGCATCTGAACATCGGCACTATCAATGAAATTCAGTACATGTACATATATGCTCACATAAATGACTGCTTCACTTACTATTAAAGTATTCTTATAGTACTGAAGTTCTACCTTTTTAGCCAAATGCAATAGCTTATTGTATTAACATTTCTCGATACACCCAACAAAACAAGATCGACACATCTGTTCACATTCTCAACAGAAGAAAATGCTAGAATCGGTGTCAATATATCTTTGAGGTTTTATTACATTTAGTAGCGCTTCGTGGTAATATAACGATCACGGATCCGTTTGCCATAAAATTGTAGGATAACTTATATGACCCACGCAAAGGCTTCGCCATTTGTTGAGGAAATATCACAACGCGTACAAACGAATTAATTTAAATAATTAAAACTAGCTAGCCTGTGTTCAGTTGCTGTTCGCATATGATTAAGGAAGAAGGGTCACTTCAGTTGTCCCCCTATGTAAAATCTTTAATGCGGGTACAATTATTGTATCAAGAAACGCCTTGTTCCGCAATAAGCTTCGTCACTCGATTACGATATGGTGACTCATATATAAGAGAAATACGAATTAGGGTCCCTAGACAGCGCGCACCAATTATCGGTTTCTTCTATTAATGGACTTGCAACATTCTTGCATTGCCTGCCGTTTTGCTCAATTTCTTGTGTTCTACCTCCTGCCTGTCGACAAAGCAAACCATTTTCGTGATATAGCATATTCGTCAGGTGCAGATGCACATCATGCGCACAACAGGCATCAAGTTGGCTCATATCAAGACTGGTTCAAAGAGAAGCTCGGTATTCGGATGTCTACGAAGTCAGCAGAACGGATTCGACAGGCAACAGGCAACGCGTTTATTGCCACGGGTAGGAAGCGCAATCGAAAAGTTTTTGTAACAGCGATTTAAGCTGTGTCGCAAACATACTATCGTCTCGATGAAATCAAATTAATGACCGCAGACGAGATACTACTAAAATAAGGCCCCTCAATCCGACCCTCTCAAGCGCTAAGCGAAAACGAGCTGAGGTTTCGAATGGGTGGCTGTACAAGTTTATGTGTCTACACGGCATTTAGAAGCATGTGCTGTACGGCAAGGCATACTCAGTTGATCGCGCTCAATTAGCAGTGAATCGGATGGATCTTGAAGAGTTAATTGGTCAAATTCCGCCACGTAATGTATTTTATGTGCCGAATCAGCTCTCTTCCATCGCCTACCATACAAACATGACATTATCAGAGGTCAAATACAACGGGCAAAAGGGCAGAAAAGGTTCTTATCACAGTCGCAATGTACTGCAACATGACCGGCATCGAGAAGATGTCGCTCGTTGTCATAAGCCAGTAGAAGCAATATCGAGCATGTTGAATCGACAACACCAAGTAAATGATGCTTGTGTACTTCAACAATCGGACTGCGTGGCAAATTAGGTCAACGGTTGCTGAGTGGAATATTTATTTCGACGCCAATATGTACAGGATGTGAATGCTTATCCTTCTGGTCAACGCCCTGTGTCACCATGTCGCCCCTGAATGCTACAATGTCAAGTTGGCATTACTGACGCCAAACATGACAGACCATTTGCAATTGCTCGATGTGGATAAAGTTTAAATGGTTGATTTTGACCAGCAATTTTTTGCGTATTTCGACAGGGTTATTAAGTCGTAGAAATCGCGGTATCGAAAGAGATTCTATCGATGGCTTTGTGATGCAATCCACACCCGAATCGGCAGACAGTTGGGTGTCATGGATGCTGTGAGCTTCACTATATCGAGCTAGGTGAGGAACTTTGATATATTATTTGCAACTGATGCAGAAATTGATATATCGTGGAGGAGTTCACAATGGCCGACCTAATCAACTACGCGACTACAACAAACGCAAAGATCGATCTGTTGAAGACCAGCTGACCAAGACACGATGGTTAACGTCGATCAAGAAATAGTTTAAAACAGATATCGGCAGTTCCCCAATCGATAAATTTGATGATCAAAACAGTGCTTATCTGCTCTATCTGTGAATAAATAGCACGTAGCTAATACTGTTGCCAATACGGTGCATGGAAATCGACCCGATGGATTATGGTGTGTCATCGCCATGCTTATCATAGCTTAAGAGTTCCACGTACAATCTTGCGCCGCATAAAAGAATACTATCAAAGCATTCCGTTGGATTGACGAACGAAGTAAATATGATATACAATATATAGTGTACGAATAATTTTCGTATAGCCCGGATCCCTAACTATTTCATTTACACAGAACTCGATTATTATCGTGTAATTAAATCAATATCAGCGTAAATTTACTTACACACAGAAAGCTTGGGCACTTTCGTCTTATTACGTGTAACTTCATCGAGAACAGACAGAGAAAGCTGTGAATCTACAGGGGATTGATAAAGATCAGGATGTGTAAATCTTAAAATGAAGAATGACCTCAGTCTTTACACGACCATTTATTTATCGATGAAAATGTACTTCTCATATAATCTGCTATTTTAAAAAAACATATGGCTTATGCTAGGTAGCGTCATCTCGCACATTAATTTAGTACAATGTAAAAGATTCGACAGCCTTAGGTTATTTAGAATACTAATCGAACAAGCGCCTGTAAATTATCGCCCAGTACGTTCTAATTGAGATTTGTGATGGTAAAAAACTAGCCTGAACTCTTAAGGTTTTATCACATGATATATAACGAGTAAATGACATGCGTCGGGTCCCAACTTTGCGCACTGTAATAAAAAATGCGATAGGTAATATAAATAGAACGAATGCGTTTTGCTATAATGCTAGCAAACTGTCTAATGGTTTTCATCTGTTATTGTAAATTTTTAAATATAAATTATAATACTTGCAACAGACAATGAAAGCAACGTGTAAGCAAGTATCTTATCGTGTTACATTTTAAGTAAAACAGTCTAAATAGATCAGTATATATGGTTATAGAGTACAATTGAATTAACGATTTACATGTCAAAGATGAGGGCGTTCGCTGAATATATTGTTTATTCCCCCGGGTTGGTGTCGATTGGTCAGGTCGAGGCTCTGTATTCTTCAGAACCTTGGAAGAGTGCCTTTATCAAAGATCGCGCTGATCTTATTCTTTCGGTTACGGTGGTTCGACCAACTCGCCACCCTGTATCAAGAATACGAAGGTCTGAGCTGTAAACCCTATGGGAGTCGGGACGCGTGATATTCATCTCCCGCGAGCAGAGACTCGGTGGGTCTCATCTTGCCAAATTCTGCAAGCAGAGGAAACAGAGGCGATTGCGAGATCGAAATCAATGGAAAAATATTCTTTGATTCATTCTCGAGGTCATGCTCTCGAGCCACTGCGATCTGGACGTCCTGCTAAAATTATTCTTCCTCTATATTCCATTGTCAATGAAAGTGCCACTGTGGTACCCAGGTTTAAACTGCAAATATGGGAACAATCCCGATCTGTCGACCGATCTATCCAAGATCGAGGCTGTTCAGCCGTGGATGTCCCAATATCTCTATTCACCTATAAATCACCCCGGACCTTCGATCTGGATGATGCCTGGCAGCTTATTTCCCGCGTAATAGGTTGGTCGATTCACATTGTTCCATTTTACAATTTAATCTCTTCCCAATATCTGATATTGTGTTCGTCTTTAGATTTGATTCGATTCTTTCTAGTTCGGCTTCCTAGCCGCGATAGATTAGTCGCGATCTACAGTCTCCACTCCTGTTACATTAGCCAATCCAATTCCTCATACAACCCCCTTGTACGTCAATCGCCACCCCATAATGTTAACTTTTAATCTCCACTTCGTGAGATTGCATCACTTCGAAACGATAATTACTCATCTGATCCCGATCAAATCCTTGCAGACACACTCGGCAGTTCAAGATCGGCTTCATTGATCCAGGCCGGATCGCTGTGCTTCTTTCACCGCACCAGGTTTGTTTGTGTATCCGACCACAACGGGTCTTGCATCCAAATCGTATGTCCGAAATCCTTCCAACTTCGTATTCAACAGCATTCAAATCGATATCTTAAGTATCCTCCGCTAGCAGCCATTCGTCATAATATACGCGATTTCAACTTTTCAATTACCAACCCACTATTCGGCCAATCCGGGAATTTCGCACCTTTTTCTGACTTTGTAACGTGTACGACGGTAAGCAATCTGCATGGCGTCCTTGCGATCTCTAAACGGAATGCATAGTCCTCGTATAGCTCACCCACCGAAACGGATCATTACACATGCGTGCGAGATTACAAATGTATCTGTCGAGGACTCAGTCCAAATATAACCAAAATTGTGTTCCACATTCTATGTTGTGCGGATTTTTGTTCCATTATGTCGGTCTGATCGATCTCCGATTGCGGTATAAAGACGCTTATTCGCCGCCGCTCTTGATCATTAGTACTGACATTATATGTTGTATGGCCATCTTCTTGGGTCTGAACCACGTGTCTTGATGCTTCCTAGGGTTATCGTTGCTTCCAATGTCGATCTTAGATTCCAGCCATATATAAGGTACAACGGATATTTATCGCAATTACGATCTTGTACCGTATTGACAGCAAACGTCAGTCTCTCTGCGTGCTGTTCGAATCCTTTTGATCTTTATCTGTGACATAAATCTTGATGGATCGAGTTAGCGTCTGCAACATACGCTCTGTCGTGCCATTCGCTTGAGAGCGATATGCCATAGTATCACGTTATGTCCGTCCTGCAATCTTGTTAGATGCTCGGAAGAAATTTTACATGAGTCTAGGCTCCCGATCATGACGTATTACTTCACTTGCGTCAAACGTCTAAAATGTATTTTCTTATTACCTTCTGTAATTATTTGCGCAGGTCTGAATGCAATCACTCTCCTGATCACGAATCTCGAAAATCGATCCACCCACAACCGTAAACCCGTGCTCTATATGTAGGATCGCGGCAGAAATGGTATGTGATCTATCGCGATCATTCGGAATGAAAATGTAGCTTGGATAGTGAATGGTGACCCATCATATCAAAGGTAGTTCCTATACAGTAGTACGATCTACACACTCACCCATATACTGAAGGACGGTCCGGTGGAATCCACTCCAATGGAATATTCGATTGGATCTGCTGGAATATTCCTCCGATACCTTGGTGACCCCCCATCTAGACTCTAATGATAATAGTGCAAAAATGCCTGCTGCATCTATTCAAGTACCACGAGGCGGATAATCTCCATGAGACCTTCGGCTAATATAGGCGGGTGGGGACGGAAAAATAGCAATCATTTTTGTCCAATATATAATCTGGAGGTATCCAATAACACGTATTCGCACCTTTAACGGTCATCGCGGTCACACCTTCAATATGAAATTCCTTCACATTGGCGATATAGCCTTCATGTTCTTACTCATGCTTAGTTCTCTCGATCCGGATCAGTTAAACTTTTTTTCGCGTAACACTTAGTGCTGCCTGCGTCTTCGCAACGCAAATCTAGTGACCGCAGCCATTTTGACTACCCGACCTGCCTTTTATGGCTTGAATAACGCATCTAATTGGTTCGATGATACCAGATATTGCATCTCTGAGTCCGAGGTAATGAGTGTACCTGTTTCCTGTTGCAAGGCTGTTCCTGCTCTTTAATTTCATTCCCGCTACATAGGTAGAAACTCGTGCGTTGGCCAGGACATAAGTCTTTGCATTGAATTGTGTCTCAACAACTGTATACCTGGTAATTTGCAATCGGTCTCACCCCGCATCTGACGGGTCACCAATTTTTAATCCCTACATATAATGATGTCCACTAGTTTGTTTACCCATTATATCTAATCCAAGCAAGAGACCGCGAACTTCAGCCGCAATCACTGTCAATCCATCGCATATTCCGAAGCAGCAGCCACAACGGTCAATTCCAAAGCTTCACACGATCGCGCTGTAAGTTCAGCTCTTCAGTTTAGTCCGAGCTGATCCGTCGAAACTGACCACCAGGAGGTTCTCTTCCAAATCCTACCGCGGGCGGTGGCATTAAGATAGTTGACCTCCGTTGCCTCTCCGGATCAATGACGATCAGCATCTCTTCCACCTCGGTTCGAGGGTTTGTGCCGGCCGCAAGGGTTTCGAGTATATCATCTTAACCTCTCTCACATCCCTCAACTTTCAATTTTCGATTCTACAACTATGCGGCCCATCTTCTCAGCCTCCCAATAAGATCGGAGGACTACCAATCAAGGAAGGGTCGAATATCGAGTGACCACTTTGATATCTTTGGATACTAGTATAATATAGCATACATGAAAAGTTTTGCAATTGAGCTAGGACTCGTTTTCCACCATAATATTGAAGTTCTCGTTAGGCTTAAGTGTGCGGCTTAAAAGGTTACAATCTAGTATACACCATCGTATTTATGCAGCAGTGATGATGACATCCCCCACTTGCTTGCATGAACTACGATCACCGGGGCATGATCTGGGTCAAAGTTCTTGAGGATGGAGGGGGTATCAATCTATTCCTTCAACATTTTAAGTTAAATTGTAGCTTTTCTCACCACGTCCTTTTGTCCGGATTGCTCCTACTAGCTCTATTCTCAATAAATTCGCAGACTTCTTTTACTTTTTTGTGATTGCTGTATTACCAATACGCATCTGGATGATCTTAAAGAACTCAAAATACCCCAAATCGTACAGCACTTATGCTTTGATCGCAAAGTTTTTGTTAAATCTACAACAGTAATGTAGATTGCTTAAGAATGAATTCACAAAACGCAAAGATGTGGGGAATGCAATATATACCAGAGACACATGATCATTACGGTGGGCTTCCAACCCAGCCAATGACAACTGATGGTTGTAAGTAACCTACTTAACGCCGTTTTCAGAAAAGTTTGGCAAACTGATCGAAAATTTTCATAGATCGCACAGTGCTAGCAATCGTTCCACTTTATCTTATAGAAAGGTCCACGTTGTAGCTGGGATCAATATGTCATCGATGTAAGATTGTCTGCACAGCGCTGACGGCGATCGATATGCCTCAGGTTCTCATTACATAAACACATCAATTAACTTGGGTTGACCCGTTGTGATCGAACCAATGTTTTAGCCGATCTTAAATTACCCATTCGAAGCATTTTCAATCAACCGCTGGTATATCCGTGGGACGTTCTTCAGTCTAAACGGCATTTTTAACCACTCAAATAGATCTGAAGGGGTGATAATCGCGTAGATAATTCTTGCCCGTTTGGTCATTTCTACTCCCATAAGTCCACAAGGCATCCAAAGAGCAGTACCACATTGTTTGTCCGTATCTTTCTACAGCTCGATGATAAGTGGCGTGGGGTAAACCATTAGCCTTGTCAACATATTTACCCGCCTGTAACCAATGCATAACCTGATGCCATCGCCGTTTTTATTGATGATCACGACTATTGGTGCATACATTGCGATGTCGAAGGTCAAAGGATCTTGGCCGAAACAATCGCTTGGTAAGGTTTGCTTACTTCTCCCGATATTTAGGTGCAACCGGCCGTACACGCTGTGCAATTAGATTCTCCCCCCGACATCGATACGAATGCAGATCCGCGTGCTTCAGGGGAGTAAATCATGACCTTTTCCGATCACGAGGTGCCTTTTCTTCGATACCAGTGGTTGCATCTTTTCTTGATCTTCGGTAAATGTAACATTAGGATCTCTTACTACGACATCGTCGACCGTTATCTGTTTAGAGATTATTGATACATCTGGTAGCACATCCAGGTGTTGTTCAATATCTTCCGCGAATAATCAACCTCCTTTCTAATAATACACTGACGGTGAAGATGTTTATTCTTCTTTTGCGCCTTTGCCGATAATAACCGTACCTGCTCTTTGAACTATTTGCTCGTATTGGTCTTGCGACCCCCGATCTTTAAATTGATCTCATCTAATTATTATGTGAGAAGTCCTTGTATCTAATCAGTAGAATGGCGCCCAACCTCCTCGCTGAGTTGTCCATGGGCCTTATTAATATACCAAACCGCATACGACTGCAAAATCGATATCCGATCCCTGTCACCATCTTGTTCTCTTCACGTGCGACATTTGTGCATCTCGACCTCACCAATACAGCTCAGATCCGATCGCGATGCGAACTATCCCAAATTCAATTGAGATCGCAGCCTGATCACTCCAGAATACGGTTGGGATCGCGATGCAACCTGTGCAGGTCCTTTGACGTCCTCTGCCTCCCTCTCTGAACTAGTCAAACTTCGCGTCGGCCTTATGTACTTGAGATGGTCTATTAGAATTCGAACGTATGACCCTACCTCTTTCACATCCCACTCCACAGCAGCTTCGGATAATAACGTCTGCTATTCGTTGTACCACCGCGATCTAACAAGCATTTATCCTGGAGATCGAGGCAGTATTTTCTCTTTCAGCCATAAGGCCAACGGGGCACCATAATATAGCGCCAGATCGTGTGTAACGACGTTTGTAAGCTGCAAGAACATGTTATTTCCCCGTCTGGCCGTCACCATAGACACCCAGTCCACATCTCGCCTTACCCAAAGTTTAGACTTTGTACGATTGACTCCGGTCCTAACTTTGGTCGTCATGAACCGGGATAATTATATGTTGATCATTATGATTGATCGCTGATATATCCCATCGGTACTGTGGTCTTCGTCCTGCAAACAATATATGAACTGTGTCCGGTAGACGTAGTGTCCTATAAGGTAAATTTCACCGTATACCCGCCGGTACCATGAAGTCCACACCAAACATTGCTTCCTGTACGACTTGATCGCCAACCCAGACAACAAAGTTATAAACAGCTATCCGTCCGATGTGAACTTGATCTTGGATCGTCCCACCGTCATATAGTCATTCTCTTCGATCCCTATACACTCTTGCGTCCGACTCTCATCAATCACATATCCTACCTTACGAGCAAATCCAGAGTATACAGTTGATATTTCTACGACGGCGTCGAACAACAAAGTAGTTTTTTGTCAGTCTTGCTAATAGCCTTCGATTGGTTGAATCAATTTCCAGGGGTTGATACTTCCAATATACCCGTGACTTCCCTGTAGCGAGAACGAGCTCCATCCTATAAGGAGATCGAGTAGACTTGTCTACTCTTTTCATACTTGAGATCGTATAGAAAAAGGTAGAACCATCACGTAAATTAGCGACCGGATCTATCCGATCGTTAATTGCTTGATCTCTCTGTTGTCTCTCAACAAACGCATAAATCCATGGCCCAGGACGCTCGTACCAGATTCCAATCTGGCGAGCGTCCTAGTTCAACGCCTCTTCGACCTTGGGCGGATATATTCTGTGATGCTTTTTGGGCACGTACCACTTACGGATCAAATCGTAAAATTCTTCATGGGAATAAAACCACTGTCATGTATCTCTCCACAAGCTGCGAATATATGCATGCACTTGTCCGATGGATACCCTTTGCGGCCACTCTTCTGTCACTACAATATCCAAAAGCATCCAAAATCGTCATGTCTGTTCGATCCGCAGTGGGTGCACGCTATATCCATAGTAACGCTATCCGCACTGTTATCTGGACGTTTCTCACCTGGACCCGCACCCTGATCTCCCACATTCTTCACGCGATCTGCGGTAGTGACGACAATCATCTTCCGTGGTACCTCTTTCCCGTCCGATCCACTAAAATCGGTCCACTGTCTTCGATTCCACACGAAAGGCTCTCGATTATCGGGCTGGCTTTGCCGGCGTTGGGGGTAAAGCTGGTCCAGGTAGCGGTCGAAACTTGTTTAATCCTGTAGATGCTCGAACCTATATTCTTTACATACTATGGTAATGCGAAACGTTTCTTTTAATACATCTGTATCTTCCAGCCTTAACAAAGTCAATTGTTTGGCCAAATCGCGATCTTCAAGCGTCCCGATAAAATTTTATACATGTTCAAGACGTAAAGCTAGCGATCCATCTCGAATCCGTATCTTCCTCTTTTCACCGCGACATTCAAGCGATATATATACTCCAAAGGCGTTTCTTCGGATCGCTTCTTTGCATGGTAATACTGTCATCCAACCGACATTAGATTCCCTCCTGATTGCACGAGAAAACTTTCCGAAATGTCCCTTCATGAGCGACTAGTAGATCAGCTCATCCGTCTATACCAGCTCTAGGCAGGACCCGTCAGGAGATCCCCAAGTACTAGGCACTTCTCTTCATCTGGGGTTTGATCCCGTAGAAACGAAGACTTAAACTTGCTGATACAGCTCCTGCCCCGATCCTCATCTCTGCCTTTTCCATTGGACTTCTTAAGATTTGCGATCGCCGACATTCGAATTCGCAAAGCGCTGAGTCTACCACCATATACCGTTTCTGTAGCCTCTACCAATGATCGTCTGACACCGGCTTGTCATGATTCGTCGGGATCATTCCTTCCGGGATATAAATATCCGATCTGGTTTGATGAGATCCAACCGATTCCATCTCGACATTTGGGACGTATTTCTCTTGCTTCCTCGCACGTCGACTTTCTGGCTTGGAAAGTCTGCCTGGCAGGCTCGTTCACGTTTCTCTTGCTGCAAAAGTTTCATGGTAGACTTGAAATACGACTGTCATGGTCCTGAGATGATCGGGCTTAAGTCTTCTATAGCGCATTCAGCTGGCGAGAGCGGCTCGTCCTTGATCCTCGCCATGCGATTTCGCATATGTTCACCCCACTTGGGTCCAGCTCCATCCGCTGGATACCGATCGATTCATCTGATTCGATCTCTGATTTAGATGATGCTTACTGCGATGACGTAGTGCGATATCTTCTTTAGGCATCTGCGATCCATGGAAGCGCTTGATCTGCTTATGCATCTACGATTTCCAGAAGTGCTTGATCTTCGTACTTGTACCCACCAGTCATCCGGATCATCCCTCCATACAGTGAACTGCACGCCCTGATCACCTGATCTAGTTTACTATCCAGAAATATCTCTGCGTCGAATACCTGCGCGAAGAATCCTGAATCCCGTAGTAGCTGGATGATTATGTCAATTTCTTCCAGTGTGTTTGATGCTGTTGCTGAAGCTGAGATCGGGACTAGAATATTACCTATCTGCCTTGGATTTCGTATTTGTAGCACCGGGTCGCTTGATAGCAACGTCTTAAGTGTCTTTCAGTGATATTTCTCCTTTAGGAGTTCCAGTTGTGAAACTTATATGTCTCTTCTCCTTCTACAAACTTTACCGGCCGGTACTATACTTTTGTGGTGCGATCGCGTTTTTAAATCAGACGCTAATATCTTTATTCTTGCCAACTGATATATTTTTTCTTTAATATCACAAGAGTGGTCTTGAATGTATCTTCTATGGTTTTGACCGAAAGGTTTCCACCCTGCGAATTCTGCTTTGCAGCACGATCTATTTTGGTAACCGGACTGACCTCAGGGGGGGTCGAAGTTTCTTTTCCAGATCGAGCGATCTATCGATCTTTCTCCTTCATTTGCTTATTATGAAAGCTTCATCCAAAATACGGGATATTTTCATTTCGCGCGTCTGCGGCAATCCCTTCGCCAATGACGCTTAAATTGTAGGTTCAGTATTGGTTTTAAATCTTCTCCAAGGGACTCGCGGTGAAATACCGAGTTACTGGAAGTTATAGAAACATGTGCTATTGTGGTGGAGAGGGGACCGCTCGTTTAGAAAGTCGATCCCAACTCTTTACTGGCGCCCGGACGACCGACTAATGGAGAGGGTATTCCGATTCCGTGCTGTAGCTTTTGCTCGCCTTGTGTCCCCGTCGGTAATGCGGGTTACACTCTTCTAGATGGACTCGAGTCAATGCCGAACTTGACTGTGGTTGGGATTGGGGCTGTCGCGTGGAAAAATTCACACGATAGCGGGTGTACTTGTAAGGTGCTCAATATGAGTCACCTTAATCTCTACGAGATCGCCTCGTCCAAAGTAGATACTTGATTCGCGAGCCTTCTGAACACTTGATCCGTTTCGCGATCTTGCGCCCTTCGCCTCTATTTGTTTGATGATTCCAATAGAAGTTGGGATGCTAGGTTGAGAATCTTCGATCCCTGACCAAACAAACCAGGAATATCACTTGATTGAAGTATGTAATTTCTCTTGACGTCGGGTGACCAATAATACAACTCGGAAGAGAAGTCGACACGTGTAGTTAAAAGCTAATTAAACTATGTATCATGTCAACCAATCGGCCTTAAACCTTTAAACCTCGATAGGCCTATCGGTATAACGACTTTCGAGGCCGCGCGTCTCCCTCTTTCCTTTGTATCTTTGTGGCCTACACTAAGTGCGCTCTCCCTGGAACTTTAAAGTGCCTCACACCCGACCTTTACGTAGCTATCTCCAGGATCACGAGCTTTGATCGGGTCTCGTATCGGTATCTCGGTCTCGCATCGGTGTCGCGATCTCGGTTCGAGGCAAGATCTAGGATCAAAACCGCGCGATTTTATCGGAATCGTGAGATGGGATCAAGATTGCGATCTGTCGATGATCTCGCGATCTCCTGTCGATCTCGTGAAACTTGAGCGATTATAATATCTGGATAATACCGCGATCTCAGGTGAGATTCGCCTTATCATTACACTAATAATTTTCTGATTTATCACATAGCCCACCTTTATCATCATCAGTCTCGCGATAAAATACGTTATGGTACACAGTCAGGAGCCACCGGTCCCGGCTCGTTACGCTAATCATATTTCGTTTCGGACTAAAGTCACGCCGGCGATCTGTGCCCCTTTGATGCTTAACTCAGTTTAAAATCTTAAGAACTTTTGACACAGTCGACCCCTGCATCATTAGTCGACATGAAGTTACGATCTAGCTGTTCATCCTTGCCATTTTAACGGAACTCTTTATCTTTGTTATATAGCAGCTTATCGATAGTCAAATACTATTTTAATAATTATTCTTTGGTCTTCATTGTATTGTTGATCATATCTCGTTATCGTTTGGACGTTTTGGCCGCAATCAGACTTCCCGGTTTCATTTAATCGTTGAATTCATACCATAAATTCCCGTCCTCTCTCCTGTGCAACTACCTTGTATTGCCATGCCACTTCCGCGATCCAAGTCCGTTTTCATTCAAGGTGAGTTCTTTATCAGACTGCATCATTGAAAGATCTTTAATCACGATATCGAGATCAAAATTTGTATTAACTTGCCACAATTTCTTGTAAAAATTGTGGCTGACAACGTCCGCTCATGGCGGATTGGGTGATCGTAGCCACTCTTATCACATGATCTATCTTGAGTTGAATCATCAATTTCTTCCTATTGATATAGGGTAATTAGATCTCGGTAATCTTGATCTGCAACCATCACTGAACTCTTATCCTTCTTTATGTCTTCACCCACTGGTCGATCTGTACTCTAGTTCTAATTGCATTTCACATTACGCAACTCCTAGTTCGTCCATTATCGCAGTTTCTACCTTGCGCTGTGCCAAGAAAGTCGTAGAACAGGTACTTTGAAATCAATCTACCCACGCGTATGTCTGATCACCAAATTATAAAATATTTGCATTTTCTGCTTCGTCACCTGGTCCGTTTAATCAGCAGATCAAAGCATTACAGGAGTCCTCATCACTCTGCTATGTTTACCTTCAGATCCGTAAAGAGATCAGAACCTGCAGAGACGACCTTTTAAACAAAACAGTTTAATATGATCGCGCTGCAAGCTCCGCACTTACTATTATACCGAGCATATCCATCAATACTGGCAATCAAGAGACTTTCATCTTCTTCAACTGTAGGTGGTGTCATTATTATCGTTATTCTTTTCTGATTTCGTGGAGAGATCGCGATCCCCACTTTACATACCTCAAGTCGAGGGATTAAATCGCTTCCAGGGTGACCAATATCATATTGGCCTCATCCTTAATCCCGTATAGCGAACGGCTGAGCTTTTACTGCAGACAATCATCCGTCTCTTGCTCAATGTCCTCACTTGAGATCGCTTTTGTCCCAACGACGCCTTCACTTGATCGACCATCTGCCCGATCGACACATACGAAATCTCTTATCGTGTAGATCATCATTGGCATTATTGTGTATCGGTGATCGTATGTGTTATGCGGTTCGTGCAACTCGCCATCGTCGTCGAGTATAGTGTCTGTATGATAGCTGTATCGGTCTCTTACCCCACAATCCTCGACCATGATCCCGTCTGGATGAGGGGCGGACTATTTATGAACCTGACCTGTCTCATATGGATCGATATCCTTATTGGTATTCGACTCGCATGCTATATGATTCAATCGGTGTTGCGCTTGAACGGTTCCCTCACATTTCCGATCAAATAGATCGCCGCCAGTGACTTCACCGCCTTCTTTCTTAACAAAACGTCGTCGGTTGTTCTCGCTGCACATCTTTTGGCCAGTCTGGTGGACCTTATTTGATCCCTACAAACATCTACCATAATCGCGTCTCGATGATAGGTGGACCTTCTATAGACCAGACCACCTACTTCAAGATCGGTATATACTATAGAAATGGTCCTTATGTGTTGAAGCGACCAATGAAAATTGAGATACGAGAACATATCGCGTTTCCGTTATATCCGAATTGGCTAACGGTTGACAGCGCCAATTCCACACCTGGTCGGATCACCCCCACTGGACTATTGGACGGGATGGGATATCAGTTCAGAGAGTATGGGACCTGCGGCATCAGATTAAAGTATGACGGACGAAGGGTACAAGTCATGGAGCTTTAGTTACTGTCAAGAGAACGACTACGATGGCGATCAAGGTGCGAATCGGTATCATGATCGATGATCAGGTATGTGATCACGATCAGGTTGGTGTGGACCACGATAAGCGATCGCATTCCGGGTAGTGTGTGCCACACCATTTGATCTGCGATCAGTTAGGCGATCACGATTAAGGACGCGACCAAGATCGTGATCGGTGGTGGGGTATTTGATCGCGATTATAATAGAAAGAGCGCCACGACACGATCAGAAAGTCGATTGCGATCGCACAAACATATCAGGTGTGTTTCACACAAGTTCAAGAGTACGACCATCTGGAGAAAGCGACACGAGACATCTGATGTCTTAACAATGCCTACAGGTATAGAGTTGCTAGGTTTAATCGGTTGACATGAAACATAGTTCAATTAGCTTCTAACAACACGTGTCGACTTCTCTTCCGAGTTGTATTATTGGTCACCCGACGTCAAGAGAAATTACATACTTCAATCAAGTGATATTCCTGGTTTGTTTGGTCAGGGATCGAAGATTCTCAACCTAGCATCCCAACTTCTATTGGACGCATCAAACAAATAGAGGCGAAGGGCGCAAGATCGCGAGACGGATCAAGTGTTCAGAAGGCTCGCGAATCAAGTATCTACTTTGGACGAGGCGATCTCGTAGAGATTAAGGTGACTCATATTGAGCACCTTACAAGTACACCCGCTATCGTGTGAATTTTTCCACGCGACAGCCCCAATCCCAACCACAGTCAAGTTCGGCATTGACTCGAGTCCATCTAGAAGAGTGTAACCCGCATTACCGACGGGGGCACAAGGCGAGCAAAAGCTACAGCACGGAATCGGAATACCCTCTCCATTAGTCGGTCGTCCGGGCTCCAGTAAAGAGTAGGGATCACACTGAATTCGCGATCACCACCACACCACCTAGTTTTTTGTAGAATAAAGCACACGTTCCATCATTTAA
Organism: Hyaloperonospora brassicae; assembly: GCA_947650285.1. Taxonomy (NCBI): domain Eukaryota; phylum Oomycota; class Peronosporomycetes; order Peronosporales; family Peronosporaceae; genus Hyaloperonospora; species Hyaloperonospora brassicae. Next base: position 148,059 of record CANTFL010000037.1, read on the forward strand.
TCAGCGATGATGCGATCTGGTACGTTTGAAAACACTATCAGGAGCTACTCGTCATACCTCGTATCCTCCATTATAGACTTTTTTGATCTGAACGAATCTGGTGATTAGCGGTCTTATAAAGCCAACTCAATAATATAATCATGTGGCTGCTTTCTTATACAACAATAATAAGCAGATGATATGTAGTTATGAAAATTGAAATTTCGGAAATTACCTGTATAGATTGATACCTAACTCTGCGCTACCGTAACCAATGTGCAAATTATAGTGACAAAATGGCGTTACTAGCGCCTTGTGCAATGATAATTTTCGGTCTGAACGGTCACACACTTCATATATAAGCATAAATGAATTTTTGTTACGTCGTTAGTAGTAATTGATAAGTAAGAAAAATAGAAATTTACAAAACCTACAGGCGACATCAACTTCGTACACTTTATATCTAGTCTTAGCGTGACGGAGAAGATCACTATTTGAGAACATCGATTAACTCTTTCAAACTATATGATCATTGATCAATCTAATTAGCAAAAGTGTTGTATCACCAAGCTACCTTGTCTACTACACTGCATAAGAAGGCTTTATCAATTTTAGTTGCTCTACAGTTGTAGGCCTTTTATGCATCGTCGCTCCACCACTCCAAATATCGTCGTGAATTGAAACATGCGCATATGCAATATCCAAGAAGCGAGTAGCATAATGTTGATCGCATTACAAAGTGGACTGTATAATAATTCATCATTGTCATCGAGATGCATGACGATCTCGGTCGAATCTCTATTTTATGGTTGATAAAGAGTAAAATGGCAGTATCAAATAGTGTGAAAGGCATCTATCAGATCGTCACAATTCTACCAAGTGAATATCTCAGAGCAATGATCAAGCATGCAAAAGTGTTATGTGTAAGTGCGATGATGTCATGAATGCGATGCTACCATTACCACAGCTTATCAAGAGTAAAATATAGCAAACATATAGTGCAAAGAAGTCTACTACCATTTTTAAGGTAGTGCACCTGAAATGGTAGATGTAGAAGCATGAGTTCTAGTCAAAGATATTGTTTTACTACGTTCATAATTGTCCGTTTTTTACGACTCTCTAGAGCACGCAACCAACGGTCAACTTGTTCATACATAGTCGATGCAACTTACGATAGTAAACTCCAACTGTCGATTTGCCTTAAGCGTCGCGCCGATCAAAGAGCCGCATCGTTTCAACACATTTGTGCTAAACTACTCGCAGCGCCATAATTCCAATCATTTTACAAGTCGGCCGTACTGCGGAACATTTGCCTAACCGTTTAGTAAATTTACAGCAAATAAAGATGCTGCTGCCACGCTACATATGTCGATCTTTTACAGCCAATCATGAGCACAGTTTATCGATGTTGATCACCGCTTATTGATACTAATTTTCTAAGGGAAACGTTAAATACTTTCCAGTTTTTCGTTATTTCCCCCACCCCTATGTATAACCGTAATTTATATACGGTCCATTTTTTTACTTGCCACGGCTTCCGCCCCCATTTGAATCAACAAGATTATCGATATGAGTTAGGTGCATAACTGTATCCTTATGTGGAATAGTACTCGACAAGAACCTTGTTGATGTTGGTCTTCAACGACTCAGCAGATATTTTTATAAAATAACGTTTTGTCGCAAGCGACGGAGCTTGTAGCGCTCAATTAGCCATTCTCATTAATGACTGTAACAAATACTGTCATATTGATCGACTTATCCCAGTCAATTGCATGCATTTTGCACAACAACGAGGAGGAGTGGGTGGCAATACTGCGGTCGATATTCATTTGAATCGAAACTAAGTCAATCGTAGTGCCCAGCGGATGCAGACTGCCTATTTAAGAAAACTCCATCGAGGAAAGGTTAGTATGTATTTGTCAGACGCCACGTCGAGCCACTGGCATCATTAAATTACACGTTAGTCCGGTTGGTCAATCAAACAGGTATTACGATGAATAACTTACCTCTTGATAGACCTCTGCGGCTAACTATATGTCAATTATGAATATAGTATTGTTTGATGCCTTTGTCACAGTGTCCACGCAGGAGAATCGATCCAAGTCCAAGCTGTTCTAAAATCGCTCGTATGAAGGTTTCATTTGACCGATCCGTTACTTGGTCAAATGAAGTAGCTGAAATATAAATTGCCACACATCGCCAAATTTACGACATGCATAGATTGTTCGGATTTAGTATTTTATCAGTTGTAAATATATTGTGAAATACTGAAAAAACGGTAGTACTTTCGGTCCTTCCAATTAAAAGGCGTAATTAGGAGATTACGGTAATACATAGGGGTGAAGGGTGATTAACAAAAACCCTGGGAGGTGTGTTAAGTTTTTCGTGTTTAACTATCGAATAATGTCTTCAATTAATATTCAATTTGATATAAGTAGGCAAATGCATAGTATTTAAGGTCTTTGGAGACTATAAACATATGTCTCAAGTTATAAGTCGAGATCTCACACATACACATTAATGATGGTCACAATTTTGGCGCTTAATAATTTCTTTCACGCTCCTTTATAGTTGATGCACATAACTTACCAGTTTCTACAATCAAAGCAAATATCATCGTAGTGACATCTTCCATTCGACCTGCGTCCTAGCGTCATAAGTCACTATTTGGAAGTGCCGTTTTAAAAATTTAACGGGTTTGCAGATATTTATAATATAGAATATGGTTTTAATGAGTCAACATTATAGCGGAACAAGTATTAACTGCAGAAGGGCTTTTCCATGTTTTCAATAATAAGATAGTTGAACCGAAGACCGCACAATAGAATATATTGTTCGGGCGTTCTATGACTATATAAATTTATGAAATAAATGGTATTCAAACAGCCTCGTAATTTCAATTGATGTAGTGACCACGGCTTTGTGAGATAGAGGTCGCGGTCGCCAAAATGATTCTCGGATAGTACTTGGCGGCTTATGAGATGATGGCGGTCCTTCTCAAATCTCTTTCGTCTTGATTGCGCATTATAAAATGAAGACATGGGTTATTTTTATATGACATGAAAAAAAAATAAGTTTGGGCTCAATTGAGGTATCGAGGAAGTACGTCGTTAGCGAATTGGCATTTACACGAGTATTGTCGCTGGCTCAGATATCCGGAAAATGTCATCGATGTGATATAAAAACGCGTCTCGAAACCCCTCACTGATCAGAACGCAGCGCCATTAATTGCTTCGTTACTAACATCTACATTCTCAAGTTACTAAATAATTATTTGACATTTATAAAACAAATCACGACACGTGTATTGTGCTTGGTGCAATATAACTCAACGACCCTATTTGGCGCTATATTTGTTCTTAAATCGGTATTTATAAAGAATAAACGACGTTGCTAAAACCAATACACAATGATAATGCTGTTGCATTCATGTTTGCAAATTTAACCTACAACCGCATCGATAAATTCATTTTCATAGCATGTAAAGTATCTCCTATTGAATATTTATTTGCTTATTATATTGTTACAATTGATCCAGGTTAAAAATGTGTAGATTAAGATTAAAACCTACGAGCTGATGTCAAAAGAGTTTAAAAATCTTTTGTAGGTGGTGTAATGTAAATAGCAGCATCATGATTGTGCCAAACCATATGCGAACTAACTGATCCACCAATTGAAAGTGGTCGACCCATAACTCAGTTTGTAAGCGCTTTTATGCCAAATATATCGAGCAAATTTACAGAACAAATATTTCTGGGTAACGCATAGCAATGCAAACATATTTTCTAGTCAGTGGAGCCAACAATGCTGCAATCGATTTTTTGTTTGCGCACAGATAAAAATATGGGTCTTAAGGAGATGTCTGTTATGAATGGTCTCAGCTGCAATAAACCTGGTATACACTTCACAGGAAAAAGAGATAAATTTATTATCGGCATTTGTATATATTGTATATATACCAGATTACTGCCGGATGTATTTACCTTCATAGAAGGTGAAAAATTACTTACAGATACACCTTCCAACGTCAAACCAGTCCGCTTCACTACACACGACTGCATCCTGCTAACAGCTTTTTACAAAAATTAGAGACGAATGAATCTTTTGCAAAACCTAATTTATCATGACAAACTACAGAAATCCTTTTCAATGCGCTTACTAGTTTTTTTAATTTGTTATAAACAAACGAAGAATATCGATATGGTAGCCGATGATAAAGAAAAATATTATAGCGTATGATTGCCATAATTGCTAGAAGGATCTACCAACGACACAACTTAATAAAAAATGATGCGAGATTTTAATTTAATACTAAATCCTGGGGCGAAAATACAAAATAAGATTGCTGCTATTGCTTTTTTTCTGCAACTGCAGGCTTGCGTATTTATAGCAAAGACTAATATTGGAAACGCTTTCAAACAAACAACTACGATTATTTATATAAGATTTATCGATTCTTTTTCTTACATTTGGTTATATATTAAGTTCTGCGAATCCAAAGGAGAGTGGAAAGTCAATTTAATATACATTGATTTAGCCAGAAGCCAAATATGATACCGCGCTAGAGTCTACATAGATACACATTTAATCTACACTACAATATATTAATTTGTTTATCATCCAAGACACACGAAGACATCCTTAAGAGAGTATATGAGGGTTTCACGATCGTTTACGAGCTAACGCGAGCTATTTAATATGGCGGTGGTAGCCATTATCGCGAAAAGAAACCGTCTACAACTCATACGCGAATCTAGTAGCGGCTTACTTCAATGGAATTTTGGTAGAACTGCAAGTAGAATGAACGTTTGAATAAGGAGAGAAGGTCATAATCACATTCAGCGTTGTGCATATAGCTTTGTTTTCTCCTTGCGTAATTTAAATGATAATAACAATCATGCTATCTTGGCTATGAGAAAAAACGTAGCAAAAAGTCGATTTAGGACCGGCCTTCAATTATTCTTTTTACAAAACGAAGAAAACGACGAAAGTAACATTAACATCCTCCAGTTGTAGCTACAGCACATTATACCAAGGTGTAGATACAGCTAGTTATAATACCTAAATACAGGGGTAGATTTCTCACTAAAAAATTGCCGATTTATCCACTCATGCACCATGGATAAGAAATGACCAAAAAATTGACAATAGCTACAAACGCTGCCAAATTCAAATTTGTTAAAGTGGATAATACCTGTTACAAGCCGCTCATATTTATTTGGCAAAAATAACAGGATCTTCGTGATTAACTTATGATGATCAGAATTGAATGCTGCGTAACTTTCTCGAAAATTCACTCGGGGGGCTACTAGAGTGAAATGAAGTTAGAATTTATAGGATAGCCTTTAAAGAAGCATCCCCCCTCGTCCAAATTTGGATATTCTTAAATCTTTTGATTTGATAATGCGACTAAATCAAAGTACTTAACAAAATATATGATGAAGTGTAATCAGTACGAATCTTTTTTAAATAGTTTGCTCGGTTCTCCGCGTATAGAAGCTTAATTAACTCTGAATGGAGGTCATATATATTGTCTTGGAACCGATGGGTGCTAATTTTGTAAAGTGTATCATCGATTTACTAAAGAAGAGAATGTCGACGCCTCGTCGCTAATGTTCTTTTCATTTACTTTAAATGTGCGTGTATCGGCGAGCACATGTTAATTCCTTAATAGTGCTGACTATCCATGGCGCTATAATGCCGACCTCGTGGATAACGGTATGTTAAAATCCCTGACCTCAAAACGCAACACCCACAATGTCGGCGCAACTCGTACACAATACAAACAAAAATTCAAAAATGCTGGGTATCACGATTATAAACCTGCATAGCGAAGGGAAATTAAAATGTGTACAAAAACGTACTTGGCTAGGTAGCCAAAACGTTTGTTGAAATCTATCAAATGATATTATTGCATACTTTACGTTAATCTTTTCGATTATATAGTATACCAATTCCAGCGATCACTAGATATAATTTTCGCGTATTTGAAAAATAAAAGTATTTAGCAAGCTAAAAGTTAATTTCGATTTTTACCAACCATGGTCCATCAGGAAATGCAGCCATATTTATACAAATCGGTGGTGGAAACGTTACGTGTGCCGGACATGCGTTTAATTTGGACAAATTTGAAAAATGAAGAGACGTGTTAGGCGGAACGTAATAAAGTTGGAGGGGGGTATTTTAATTCTCTGCTTGTCTGAAACGGAAATTTTTCGAATCTGCCAGTCGCAACACGACAACATCGAGCGAGTGCCGGGGCTTGAAATGAATGACCTGAAAACATTTCGACCGTGAACAGAGACATGCAAGGTGTCGACCGCACGCAAAGTGAGGCAGAAAATGGATATAAATCATGCGATTTCACTTAGCTCACTGAGCCGTGATGATAGTGTTCTTTTCATACGCTTAACATATGATCATGTGACAGCAAAATGACGCAATTATAATCGATTAGATGTGTGGTTGAGAAGATGCCCGAATCTTGTTATTTTTGCCATGATATGCATTTTTTGCCTTAATTAACACATAAATCATTTTTTCCATACTCAAGTCACGGGCAGATTATATGGGGGCCGACAAAACCATTGATAAAGGGAATACCTTGCTTGAATAAAATGGAGAAGAGGGTGCGCTGGTAAATAGGATTCTATTTAGAAAGGTCAAGTACTATATGCTTAAATTGTCCAGTTCTATTAAAGAATTCTATATATACTCGTATACGTTAAAATTTGACTTTAAGTGATGGAAATGACAGATCACATTTAGATGGTTGGGAATAGAGGTTGGAGATCTACATATGTGAGTATCACTTGACAACTAGATTAATATGAGTCTGTCCCCACTGATTTTGTGCTGACGTTTCTTAAGAAGGATGAGACCGCATACGGAGAACATTTCAAAAAGGCTGATCAAATAGACAATATTCCAAGAATTCACCAATTTTCTTAATTTCAGCCTAAGCCGATCGGATGTCTCATTGATTTAATGACATGAGAGTATTAGAGAGTGAAGAGTTTAAGTCACATATATATATCAGGATGCGTAAAAACTAGGTGACTCAGACACGGCAATGTACACTCTTTTAGTTGTGTGTGCTAAACAAAGCTGATAACTTATATGAACAAGCGACTTCTTTGATGCAGATAAATCAAACTAGTATTATATTGGATCGTCGTAATACGAAAAAAATAGATACATACAAAAACGACATGATCTGCATATATATATGCTGTTGTCGTGAATCGTGCATCTATTTAAAAGGATAATGGAATCGGTAGTCCCTGGTATTCAAGTAATTATTTCTTATACATGACAATTTACAAATTATTGATTTACCGTGATTACGTCATCAAATATTTGAATTTGTTTTAGATCGGCCTAGTAATGTATGTCAGATCGATTCAGCAGGTCGGGTAGTTATTCTTACATACTTCATTATGTTTAAACGACAATTACAACGATAAAAGCATTTGTTTATTAGCGTATTATATGCGCCCGTGCAGACATGAAGTGTTTATCATAGGAAATATAGGAAGACGATAAGGATTACATGCAAACACTGAACTGGGTATTTCAAGCAGTGTGAGAAAAATATATACATCAATAATGGCAGTTGGGTTCCAGGACTAGAACGCCATGATGACCAAGGAACAGGTGTATCAGCAAATGTAACTGTATAAGTTTATACACGGTAGCCCATTTTTTCAAGAATCCCCGTATTGTTTAATTGGCGATATCATTTTCATAAAGTTCATCATAAAGTTACGTCACATGTGACAATCAATAAATCAAAAGATAGACATCTTAAAAAATATAAAGGACTTCCTATTATATTTTAGTTTTTATTATATGTATAGCAACATTATTTTCTGCAAAGTAAGCCGGATGAATTTACAATTCGGGATACATATATTTAAGAAATATCCACAACGTACTAGCGAAATTCATTTTAAACGATGAGTAGATTACGCGGCCTGTAGTGCGCATTCAAAATACTTTTTGTTGTGTTGGTATAATTTATCAAAATTACGAGTTTGTGTGTTTAGATTTCATAATTGACACAGAAAATATTAGATCATACGCAGTACAGTATAAATTTTTGAAATGATAATATAGAATTCCAAAAACAATGTGTAAGAGAAGCCTCCTTTCACCAACGTGGCATCGCTATCAGCCATAATATCATGTAAGACAACATAAATTATTTTGTTGAAACAAATTTTTATGCGTGACATCATTCCAGTTGTTTAATGCTGAAGCCATTGTTGTACAAGCGCACTTTATTTTGTACTCGCTATTCATAATTCAAATCTGCAACTAAGAACCAGTCGCACTCTCGACGATAAACAGCAACTTTGAAAGCGACATAGAGCAACATAGGTACTATCATCGGCTTCAAACATTGCTGGTAAGCAATATCTGCGATATGATTCCGGCGTTGTTCGAGATCATTCGGAAGCGTGGCATTCGATTACTTGTATTTTAGTAAATAAACAAAAATCTTTTTAGATTGATCAACAGATGGTTACTAATCCTTAATTGAGTACATCTGTGGTTGTAAATCCACACTTAGATGGAGAAAATTTTTTCTTAGTGTTCAGAAACTGTAGTTATCAGGCACCCCGGACGTATGCAACCGCAAAGCAATATGTAAATATAATTTTTGCTTTTTCCTGTAATGATAATACATTAAGTAGTTAATGAATAAATGTCGGTGGGGTAATAACTCGATAAATTAATAAATCATCGTACACCAGGTCTTCATTGGATTTTTCAGATCCTAAAGTCGTGCTATGTAGGTAAAGTATTCAAATGAGGGTTGTAAAGTGATATATGACATATGAATGCTAAGTAATGGCAAAGGCAAAGTAAGCGAGAAGAATCTAGGCTTTAAACGCATCCTTTCTTTTCTTTAGTCTGGACAAATATTTATGTCTCATGAACACCATTGGTTTTTCTATCGATCGATAAAACTCTGTACATTCAACTCAAAAAATTAAATGAGTAACAAAATCAAGGTCAGTTATCCTTTACAAATGAGTTAATACTGATTCATAACCTAAAGTGGTCAGAAGCAATGTGGGATGGGACTGATAAATATGTAAAATAATATATCATTTTTATACATCTGGATAGAACCCGTAATGCGTAGTAGGATAAATTTATAGAGGTGTATAAAGAAAAACTGTTGACGATTACGAGCAAAACGTTTTGATTACAGGGTTAGGCGAATCAATTTTTAATAGATCTAACACCTATAGTTATTGACGGACTATACGATAACAATGTCAAATATCCTATTCGATAAAAAAGTGATTCCTAATTATGTCTATCGGATAAGTTGAGAATATAAAGGTCACTGTATACGAGTCGTTGTGTTCTATAACTACATAAAAAACGAAATGAGGTACCCGTCTGAATACTGTTGATGTTTCGAGGAAAATAGAGTTTGCTGTTTCGTTCCGGAATCTATTAGGTCGTCAAGACCGCAACATCAAGATACATACGTTTACTTAATAATTTTAGATATGAAATGCTAATAATTATCCCCTTCAGATCAAGAGTGAAAAATTAATTTTGGATCTTGGACCAGAATAACCAAAGCAATGAACTGTTCATTATGTCATAGTGCATAGTTGACGAGACCACATCAAATTATGTCTTCAATTCATATTAATTTTCTATGGTCCGACCAGCACAATATTTTTTGCTTTCATTGACTTTCTTGGTGCAAAAAAAGGATATAACCATTAACTAGTAACAAGGACGATCAGGATTCTTGTACTATTGATACTGATACGAAATGTTTGGAAAATTTAAATCGCTTGTATTATGTAGTAAACATCAATACAATATAGTAGTATCGCTTTTGATAGCTATTCACCGGGATTTTGTGTATATGAATATTAAGTATAATCTTTCGGTCATAAAGACTTATAAAGTGGTATTTGTTACGATCATCTTTACACTCGAGTAAGCGCGTACCAGTTATAAAGTAGTAAAAGCATAACTGTCTCCGTCAGCGTTATGTTTTGCAAAGTAGCAGCTAAGCTAAAAAGATTTGGAATGCATCATTGGCCCACATATCATTATGGTGAAGCGGGTCGAGAAGAGTAGATCGCGAATCGGAAATCAACTTATTACTAGTTGTGCGATATGTGTAAGCCGCACAATGAGGTGCACCGCACACCGCAACTTCGTGCAACGAGATTTTTGGATGACTCAATTATAGGTAAAGCAGTCTTAGACGATGCGTCCTTATATGATGCGATCTTGGGCGATTTGATCTATAAAAAGATTATGGTAGATGCGATATTGAAAAGTGATATCGGTTGAGATGCGATCTTGGTGACGAGATCTGGTGCAACGAAGTATGGGATTGATAAGATCACCGTAATATGGCTTATGCCACCGAATGCGATAAAATATAAATCTTAATTTTACAAGGCGACACGTGGTGACCCAATCAATCAATGAAACATGATTTGTCAAACCTTGAGCCTCCGACTAAAATTACTTAGTAAATATTAATTTCTTTGAATTGCGCAAAACTCTTACCTCTTTCTAGGAAGGATGGCTTAGCCTCCTGACGTTTAAAAGAATCCACCTACGTAATAGAAAATCAACTCAAAATCAATTGTTCAGATGAGCAAGATATCCTACAATTCTTTATAGAGCAATTCGACGCAGCTTCACAGTGGAGGAAAATGTGCAAGACCTATAGACTGCTCACGCGATCAGAAGGTCAAGAACATAACTTATCTACGTATTGAACAAGGCGATCTCGTCTAGATCAAGTCGACTCTATCTAGCACCCATTAAGAACACCCTTGGTCGTGTGAACGTTTCCATTTAACCCCCGACCCCATCATATATAAATTAAGTTTTACCTCATCACGATTCCACCAGGAAGAGAGCAGCCCGCCATACCGACAATTACATCAGGTGAGAAAGAAAGAAGAACAAGCACAGAAAATAGTACTTTCCGATATTCAGTCGTTTGGGAGATAGTAGAGAGTCGGGATCGCAAAAATCTTGCGTCCGCCGATCCACTACAGTGATTAAATGTGTTTTTTATTGGTGGAACTGACTATACCATTAGTAGAACAATTTATAAATGTTTCTCTGCTTCATCCACTCAGTCTTTTTTCTCTAGTACGACATGAATAGATGGTCGGTTTCTGTCATGACTTTTTTACTTTGTGAAGGTAACTCTATGCTCGCGACAACGAAAGAACGCTAATTTTGGTACCATATCATGCAAAGTCACTATACTTTTTATTTGAATATATTGTTGACACGAAAGAGCTATTTTGTGATTCAAGATTGATGAAACTTAATAAGTTATCATAAAGACATGATTGCGCTATGGTGAGTGCAATAAGGAAGGACTACAAGGACGTCCTGCTGTACAAACAAGATCCGTGTGCCATTATCTTGTAGATCGCATCCACTTACGGGACTTATGTTAAAATCGCTACCATATTTTTGTTAAGCAGATTTATAAGCGTAGCGTCTGGAATGTGGACGTTGGCGCGAAGTAAAAGAAACTACATTATTGCTTCTCTATAAGTTTCTATAAATAGATGCATGTTATCGTAATATATTGTTTGCTCGTTCCGGCTAAGGCTAATCATTAAGTGCAGCCAAGCTTTAATTTGGTGCGGCTTGACCAGGCTCCGTCTGGAGGCCCATTTCTACCTCATTCTATGTGTATCCACTCTTTCCTGACTGGACATATTGTATCTAGATTGCGTAAAGCAAATATATACGGAGAAATCACAATAACTTTTCCGCATGTGGCATTTCCATTTAACTAATCATCTAGTCAAACACTATCATTATCGTACAGATAGTGAGTTCGTTTTGTAATAAAATATGCTCCGGTCTTATGTACAGACATTGAAGCCGGTCACCAATGAATTCGTCTGATGACACTGCAGTAGCGGTATCACCAATCTCTCATACAGATATGAGGGCTTGCTGATGGTCTTGGCACCATATAATAAATTAGTACGGTTATCGTAACACTTAAATTTTCTTCCTATGAAATTTCTCTTCAGGAAGAATTCGGAAGAAGCGGCATTGACAACTTGACAAATGAAGTAGCTGCGATAGCGATCAGATGAATATATTAGCACTTTATCATCCCAATTTCATCTGAAAATGGTAGCTGTATGTGATCTTTCGGTCAACATTGTTGTCTTAAAATTAGGCCCATGTACCCTTTGATTATAAAGAAGTGAAGTACCCGACAAAAATGGATGGCATCTAAGAAATTAAATACCTTTGTAGGATACAAAATACAAATAAGAAGCGCACAAATTGGTTAAGGTAGGAGCTGCGACGGATCAGCCGACTGTATAATATTATAAAAGATTACTACTCTTTACGAAGCTACAAATAGGATCATTAAGTTATATTTTTAGTTAAGGATCATCACCTTTCTATTATGTCAGTTACTTTTTTTGCCCGATTGGCAATCCATGATAATAATAACTTAGCAACGAGGTACTTCCAACACATAGATGCTGTACTTTTAATATTTATTATTTCAAAATTATCGATCGTGTTAAGGCCATACCTCTCAATTCTATTGCTCGTTGATCGATTTGGTCAGTGTATGAACTCCAACGAATAAAATTTTTACCCTCTTTACAACTCTTTCCATTTTAAAAAATAAAAATAACTATATATATCGTAATTTATATAAACAAACAAGTAGATAATTCCTAAAAAATATTTATCTAGTTTAATTACTGGGTAAATTCTGTACATATTAATTGATCAAAAGCAGAATGAGAGCTTTAACCTTGTCGATCGTCTGATTTTTATAAGCGTATATAATTATGTGTACATCGGTAGTCAAGATGCACGCGGATGTTTGTTATAGCCTAAACATTGAATGATAGTCGCTCGCATGGACTTGTTTCGTGGTAGTGGCGGTCGCTAAATTGTTGACGTGATTAAAACTGCACAAGTACCCTAATGATATTCTTTAGCAAAATATACCATGATTACTTGCGAATTTAGTCCATTATACATACTATATCATTGTCAGGGCGGTCGCTACGCTTCTTTATAAAATTGCATTGATTTAAGAGCAATTGTGGTCGTTATTTATCGTTGAGATCGTATGAACATCTTTCTACGATCGCTTTTGGTCTTGGAGTGCTAGACCGAATCTACTGGCCTTCTGTTGGGTCTTGAGATAGCCTTTTAAATTATAGAAAATTAAAAAAATTATCATCGTGCCTCCTGACCACTAGGATATCTTGCAATATTTACCTGTACAACTAACCGTTATCTGCGTCTGATCGCAGTTGAATAGTTTCATGCGAGAACTTTCTGAATCTGGCTGGACTAATACGGATAAAAACGCACATTGCATACTTGCCTAGTATTTTAATACTTCAAGACTCAAAAGCTCGTCCGGAAAGGTATGGAGGAACGTTTGTTTAAAGTAAACAAATTCCTGCTTCCTGCCTATCTACCGATCCTATAACTACGACTATATTCGTCCGTACATCATGTGAAAAAGTGGATCAGAAAATGAAGTGAGAAATGGACTGAAAAATGCCTACTCTGGTAGCCAAACTAAGCAAGAGGTTTGGATGGGGTACACGACTATCGATTCCGATCTTGTAGTGAATCCGATCCACGAAGGGATCTAATCCTATATCGGATTTGATAAAATGGGGTCCGATCAAAGATGAGATCGATTTGAGATGAAACTCGACGCTACATGGGATCTTATCCAAGAGGGGATCTTATCCTAGAATTACTTGATCTGAGCCAGGGGTTCTAGAGGACGATTTAAGGAGTGTTCGATATACAGGAGACAGATTGGTTCATTGGACGACGCGTAGAGATTGACTGTTGCGTAGATATGCTAGGTCGTCATTCAGAAATCAAGTTGCGTAATATTAGATAGAATTCAGTTTACTTCGGAAAAAACTCTTTATCTCGTCCGGGATGACTCTTTGGCCTCCTGAAGAAAGCACGATCTGCGCATAATGTCTTGATTATTGTAAGTTTAGAATTGTTTTTCCAGATGAGTACAATACTCATAAAACTTCACGACAACTGAGATTGAACGCAGCAAGCAAGCAAAGGTAATCAAGATCGCGAGACGGCTTAAGTGGTCAGGTGGTCAAGCGGGTCAAGATCTACATATCGGACAGGGAGATTTCGTTGATATCGAGGTAGCTCATTTCGAGTACCTAAAAGTAACCTGTGATCGCTTAAAGACCTTCAAAGCTTTTACTATAATTCTAAACACGGTTACGTTTAGCATCAACACTATTTCATTATATTAGTGCAGCCTTCGCCACCGACGAATATACAAGGGTGTGGGTAGACGTAAGCACGGAAATGGTATACTAATCTGGTAGTCGGCGGTCTGGGAGCCAGCGGAGAGTCAGGATCACATCAGCAACTTTGTGAGCTTCACTCTACCAAAATTAAATATCGAAGTTTGATGTCACCTGCCTTACCCCTCATCGTGTCTTGCCTCTATAAATATTGCTTTACGTACGCGCTAGATGTGACAAATTGAGACGGGTACTGGAGAGAGGTCACCTGATAGCATTCGGCAAGTTTAATCTTATTACAAGATCCTAGCAAGTATTCTGTGTTGCGCCTGCATCATGTTGTCTTATTCACACCGAATTAGAGAAACCTATAAATTTTTATGATGACTAGGTAGCAATTCGTGTGTGGTACGACGACATATTCACATCCTAATCATAAGTATGACAGCGACCACAATCGTGATCACGATCTACTTGTACGAGAATTGCGCTACCGCTCATCTTCTACTACTGATAATTATGTCTTTGTGTATTATGACTTATACCATATTCTATACCAAACCAATTCTATATGTCTATCATTCATTGCTTACCACAATGCATCAAATCTTATACAGAGAGCAATTCGCGCTCAGTAGATAACGCATTCCTAATCGATAAGCAAATCGAAATTTCCTGATAATAGGTGTCGGTGACCCTAAAACAACAACAAACCAGTTTAATTTGTCCCAGCCATCTCAAACAGCCGTAAAAAATGTGTTTCCGATCGCGCTTCACTAATCGAGATCATATGGAATGGGTAAAATCGCAGTCATTTTTATCACAGTTCCTTTAGTTTATTCATCACATTTCAATGCCAATAGAAAAGTGCTTTACAATAACATAAATACGTATAATTCTTACATCATAAACGATTACCATCCACCTTCACGATGGGTGTAAGGCTGCCATGAAGAAGCAGGCAAAAAGATTCGGACGTTCTCCACATCTTAACCTACTTATAGTCGATTTTGGTGATCTGATTCAGTTTTGTATTGCAGAAAATGTATGCAATGCCGATATCGTGTATGGTGTCAGAGAACAAGTCCGATAAAGCACGTCATTATTCGTCTCTGAGTGCCAACGTGTTACCTGCGTGCAAGAATACTACGAAAACAACCTATATAGGTTTGGAAGTCGACCCACACGTTAATGATTATAACGCTTTAATTTTTAGGAAATGTCGCGTAGATAGTAGACGGTCATTATTGGCGCGGGTTCGAACGCCTGTGTAATAATTGTCAAAACACAGAGCTTTTTGCGTGAATTGCAAGAAAATGACTGTTTGCTGCAAATTTTGTCACCTGCGCAATCGTGTGAAGGCATAAGGGTGCGCTCTGGACGTCTCACTTATTATCATTTGTAAATTTAGTACTCAAAAACAGTTTAGGTTTTCTCGCTTCAAAATACTTGCGACATACTATTGCTGTTCAGTGAAGCTAATACATTGCGGCGGATTTACAATATGTTACTCGTTGAACGCCTAAGTGAAACAACAATCTCCACCCAACCTTGCACCTTTTTCTACTATGAAATAAATTTCTATTGTGACATTGCTGATTACTTTTTTTACTGATTAAATCGTTTTAAACCAAAGCTTGTCTTTTATATTAAACAACTGGCGGCAAGGATCGATCACGAATAGTTTTTCAAGATTTTAACTCCAATTTCTTTCTTAGAGGTGATAATTAAAAAAGATAGCAACCAATTATAATGACTAATGGACTTCGTTGCACACAGAGACAACGAATCGATACAGTCCAGAAGAAATTCATTTAGTTGAGGCAAATAATGCAGAAAACATACATAACAAATGAAGTGAATATATCTGCACGCTGTATAGGGACGGCCCGTTTTTAATGACCAAGTTACTAAATGCATCTTCATTGTTTTAGTTAAAGGTTCTTACCTAAGGACCAACCTCATTTAATTTATGGGTTGGATATCGTTGCTAATAGCATTTGCCACAAGTTATAATGAATACAATTTATGTAGAGTTGTCACTTTTTCGACAGAACAGCCAGGACGATAGGAATGCGCAATAACCGTACATTATCGACTGGAAGATTCAATCAGAGTTTAGTTCGCTGGTCATGCTGGTTGTAGCAGGTAGGTAAAAAATGGTGTACGAATTATAAGCTCTAAACCGCTGACGCGATTTAGCCACCCAGGTCATACAAAACAACCATTTATATAACATATTGTAGAGAACTACAATAAAGATGTCAGTGGGTGTGCCGAAATTTGAATAGATTAAAAACATCCAGGTATATTCTGAACACTAGAATGACAGGTATTATATTGTCGCCTTCTGGTTAAGTACTTTTTTATAGTGAGTTTACATATCCTCTATCGCTACGAGCATTTGAAGGCATAGATGTTTACATACAATTGGTGCTTAAAGTTATGAATTTTATTTTCTCGTTCTTCTCACATCTTGCATACTGAATAAATATTGGAGCCTACGATATCTGTTTAAATTCAGCTGTGTGAATCTTCGCTAAACCCAATTCCAAAATTGTGTATAAAGTCGTTTATGCGTCCCAAATATGCCACAGTTCGCAAATGTCCATTACAAGCTGTCGTATATACCATACATGGTATTCCTCGACATTTAATAAATATTAGGTATTTGGCAAGACATAAAACAAGAACAGGTTATACTGGACCTGCTTATGTATAACATTTGTTTTGGTTAGAAATATTCTTAGTATTAATTTCCCAAGAGCTTCTCTATGTACTTTGACTAGATGTTACCCAATATTATACTTCTGATATGCTGGATAGGAGCTGTGCAGGATAGGTGGATAACAACTTGTTGCTTATTTAATACTGCTGAGGATATTTAATTGCTATTGCATCGCAAAATGGATTGGCCTAAATATATCCATATGTAACGACCAGTAGAACGAGGTACACCCATGTGAGCCTAGTCCATTAGCACGAAACGGACCACTGCTTCACGAGCCAGCAGTAATCTTTCTGCGGACTCGGCCTTACTTCAAGGATCTAAGACAATTTCACGACGAACAACTCTGCCAGGAGGTAAGACAGACGGTGGGTCGTGACACACCACGTCTTAAATTCCTTTACCTAATAATAAAATGGACCCAGAGGATACTTAAGAAGAGCGGATTCACAACGCGCACTAAGTATCAATATCGTGTCAGTAGGACGACCTCGTCCAATGACGAGGATGAGTTCTACTTCACGTCGGGTCGAATGAACAAAGAATTGGATTACTCTCCTTCCTGCAAGGATTGGCTGAATTCGCCATCACAAATTTTGTCAGGTTTAAAGAGAGCAATCGGGGAAAGAAGAGTCTCTAGACTAATGTTGCCATCAACATGTCCAGTCACTCAATTGACAAGCGTATATAGTGTATTCTCTCTATTATCACTTCAAAACGTCAGAAATGTTTGGCGCTTAATAGTTGCCACCTGACGCCAAGATTGTATCCTCCAAGAAACCTTACGCCTCCTAGAGGATAGGACAGTTGGGTACCTGTGGTTTCTATTCATCTTAGCACGCTTTATAAGACAGATCATGTCTTAAACGACATCTGATAAAGTGATACGTAACTCGACCACTTCACCCAGTGTATTTTCACATCCCGCTTTTCGTGCATTACGTGGGCCTTGATCAGAATGCTTCGGCGTTTTGCCAAAAATGTCATTACCGACAATCAGTGAGGTGCCATCTCGGCCGCCCTCACTCGGTGGAATTTCACGTGCCACTTCACTTACATCAGAGGAATTACATTCTTGATGACTCGGCCCTAGGCCAACCATGCTTGCAGCATGCATTGACTCAGTATTACGACGAGTATCACTCAGCGGAGTATAACTCCCTTCACATACGGTGAAAGAGCTCCGCTCAATATTGATGTCATTGACATTGGAGTTAATTAACTCTGACGTACCAATGTCTAGCACATTAACATCTCACGTCAATGCCTTGCGCCAATAGCGCTTTTGTTGAGTAGCGAAGGTGGGCTCAAAACTCCCCAAAGCTTCACTAGGAACATTGCGCGAGGCGCCTAATGTCTTAGACCTCCAATCAATCCATGTATCATGGCGTTCAAGCCATTCCATACCTAGGATGAGATCATATCTCGACTCCAAATCGAGGACAAGATAGCGTTCAATGCTGACAAAGTCCAAAAACTTCACACCTAAGTTCAACGGAGCATAAGGTACTGTGACGCGACTACCAGTCGCTAAACGAACGGTGATCAAATCACCCTCATGCGCTTTGAGCGCTTCAGCGTATCGCTGACTTCCCTAAAGGGAACGACGTCGAGCATAATTACATGATGCTCCAGACTCGATCAGGATCGACCAATGATTCTCAAAGCCTTTAACTTTCGCTTCGGCGACTAACAGGCCGAGCTTGTATCCACGCTCTGTGCTGAAAGGCGCAGAGCTCTGTAAGACTAAGCCTTATTTTTCCTTTACTGCGTAGAGAGGTTACATAACCTCATTTTCCCCAGTAGGGCGCCCCGCACTTACTGGGTGATGACGTTTCCCCGTGCCATACCAGACTTCTGGTTGGGGGTGAGATCTCGACTCATAGGAGTGTGGCCCTGTTTGTGCAAAGTACTAGTAGGACGCAAGTATATAGGGCTTCCGCACATGTAACAGCGTCTCACTTCAGGTTGTTTCTCCTCAACCTGAATGTCAGCTTCACCTTCATCTAAAGCATAGCTGACATCCATCGACTCAGGCTTACAGTAAGCCGAGGTGTTTGTTTAGGTTGCCCTCACAAAGCTTGGGTATACTCATTCCAACCAAGTCTGGTAGGCCTAAAGTTGTGCATACCATTTTCAGCTATGATCAACGCCTCTTCATAGAAGAGGAATGAACCCTAAAAACCTCGATTGTGATCACGCCAGTGCGAATACCTTACATGAAGACAGTCACACAGACTGTCTCAGAAAAAAAGGTTAGACTGCATAGCAACCATCAGAGATCTCAACTCTTAAACATAGTCTGTTAACTCATTCGTACCCTGACAGCTATACAAGAAGCGTGAGCGCACGCGATAAGCCTGGTTAGGCGGCGAAAAAACTCTGAAAATGTCTAATTTGAGCGAATCTTATGTGGAAAAAACGAAGTCGACAGATGTGTTGCAAATCAGAGCCCACTCTCTAGATCCACCATCGGGCTTAGAGGTGGCCAATGAGACTGATGCTCGTGTGAGATAAATCTAGATCTCATTGCCACTTCAATATCACGGATTCAGAGGTTCAGGTTTTGCCCCTCCTTCCCGGAGTAATGTTTAACTCCACCTGTAAGAAACGAGAATTCAAATCATCGTATGGCATTTTCTGCTAAGCGTTTCGGCATAGCTGGCGCTACTTGGTTATGAATCTACCACAAAGAGGCAGGTCATACTGCATGAAGACCTCGACACGCACAAAGAGCACGTCGATACCTTGCGCAGCTAAAAACTCACCGTATCCTAGGCGCACGACCACATTCAGCTCACCAAGCGAGTTCTTTTGGGACTCAGTGAGGTGGTGGATTGCTCCTGCCTTACAGAGGATCAGTCGTAGCAACTCAGGCGTATATTATCTACAAGTTCTACCGAGTGAAGCGAAGCTACACAGCTCCTTAAGTCAGAGGAAGACTTAACGCTCAACGAGAAACTTCGGTTTAGAAAACCCGACTCCGAGAGTCAACAATCTCAGACAGCTTACGATCTCTGTTCCAGGGGACCAAACGATTTAAGAGAATCACAGCACAGATTTCTGAAGAGTAGCTACCTTTACAGGCGTTGCTAGCTCTTACCGATCAGGGACGCTTCGTAAGGCACGTGTCTTAAGTGATCAAAATGGGAACTGAACTTTATTCCTGTTTTTCGAAAAGAACATCTCAGAGCAACGTACTTGACCTTGTCACTAATATTCGAATTAATATCTCCTAAAAGATATCTTAATTGGGTGGCTGACACACGTCAGTCCCCAGCAATTGGTATAGTATTCGAAAATCATTTTTAATGGGACTCCGTTATTTGTGTACCACACATGTTATGTAACCCGGTACACACACCTGATATTTAACCCCGTTTCAGCGGAAATCTAAATGCACCGATAAAAAAGACTCGCAATTGCCGCGATCCACAACGAATTCGTCGAGTATTAAATAGCAGCAATAACGGAAACGCGGCCGAAGAAAATCCTTGATAGCAGATGCCAAACTCTAGCTTTATTGTTTAGCGTCACATTTCTCGTCTAACGCGACTTCGATCCTCCAAAATATCGGCGAAGTCCATCAGCGCTGCAGCTACATCAAAGTAAATGACTCGAAAGTACAAAAAGTGCTTTTTCGGTGGTTCGAATATCCCTATTTAATTTTATGCGGGCGCCGCAGAGCGTAAAATAGGGCTTCACGCTAGTCCATGTTGTGAAAGACACTTTAATAGTTCTTAATCAGTATATAAAGTCACTCGCCGAAGGCGACGCATTTTAATTAAAATCTTTATAAGAACAAATCACGACTTAGGTAATGACATGATTAAACCGATGACGCGCATATAGCACAGCAATTTTGTCACGCAAATCAGGCGATGAATAAGAATAATACATATCTTCGTATCAGGGAAGTGGCCTTTACCGAAGGAACTGTGTGGCGTCATTGACGACTTCTTTCTTGTAAGGCACGCTCTGGTGTGGTTCGTGAGAGCAGACATCCTTATTCCACACCGATATCTTGTGTCAGAAAGCCCAATGGAAAGTGGCGCATTTTTTATGCTTTCAATACGCTTAATGCGGCCACCATCCCGGCTCAGACACCAATCCTTATTATATTGTTCTTCATAACAATATGGTAGGATGTACAATGTACAGTGCACTCGACCATTCGATGATTATTACCAGTTGCTCATAAGAGAGTGCGATATTCCACTGACGGCGGTTTAAACTCCGAGCGGTAGGCTGTGGGAGTGGCTCTATTGTCACAGAGATTGTCTAATCCCCAGCTAGATTCAATCTTCTTGTGACACAATTGTTCAGACCTCAACGAGGATATGCACAGACGTACTTTGATGACATGTTTGAACATAGTCGTTCTTTGAACGGTCGGTCAGATGTGGACAATCAGATTGATCATTTACGAGCGGTGCTCGAGTGTATGCGCACAAATAAGTTGTACGCCAACGCGTCTAAGTGCATCTTTGGTGCAGAAGAGATTCTCTTTTACGGGTGCTTTATTGGTAAGCGAGGCCTTAGAGCGGATATCGCTAAGGTAGAATCCATAGTTGATTGGCCGGTTCCAAAGAACCAAAATGACTTACGTAAGTAGCTTGGCCTTGATAATTACCTACAGAAATAAAGTGCGAATTACGCAGATATGGCTCGGCCATTATTTAATCTCCTAAAAAAGGATGTGGAATGGTGCTGGACTAGCACCGAGCATGATGCTTTTCAAGCAATAAAGGAGAGTGTCCTTCATGTGCCAATCTTGGCTTTGCCTGATCCTGATCGATCTTTCAGTGTCGTCTGTGAAGCATCTGACTTTGCCATAGGCAGCGCTCTGTTAGAGACAGATTCTGATGGACGGGAACGCGTCATTGCGTTTGAGTCTCGGCAGCTGAAGGCTGCAGAAAAGAACTATCTAGTTCATGAAAAGGATCTACTTGCAATGAAGTATGCTCTCGTCAAATTCAGAGTTCATCTGCTTGGCTCCAAGCCGTTTGTGATCTATACAGATCATGCGTCACTACGCACTGCAACCCAGTCGTCTCATCTCTCTCAGAGAATGGCTCGTTGAATTTCCTTCTTTGCCGAGTACAACTTCGAGGTGAAGTATAAGCCATGCAAGCAGAATGCTTTGGCTGATGCGTTGTCACGCAAGCCTGACTATGAGCTTGCTCATGTTACGACTCTGTCTTCGTCAGTCACTGACCTCATTCGTTCGGCATATGCCAAGAACGAACATTGTGTATCTCTGCTACGTGCTCTAGGGAGCGAGGAATTTGAGGACTCAGCCATAGAATTTTCGGCACGGTTACGTGCGAGGTTACATCGGTATTCTATCGATCAGGGCCTGTTGTGCTATAGCATGGATGTGGAGGATATCCCTCGCATCGTTGTACCTCATGATGAGGAGTTGAAGTATCGGATCCTCTATCAGGAACATGATACTGCGTTGAGTGGTCATCTCGGTCGAGAGAAGACCTATCGTTCTGTGAGCCAATGTTATTGGTGGCCCAAACTATACAAATGGGTGAGCACATATGTGCGTACGTGTGAAACGTGTCAACGGGTGAAAATATCAGCGCATGCGACTGCGCCGCTGGCTAGTTCACCCATACCCTCGGGGTGTTGGAATTCCATCAGTATGAAATTCCTGTTCGGTTTACCGAAGGATTCGTATGGCAATACGGGTATTGTGGTCTTTGTTGACCATTTGACCAAGATGGCTCATTTGGTGGATGTGCCGGATACCATTAAAGGTAAGGGTACAGCTACGATTTTATCGATCGAGTGTTTATAAAACACGGTTTGCCTGTGGCAATTGTCTCCGATCGAGACCCTCGCTTCACTCGGAAATTATAAAAACCCATCTCTAAGGTGCTCGGCACACGATTAAACATATCCGCTGACAATGGTCAAACCGAGCGAGTGAATCGCATCATCGGTGATTACTTGCGCAGTTTTTGCGCTGAAACGCCAAAGCGTTGGAGTTCGATGCCCTTTGTCGTTGAGTTTGCGTTGAACAACGCTGTTCATTCCTCAACCGGCTACACACCGCTCTATGTGAATGTTCTTACACAACCTCGCGTTCCGTTGACGCTACCACTACGTGGTTCAGGGCTTGGTGGAGGAGTAGATGCCGATCGGCTTGCTGATATTATCCCTTCTACTGTTCAAAACAGGTAAGCGAGTTTCTCGCAACGCGATTGAATGTGTTACGACATGTGCGTGAAGCACTGGCTTGTATCTAAGATAGGCAGAAGGAACAAGCTGATGCTAAAGGCAGAGGTTGTATTGAACGTTATGAGATCGGAGACCAAGTTCTACTCAATAAAAAAACCTTACCCTCAAATGTAGTGTCTGCTGTCTTCAAGACAAAGTTGCGCCCGCGCTTCATTGGACCATTCACGGTCGTCAACAAGAAGGGACTTGCGTATACGCTCAACTTTCCGCGCAAATTGCTTACACACCCCGTGCTCTACGTGAGCTTGCTTAAGCCGTATCAGGATCCGTCCCACGTGAACTTGGAGGCGATTGCGCCGGGTAGGTTGACCTTTCCATCGATTGCTGAATCCGTATCAGGAGATCAAGCTGAGCCTCCATCCGGGCTTGGCCCAACTCCAACGCCTGACCACGGGCTCGCATCGCGTCAAACGCACTCTGGGTCTTACCCAATGTCTCACGGAGACCACTCAGTTCGAGAAGAATCTTCTCATGATCCTCCTTCGGTATACCGATCACCTCCGACGCTGCTCGATGAGCAAGGGAGCCGCCAGTTCCATGTGGAGCGACTCCTGAAACGACGTCGTTGTCATGGCCAATACCAGTATCTGGTGGAGTGGCGCGGGTACCCGGAGTCTGAGAGCTAATAAGGGTATTAGATATCACTTCGGCAGGATTGTCCATACGCCGTGGATGTTTTTGAACATTGTGGCCAGTGTCATTCTGCGACCACAAATGCTTCTCATCAAAAGTGATAGAAGGTAGAGGGTTGATCCGCACCATTGGATCGGAACCCGCGGCTACCGGCGTAATCGAAGTATAGCGCGTTCGATTACGCAGTTTGTCTCAGGCCTTAAGCTTGTCGTATTCATACCGGAGCTTTTGTTCCAAATGAACATCAGCCACATCGGCACTTGCTCTTAGGGCGGCCATGATGCTGAGGTGTAGCTTGCGGTACACCCAGCGGATGAAATGCTTGGACTCATCTTTTTGCAAATCACCGGCAAACAACAATATTAATCACCCTTTATCGGTCTAACCGAAATACCACGAGCTAGGCTCCCAAGGTGAGTTTTGTATTGACCTTGTGTGGTCAAGAATATTTTGAGATACCTCTCATGCAGAACCTGGAGGAAGGCGATGTCTTCTGGCGACGTAGCCTCTGGGGCAATGGCCTATATTAAAAGGCTTAGGAGTTCTGTTCTACGAAGACTTTTCTCGACGCCAGGTGTTAAGAATGCATAACTGCTCCGGTTTTGAATCAGACTTTTGGTCTAAGCGCGCGGAGGGCACTTTTCCCACGCTGTACAATCAACTCCGGTCGCTTGTCGAGCGGGTTGGTAGTAATGTGTTCACCGGCATCTGTTGCATGATGCTAATACATTGACGCGTTGGTTTCACCACGTTCAACTGGCGGCTTTGTTGCCGTGAGAGATCTAACCTCAGGCACAGGGGGGGTTGAACTTTACTTCGTCGCCTCCATGGACATAGGCATCGCAACCATAGTCCACATACTCATCAAAGTCGAGGTAGGAGAAAAGAGTCCAAATTAGCTAACAGGCAATGCCATATTGTTTAATAATTTGTCAAACCGTGAGTTTCAAGCGTATACACACCTACCCCTCCGAGGTAAAAAAAAATTGACTGAAGTTTCATGGTATGGAAGTCTTGTGGGGGAGCGTGTAACGGGGTTAACCATCAGGTGTGTGTACCGGGTTACATAACATGTGTGGTACACAAATAACGGAGTCCCATTAAAAATGATTTTCGAATACTATACCAATTGCTGGGGACTGACGTGTGTCAGCCACCCAATTAAGATATCTTTTAGGAGATATTAATTCGAATATTAGTGACAAGGTCAAGTACGTTGCTCTGAGATGTTCTTTTCGAAAAACAGGAATAAAGTTCAGTTCCCATTTTGATCACTTAAGACACGTGCCTTACGAAGCGTCCCTGATCGGTAAGAGCTAGCAACGCCTGTAAAGGTAGCTACTCTTCAGAAATCTGTGCTGTGATTCTCTTAAATCGTTTGGTCCCCTGGAACAGAGATCGTAAGCTGTCTGAGATTGTTGACTCTCGGAGTCGGGTTTTCTAAACCGAAGTTTCTCGTTTAGCGTTAAGTCTTCCTCTGACTTAAGGAGCTGTGTATCTCCGTTAAGTACGCACTTGTACAATCAAGTCATTGCTGTACGAATCAATAGACGATCCGTATTATAGCTGATGTTTGTTGGTTGACGATGCATATCATTGCTAGCATACTTTTCCACTATTTATCACTGCCAGTGTTGACATATCATTTAAAGCGTATCGGAAGCGCCTCATCTGATGCACAACTATCTCGTTATTCATTTCTAGTGTGCAGGTAATAGTATTAATACTGGTTGGTCCAGTTCTTTGCATCTTAGACTTATGTATCCGAAGTTGTGGCATTAGTTACGTGATGTGTCAAGGGCTGTGAACCCTTTGCAACTACATCAGACGTATTTTACGGTAGCCAAGCGTGCTCCGGAAAAACGGAACGGTGTAGCCGTCAACTCCTACACTACGCAAATAGGTCCAAGCTTCGAACGTGCCCACAGTACTGACGCCTCGCCCAGATGAGACCTCCCAGCAAGACGTTCCACACCTTTTTGATGATCGGTACTGCAATCACGGCTATGGTAGCAACAGCGGGTTAACAATAGCGCAAGCTGTCGGATTTTTAGTGGTCAACTTTCAATGGGGTGAGCCCATTACAAAATTGATACTAATCTATCAATTTTTATGGATTATCGATTTTGATAATACTCAATTAACACCACCTTAAAAAGGTGATGTTGGCGGAATATTACCTTCGAGGGTAATTTTCTTGGGTGTTCCACTTTTGGTTGATGTGGTGACATCTACCAGATTCACTACCAATCGCTGCTAGATGCGCGCAATAGGTGGTAAGCAAAAGACCGACATAGGAGGTTGTACTTTCATATAGTTAGATTGATACATAGATGGTTTATCAGGAAACTTTACAATATTGAATACAGTTCTGCGTTTACCCTTCAATAGAGCTTTCGAGTTCTACCTACTTCGCTGCGCTTCCTCACGCGACGTGTACGTGACGTCGGGAGCACGCACCCTTGCATTTTTATCAATACAAGGTCTTCCTCAGATATCTAAGCAAGAATGTTCCTCTTTACACCTGGTAGCACTTTTTAGTACGTTAGCGACCACAACCACCTCGTCTGATATGAACGTGTTGAATGAATAGGAGAGCTTTCACACCACGCGGGAAGGATTAAACCATTTAACTGACGTCGAATGGGAATCGAAAGAAACAATTGATTCTACCGTCGGCGAAACCGCCATTAGCGCCATTTTGGAGTCTCTTAACAGAGACCAACAACATGCCGCTATATCCAGGTTTTTTTAAAATGAACTTGTCGCCGAACGAGAAAAAGTAGACTTGCTCTACCAGCAAGAAATAAAGCAAAGCCGAACAGTCGAGAGAATCCAGTGCTCAACATACAGATCTGTTGAGACAGCAGCAATCTACTGCTGCTGTGGGTGGGCCGACATACACGCGTAGTCCCGAAACCCTGAAGATAGACATCTCCAAGTGCAGGGGTGTCGAGGGAAACCCCATGTTGAGATGGTTTGTTGGGTTGGAAGATGCCATGATGGCTCGTCATATTGTCGACAACGAAATGCAAGTTTCATTCGCTCGGTACAACTTGGCTGGTAGTGCAAAGGCTTGGGTCTTAAGACGCAATCTCCACATCCATAGTTATCTAGATTGTTTGAAATCTTCAAGTCCCGACTTAGACACCTGTTTGAGCCGCCACGAGGCCGAATTCTGGGCTCGTGCTAAAATTTTTTCACTTAGACAGGGCAAACCGAATGGGCATGCTTACTCGCAGCCCATATAATACCTCTCAAGTTGCATAAGTGTCAAACCGATAAATAAACACACGAAAATAACTTTGTACATCCAAGATCTACTTAACATGACTCTTCAGACCCACCAGTTCCGTTTGGAATTGGAGAAACTATATCAACTGATCTCAGCGGCAGAACAGGAAGCATTGGTTTGAGACAGGCTCAAGCTAAACCGACTACCTATCTTCCAGCGATACAAAAAGAGACAAGAGGTCCAGAACCAATGGACATTTGCTATGTTGAGAGCGAGAGACCTCGCTCTACAAACAACAAGCGATTGCATAAGTGAAATCGCTGTCAGAAGTTAAGGCACTACGCATATGAGTGTAGTGCTCCACGCCCAGTACCAAACAGTACTGAGCGAAAAGGACGACCATTCGCCAAGAAGGGAAATGGGCGTGGGTCCAGCGCTGTTGCGAAGCCGCAACAGAGAGACGGACCATCAAAAAATGGTCCAGGTCAGTAGGGGCGGAGCGCCCTACTGATCCAGCAACCTCAAGAGAATGTGCAAATCTCTTGACGAAAGTTGCTCTAGATACACAATCGTTGTGTGTCTCTGCACCTGGTGATGATAATATACCAATCATCTTGAAGTTGGAAGTGACAAATGATTTGTCTCTTCGCGCCATAGTTGACTGTGGGGAGTCAAAACTTTGCTTTTCATCAGTCACTAGAGGGTCGTAGGCTCAAGTACGTTGAGCGCGACATCTCTTCAACGAGAATGACGGTCCATCTAGCCACAGGCGTATTAATAACCGTTTAGAAACGCGTAGTAGGGATCCACTGAACGTAAGAGGCGAACTGGACGATGATGACTTCATCGTGCTGGATCTGGATGTAAAATTTGATGTCATCCTGAAATTACCGTGACCCAGGAAGTACGAGCCAATCGTGAGCAGGAAGGGTCGATCCGTGAAGATGACTGCCGCTTGATCGTCAGATAGGCATCTGATGAACATTCTGGAGCGTCCACAAGCGTGTGGATGTACTGCGAGTGAGTGCGATGGCCTCATTTGCGGTACGGTCGTTAGCACGACTGCACAAGATCACAGTGTAGTTGATCACTACACTGTGGAGCAAGCTCCCGGCGGCTGTACAGATGTACAGGCTGCCCCGAAGGTCCATTACTCGAATAAGTCGAGTGGACCGGGACATGAATGCACGCCTAGCGGGCAGCATCTTAGAAGAAAGAAACCTGTTGCCCCAAGGGGCAACATGTACATCCTAGGTCGACTGGAGAGTTGACCGTAGAGGATCGGTCCCTGACTGTGATTGCACAGACACAGTCAGAAGACGTCGAGGGAATAAGTCCCCACGTACTTGAGGAAGGAATTCCTCAAGAGTCACTTGCTGAAGGATTAGGCCCTCAGCAACCTGTGGAAGAAAGTTCTGTAGGAAGTAACCGAGACTTTGAACGTCTTGGTTAATGACGGATCAATCGTAGGTGCTTATACGCTTAATCTGATTGTGCCCCCGAAGTTAACTTGGGAGATAACTCAGTCGCCAACGCTAGAACCGAAACGGTTCTTGCGTGATCTGCGTGGTGGCAAAGGCAAGCAGATCTGCATACTCGTCACAGAGGATGAGTATGTGGCGGATATTCGGTCGGCCACAGTATTTGCTGAGAACGAACGGGTTCTCAGCAGCTCATCGATGGACGAAAGTGTTCTCGATGAGAAGACTCGGATTGAGCGATACACGTCTCAATCCTGGGAGCCACTTCAGGCAAATCCTTTGTATAAGGATTTGATTGAATTCAAGGACGTGCTCCCTGAATCCGTACCTTGCGAGTTGCCTAAGGACAAAGGCACTCGACACGAGATCGAGCTCAAACCGGGCTCGAAGCACTGTGTCATGAAGCAGTGGCCACTGCCTCGTGAACAAGTACTAGCGATCGACAAGTTCTTTGCCGATCGCTTAGCAGCGGGCCATGTGAGGGAATCAACATCCCCTCACAGCTCTCCGACCTTCTGTGTGCGAAAGGCCACAGGAGGACGGCAAATTGTGCACGCGATCAACAAATTGAATGCTGCAACAGTACCGGCTCAGACGCCGATACCGAGGAAGGACGTAATCATAGATGGTATGTCAAAGAGTACCATATTTTCGTCCATGGATCTGATGGATGGATTCTATCATATCCTCATGCGTGAACGGGACATCCTGTACACAGCAGTGATCACCCCCATCGGTATGTTGTGGGAGTGGCTAGTGATGCCACAGGGGCTGAGCAATGCCCCTGCAACTTTCAACAGATGTGTCACAAATCTGTTGAGACCGGTGCGAGATTTCGCACCGAGTTACTTCGACGATGTGTTCGTACATAGCCCGGCTACGGACGGAAAGACGGACGTTGAAGTTCACAGAACTCACGTTCGTCAAGTCCTTCAGCTTATGCGCAAGCATAAGTTGTATGCCAACCTCAATAAGTGTATATTCGCGGCTAGCGAAATACCACTTCTTGGGTGCATCGTGGGTAAACACGGCGTACGCCCCGATTCCGAAAAGATCAAGGCGATCACCGACTGTCCTGCCAGTCGATGTCAAAGGACTTCGGACGTTCTTTGGTTTAGCGGCGTACTTGCACATGTACTCTCGCAACTACGCCGAGATGACGGTACATCTTTCTTTGTTACTCAAGATAAATGTCAAATGGTCATGGAACGCTGAGTGTCAGCGTTCCTTCGAAGGTATCAAGCAAAGCTTGATGCAGTTGCCGATATTGTCGAATGCAGATCAGGACAGACCATTTCATGTGGTCTGTGACGCCAGCGATTTTGCGATCAGCTGTGCGCTGATGCAATTTGGTGCAGATGGCGCGGAGCGCGCCATCTGTTATCAGTCGCGTCAGCTGCAAGCAGCTGAGCGCAATTACCCAGTGCATGACAAGGAACTCCTTGCCATGAAATATGAACTGGATAAGTTCCGGGTCTATCTCTTGGGAGATAGACCGTTCATCGTGTATACCGACCATGCGTCACTACGCACGGCCGTATACAGCCCACACCTCTCGAAGAGAATGGCGAGGTGGCTGTCTTTCTTCGCGGAATACAACTTCTCCGTGGAGTATAAACCAGGACGACTAAACGCCGTCGCTAATGCGCTTTTGCGCCGGCCCGATTTCGAGCCGGTCGCACAATCTAACAGTGAGGATAAGCCCACTGTTGCGACACTGAGAGTCAGTGTTCCGTCGTCAAGCTTACTTGACGACGTGCGAAAGGCATACGCAGAAGATAAGTATCTTCTGCGATTAATGGATCATCTGGTGCATCCATCCGGTAAATCATTGCAGGATTTAACGGATTTGTACCGATCCGATGAGGATCGGTACATAACGCGTAACGGACTGTTATATTATACAGCCGTTGACGGCGACACGCCTCGTGTCGTCGTCCCCACTCATAATTATTTGCAATTACGCATCATGTATGAGTGTCACGATCCCCAACAGTTGGCCATCGTGGGAGAGAAAAGACTTACCTCACGGTAAGTCGTGACTTTTACTGGCCCCGCCAGTATCAGTTTATGCACAAGTACATACGGGCTTGCAAAGTTTGCTAACGGGTGAAGCCTAGTCCTTCATCCCGCGCACCATCACAGCATCTACCGGTACCGGCAGAGTGCTGGCAGTCCGTTTCAATGGACTTCGTCTTCGGGTTTCTCGAAGACGCTCACAAGAAAAATGGTATTCTTGTGTTTGTTGACCGGTTCAGCAAGATGGTCCATTTTGCTGCAGTACCCAAGTGGATCACGGCACCCGGCTGTGCTCGTGTCTTTCTTGACACGATCTTCCGACTCCACGGGTTGCCCCGTGAACTCGTATCCGACCGTGACCCTCGTTTCACGGCGGAATTTTGGCAAACCGTGTTCCGTTATCTTGGAACACGATTGAAGATGTCTACTTCTGACCATCCCGAAACATATGGTCAGACGGAACGTGCGAACCGTGTCCTCGAAGAGATCGTTCGAGGATATGTCCACTCGTTTCCGAGTTGGAGCGAATTTCTACCCATGGTGAAATTCGCCATCAATAATTCGGTGCATGCTTCGACCCAGGACACACCGTTTTACGTGAATGGCCTACGCCATCCACGAGTGCCCACCCTTATAGAGTGTGACTTTTGGATAAAGGGGGAGGGACTCGCTCGAGCAAAAACCGTTTTGGCTATTGCTCATCATGTGTCGACGCTAACGTCGTCACGTATGATGCCAATGTCGATCAGGTCGACATCTATGATATAGATCACATCTATAATAGCGACGACGCTATTATTGACTAGGATGATGATGACGATGCTGGTATATTCAGCATCGTCAACGATTATTCCAGCGAGGAAGAAGACAACCTCGCTGAAGAAGAGAGCAATATCTTAGCAGTGCGCACGAAGCGCACTGAAAGACAAAACAACGCGTCAGCAGAGAACTTCCTGCTGACTCGAGAAGCGGTAGTCCGTTTCGTTCAGGACTCCATCGCAAATGCGGTGGACCGCCAGAAGCGGAACGTAGACAAAAATGGAAGAGCAAATATTCTTTCATTAAAAATTAATGACCTAGTACTACTGTCTACGGTAAACTTACCTGGACATGCAGTCACTAGTGTCGGCAGTAGTAAATTACTGCCGAAATACATCGGGCCATTTCCAGTGTTGCATTGCAAGGGCAATGCATACACGATCGAATTACCACGTAGGATGCGCACGCATCCTACGTTTTACGTGGGGCGACTCAGGCCGTACTGTCAGTACGAGCCTTCTTCTTTCGATGAAGATAGCCCCCACGTTCAAGATCCTCCATCAAGTTCTTGCGTTCGCGCTCCAGACGATCCGTCTGGAGCGCAGAAAAGATACCTCGGAGCTCAACCGAGATATCTCCCCGCGAGCTGTCGCCAGCTCGCCTAAAAGGGAGCGGACATTCCGCTCGACCTGAAGCTGCGCTGTGGCATAATTGGCGCGGTCTCTCGCCCGATTAGCCTCGCAATCCTTGCGGTTCTTCCGCACGGTATCAGTCAAAGCGTAACGCCGGTCGTGCTCGTGCTTCAAGTCATCGCGCAATTCATCGATTGCGCGATCCATCTCGTAAGGGTCGAGATGGTGAGCCGAATCATCTGGAGGAGGTCTTTCCTCCTCCACCACATCCTTTGGTGGATTCTCACGGTGATCAAAGCTTCCTAGTGGAGCGAATCTTGAATCACCGTGACGATTCAGGATGAAGGACGAGCTACCTCGTCCAGTGGCGGGGGTATCCACTCTCTTGGAACAGCTGGGAGCCTCGCTCTCAGCTGTTGATGGATGTTGAAGGTCCCGTCCGCCAGTATGACGAGACTCATCCGATGAGTCTTGTGGCCCATCGGTAAACACGCGCCCTAGGCGCTTGTAGACGGATTGCAAGTTTGCAATCGCGTCACGCATCTCAGCCGAGATGTGTGCCCTTCCCCAGGGCGAATATAGGGAATACACGTCTCTCTGCGCACGTTGCGAGTTGTCAGCATAACTCGCACAACGGTCTCCCCAAGTGAGGCATGGAATACCGACCTCATTTGATAAACGATGCAACCGGTACCTTGCACCGGTTGGCGTTCGCTTTTCAAACCTGAGGCGTACTGCCTCAAGCTTCTTGAGCCACCCTTCTCGTCCAAAATTCTTTACGTTTTGGACGAATGCGTTCCACGCAGCAAAAAGCAAGGCCTTGTCACGCTTTTGGTTGCTGTTGTACCGTCGATGTCTAAGGAAGACATCGAGATAGAAGTCTTACTCAGCGCGAAAGTTACTCGCGCTTGGATCCAATCCATGAAGCTCAGTCGCATCGAATAGGGGTATTCGATGGTGTTGTATTGTCTCGTGAGACAAGCCATTGATGAGCCGTTCAGGCAAACGCTACGGCTTCATCTCATCACGCATCACTGTGGTACCCTTGTCGGTACCACGATTGTCAGTATGACGATGGCTTGCACCATCGTCAAGTCGCTCGTGCGAAAGAGCACGAGCTGATTGCGGTGATGAGCAAACATACTCATCATCAGATTCGTCATCACTGCCGAACAGACTGTGTTGCAACTCACGAGTCCGTTCGTTCTGCAGGGCCTTGGCGAATACTGAGGCGTCGCCGGTGATCGAGACGCCTCTGCAGCATTGCCCGAGTCAGACACGTCTGACTCGCCAGAGTAGATGACCTCAATGTCGGGGTCATCATGCGCACGCGGTGCTGTACCGCGTGCACCTGCAGCACCTGTTGCTGCATGCGAAGAACGAGCAGCAGACGACGAATCGTCTGCCGCAGAAGCTGGCACAGCAGCGGGCTGTGCGTTTCTTGAGTCACCCCGCATAGACATGTTAACTATGCGAGGTCAGGTTGGGTTATGACCTGACCCAACAAGTGCTCCCTGTCCCAATGGCGTCCAACGGGTGGCCGCCATAATTTTGGATAGTCACACGGTGACTATCAGTTAAGCGGGTGTGATGTAACGGGGCAGCCCGTTACATGGAAATTGTCATTTGAGAGATAATGACAATAAAGAATATTAAGTGAATATTCTTTGAACAATATCACCAATAGTGGTGATATTGATGGGTCGACCAAAGAGTCTGTTCATTGGTTGATATCTTGATGATATCAACCCACCAATCGCCGCAAGACGCGCGCAATGAGTGGTGAGTAGACGTCGTCATACTTATATTTGGAATAGTATAATTAAGTTAAGTCAAACAGAGCGACAGTGGTCAAAGACTTAATTATATTAATATAACAGTTTTACTATTCCCCTATCTACGCTTATGTGGTGGAGTGGGTCGCCAAAATCGATTGGCGTGACTCCAAACCGCCCACTGTGCCGGACTGCCGACTTAAGGAGGGGTTACTCCTATTCCGCTTGGATCTTAAACTCACCTTGTGTACCCGTCGGCTTGGCGGGTATCACTCTTCGGAGGACGTGGCGATGGAGTTAGATGTCGGTCTTGGTGTGTGTCGGCCTTGGGGGCCCCGAGCGGATATGCTTCAGTCGGGGTCCAGTTAGGGCAGCCACTCGGTCAACTTGGTTGAGAGTGGACTTATAACCAGAGTTCTCAGGGCTAGTAGCGCCTGGCCTTTGCTTGTCTCAGGGGTGTTAACCGCCTGGCCTTTATGTGTCTCAGGGGTGTCCACCGCCTGGCCTTTATGTATCCTCTCCCTTACTACTAGGGTATGGAGACCGCTTCCTATAGCGGGATTGAGTTGGGGGGGTGCTACTCCACGAACCTACAGGCCAATATACTTCCTGGGGTTCTATCTGCACTTGAGTCTTACCAGCACTGTCTATTCAACGGGTGGGCCAAATAGATCCCTGGCCCGGAACAGGTTGGTAGACTTACAAGCTTCTTGGCTCACGAGACGTGTGGCTTAGATCGCAAATTGAGTAGTAATTAATAATGTCCTATCCTTTAACCTCCTTTACTCTGTACTTGCCTTACGCCTGGACTCACTATGATGAGTGGTCAGGGACACTTGATCTTGATAGTCCGGGTCGGCCGATGGATGACCAGGTCGGCCCTTGGGTGACCAAGGTCGCCTTGATCGGCCGTACCCACCAAAGGGTGACCAGGTCGGCCCTTGGGTGACCGAGGTCGCCTTGATCGGCCGCATCCACCGAAGGGTGACCGGGTCGGCCCTTGGGTGACCGAGGTCGCCTTGATCGGCCGTGCCCACCAAAGGGTTACCAGGTCGGCCGATGGGTGACAGAGACCGCCTTGGTTGACCGAGGCCGCCTTGGTCGGCCGTACCTACCGACGAGCGGCCCGGTCGACCGACGAGTGGTTGAGAACGATCCGCATTGGTGCCGCTCTCAACGGCTGGAACCCAACGGCCGCTTCTCCTCTGTGGCTCCTTGGCCTCCAGTACCTTTCCGATTGCGAGGTCCCTGTCCCTCTGGTCCATTCCTCCTTGAGTCTAATCTTTCCAGAAAGTTCGCTTTACCACAGCCGCCCCTTGCACTTGCTCAGCCGTACAGCGGTTCGAGCATGAGCACGTCTACGCAGGGACCCGACCCCTCCACTGAGGGTCTGTCCTCCACTCCTGCCTCGCCGATCCACGGACATCCGGCCGAGGTCCTTGGCCAAGCAAACGACATTTCATCATTGCCGGTCTCGCCATCGTTGGAGTCGCCCCCCCCCCCCCGCCACTTCTGGGATGACACCGCCCCCAGCCACGTCTGCCCCTCCGGTCGTCGCCGCATCTCCAGTCGCTGCAGTCATTACCGCTCCCGTCGAGGTCGACCCGGCCATACCGGCCACCCTCAGCAGCGGTAGTGCAACACCCAGCGTGGTTCCAGTTGATGTCGTGAGGATGCTTCGCCGGGTCGAGGCTTGCGAGAGTCGGCTGACGCTGATGTCTCCCTCTCCAAAATACTGGTCGCTCCGCTGTGAGCGCTTAGAGCGGGAGCTTGGTGACTCTCGTGCACTCGTGTCGCGTCTCGACGGGAAGTTGCGGCACGAGATGGCACTGACCGACCACTGGAGGCGCCAAGTCGAGTTTCGACATAGTCGGATCTACCCCCTCGTGGCTGAGCTCGGCCACTCGGACTTCCTGACGGAGCCCGTGGAGGGTGGTGCCGACGGAGAGACTAGTCTTCCCCAGGTCGCTGACACTGCACAAGTGTCGGGCCCCGACACCGGCACCCCCCAAAGTGGTCGGCCGCTTGCTTCCGTGACCGGTAAGCGGCCTCTTCGGCAAGCTTCTCGCGCTCCATCCAAGACGTCCAAACGAGCAAAAGTCGACTCGTTGAGCACCCCGAAGGAGGGGCCGATGGCTCCGAAAGGTTCGAAGACGGCCGCTTCACCGCTCCCCACGGCTGCCACCGACACAAGCCTCAGCTCGGACAGCGAGCCCATCCGGGCTGCCATGTTGAGGTGTCGGTCTTCTCACCGCCGGCCGAAGGTCGCCTCTCCTACTCCTCTCACAGCTGCGGTTCCAGAGCCGAAAATACCGACACCTCGGTATCTCTCCAGGGTCACATCCGGATCGTCTGGATTCGGGCATGAATCTCCCCGTCCGAAGACGGGCGACCGTCCGGTGACTTGCAGCTCTCCTACGTCGAAGGGCGAATATCTTCTCCCGGCAGAGGCCATGATCCCCGGGTCGACGCGGGTGAGAATTTTCACCGCCAGTGAAGTGGCGCCCTGGTCGGTGGACTTGGTCAATACCTGGTCACCCTGACCCCGGACGACTTGGGCGACCGATTGGAGTTACGTTGGGGATGGTTCGGCCCACCCGATGGGTGTCTCGATCGTCCGGCGCGTTGTAAAACTTCGCTGGTCACCCCTTCCATGGTTAAGGGATTGCTGGCGTCACAGCCTTGGGTGGTAGCGAAGGTCGCTCTTCCCCCAGTGTCGTTCAGACTGGAAGGCTGGTTCGCCGACCTGGCTGGGGCGTATTCCAAGTTCGAGAATGAACATTCCCAAGCGCTCTGGGAGGCCACCCACTGTCTCTGGATTTCGAAAGACCAAGCTCGCGCCAGCTCCTTCCTGGCTTCGTACTACAATGCTTGGAAGAAACGGCGGAGCAGGGCGACTTTGGCGTGGCGGGAAATTCTTAACCGAATCTTTGAGGATTTGGCGGCTTATCGGTGCGACTTGTACATTCTTCTGGACCCCTTCTTCCGTCACCTGCCTCGAGCTCGCCGAGTGGTATACTGGTTTCCGGGATGTGAGGAGGGGTCGGATCCGGTCGACCTACTGGCCGCTCTTCAGCTCTCGGACTCTACGTGGCCATGGCTCTCCCAGTACCGACTCACCTCAGAGCCCCACCCAGGGACCAAGGTCGCTCGCCTCCAAAACAAGTTCGTTCCTCCTTCTTAGGTATAATCCCTCGAATCAACACAGTTTTCGTTATGCGGTTCGTGTGTCCATCGTCACCTAATTGCTTGTTACCCCCATTCCATCTGGCGTAACGTCGTCTTAGTCTCTCCTGGATGTCATAACCGTTCGGCCGACGACCCAGCCGACCATCAGATCGGCCGGGTCGGCTTATCAACGGGCAGGCCGACCTATCGACGGGCAGGCCGATCAGCAAACGGCTAGGTCTATCTGGTCGGCTAGATCCACCCGGCCGACCAGGCCTTCTCCCCACGACTAGTCTTCATGGTTTTGCATCACGTCGAAACGGTTATAATTCGTCACTTCGCGTTCAAACTCCCGCAATAAAGCTCCACAATTCAAGTCCACTTCGTCGACCCACGAGGGGTCCGCGTGACCCTTCCATCGGATTAAAAATTCACGCCGTTGCCGACCATACCGCTTCTTTTTGTCGACCCGACTCTCCAAAATCTTTTCGACCTCGTACTCACCCTCCTCCAGTTCACGCGTCCAGCTATCTTCGGGAAACAAGCATTCGTCTAAGTCAATCCGATCGGCCTCGTCAACCGTCAAACGATTATTGGGTCGATCAGGGAACTCCCTGACTCTCTTCAGCTTGGACACATGAACAATTGGGAATAGTCTATACTTCGTATTTCTCACCTCCAACCGGACAGCATGTTCACCAACTAACTCCAACACTCGAAATGGACCATGCCAAAGGTGAGCCAACTTTTGGCGTATCCCTCCTTCACCCGATCTAGGTAGAGCCAAACTTGGGTACCTGGCTGGACCTTATGGTCGGCCACTTGTTCGTTATGAGCGAGAACCCGGGCTTGACTCGCCGACCGCAGGCACTCGTTTGCCTGTTCCCTTGCACGCTGGTAGTGACTTTGAATGTGGTACCTCCACCTTCGATCCCTTGCTCCTTTATACTTGGTGTCCACCACTGGCAAAGTCGCTTCCAGAGTGGTTTTAGCATCCCAGCCGTGGACCAAGTAGAACGGTGTTTCCTTCCGCACTCTATCGTGAGCCGTGTTCAGGGCGAACGTCAGCCGTTCAGCGTATTCGTCCCAATCCTGCTGTGCCACATCTGAAACGTACATCTTGATAGACATCGTCAGGGTCTGGACCATTCTTTCCGCAGTTCCATTTGCCTGGGGTCTGTAGGCCATAGTCGCCCGTTGACGCTGACCCACCATGAGATTAAACGCTCGAAAGAAGTCCGACATAAAACCAGGTTCCTGGTCATGTCGGATCACCTCGCTTGCCCCGAAACATCGAAAAACACACTCTTCATATCCTTCGGCCACCGTCTGAGCTGTTCGCGAGGCACTTGCCTTGGCCATCACGTACCCCGTAAATAGGTCGACCCAAATTAATAACTCGGTGTTCCCCTTGTGTGACTTGGGCAATGAGGGGATATAATCCATTGCTATGACTTGGAAAGGGTAGGTCGCCTCGATATTACCTGGGGTTGTTCCTTGAAGGGTAGGCCCTCCTTTTACCGTCTAACAATCCACGCATAGACCCACATACCGCTGTACACTTCGAAATAACCCCCTCCAGTGACAATAACGCCGAATCCGGTAGTAGGTGCGGCCGATCCATTGGTGGCCACCTTCCAGACTGGTGTAATAATGATGTAATATGTCAGTCTGGAGGGCCTCGGGTATTACCAATCGGGCGGTCAATCCTCGGTCGTCCTCATCGGCCTTGTACCCAGGGCAGTACACCAATAGACCTTCTTCACTGACTTCATAATATCTAGCCATCTTGCTGCACGATTGTGCTGATTCGGCCGACAGGCCGCCCAGATCCCATTTCAAGTATGCTTTTAATTCCACATTTCAGCTCTCCTCCTCCTGAGCCTTCCGGATGCGTTCCATCCTCAGCTGTTGTATCCCATTCTCTTGCCTCGTGTCACTGGATATCTGGATAGGTGATCTGGATCGGGTCACTGCAAATATTTTTGCTGTCCGACTCGGGTCCCTGGGAACCAACAGCTCCGGCAACCGATTTATTTCTTCCAACCCGGGCCACTCTTCCTTCGGTATCGACTCGACCCCTCCTTGCCTGTGCAATGCTTCACTATCCAGTTGGTATGCACTCTGGTTCCAGTCGCGTTTCACGTGGAGTATCTCGTGAGAGGTCCACGCTCGAAGCTTACTCAGAGCTTTCCCCTTCAATGGGGATAGTCCTGCAGCCTTACACTCAATTTCGCCACGCATCTGTCGAACGACCAGATTGGATTCTCCGCAAATAATTAACCGTCGTCGTTCCAATGGATCCAGCAATTCAAAACCCAGCAGCATGCCTTCGTACTCGGCCTCATTCGCCGTGGATACCTTAAGATATTTCGAGGCGGCGCTCACTATCGACCATGTAGGTAAGCTCCATACCACCGCGCTACATGATCCACCTCCTTGTTTCACGCGAGCCGACCCATCGAAACTCATCACATAATTCTTCATTTCCTTCTACGGTGGGCGGGGGCAAGTTGACCTTGTGTTTCGCCTGTTTCTTAGGCGCAATGGCCGATAGGATCGAGTCCACGCTCTCACGAGGGGTAATACTAGCTGCCAACGTCCCTAGTACCTGGGCTTTGCCCTTCTTACACTTGACTATCTCTAAAGTCCACTGAGACAAGAGAGCCGCCCAATTCCCCAAACGCCCCTGTAACCCGGAGGATCTCACCAACCAGGCTAACGTCGAGTGTCTTGTTAATACCTTGAGGGGTCGGGTGACCAACATCGTAAAACAGCTCTCCAAAATTCGCAACATGGCCAACACCTCCTTTTCCACAGTACTGTAATTCAATTCGTTGGCCTTGAGAGTCCGGCTCGTAAATGTCACAGGCATAAGAGTACCTTCCTGGTTCTGCACCAATGCCGCTGATATGGCCCACTCACTCGCATAAACAATTATCACTGCTTCTTTCGCAGGGTCGAAGTGTCGTAAAATTGGTGCGGTAGCCATCTTGTTTTTTAGCATAGCAAAAGCTACTTGAACTCGAGACCACTTCTCATCGTCCTCATCCGGGGTCATTTGGTGGTCTACGTCATTTAGCTTACTACGCCACACGTGAAAATCTACCTCCCTTAGCTCATACAAATTTGATGCATAGATTGCATAGTCCTCGATGAAGCGGCTGTAGTATATCAAACTTCCGAGGAACGACTGCATGGCCTTGAGCGTCGATGGTAGCGGTAGGTCCACTAGCGCTTGGAGATCCTTAGGATGGGCCTCCAGACCGTCACTCGATACCCTGTGACCGAGGTAGTCGACCCTTCGACATCCCCACGTACTCTTGACTGCGCTGATCGATAAATTCCAGTGGTCGCACACGTCCAACAGCCGTTCCACCTTGTCACATAGCACGCTCCAAGACTCGGCCGGTACCAGTATGTCGTCTATGTACGATCTACGACCCAATATCGAAGGAGCCGACCCTGTATCCGGTTCTCCTGACACAAATAAATCCTCTTGGCCTTCCGAGTCGGCCCCTGGGGGTATACGCAAGAACCCATACAATGCGTTGTCCAGGAGTCGCTGGTAGATCTGTGGTGCGTTCTTGAGTCCGCACGGCATTCTGAGCCACTCGAACAAACCCAATGGAGTGACAAAAGCTGAAATTAATCTTGCCCTTTCCGTCATGCTGACCACCCAGAAACCACTTGCCATATCGAGAGAGCAATACCACAACGCACTATCCAAATCTTCCAGGAGCTCATTAATAAGCGGCATGGGGTAGACCATAAGTTGCGTCAGGTCGTTCACCAACCGATAGTCAATGCACAACCTGATGTCGACCCCATTCTTCTTCACGATAATTACTATTGGGCTGGCCCACGGTGAGGTGGATGGCTGAATAATCTTCACCGACAGTAGACCCTTGATCAAGTCGGCCAACTTTTCTTTGAACTGGGGGGCCACTTTCCGTACGCGGTGCGCGATCGGCCTAGCGTTTTCCACGTTTATATCGCATATAGCACCACGAGCAGATGGGGGTAAAGTGTTGCCTTTTCCCATTAACAGGTGCCGCTTCT
Organism: Hyaloperonospora brassicae; assembly: GCA_947650285.1. Lineage (NCBI taxonomy): Eukaryota > Oomycota > Peronosporomycetes > Peronosporales > Peronosporaceae > Hyaloperonospora > Hyaloperonospora brassicae. The sequence goes on from CANTFL010000037.1 coordinate 189,097, forward strand.
TCCAGATGATTTTCTTCAAACGATATACTTCCTCAGGCGAGTCTCCATCCGGATCAGGTATCTGAATATCCTTCAGCTCAATATCTTCGGGCGAGAGGTCCACCTCTGGTATGACCGCCCATCCCTGGCTTATTCCTTCAGCCCAGAGTTCTCCGCTTTCAAACGTACACACTTGGTCATCAGCTTGGGTCACATCTTCGGTACTCGCTCTTGCTCCCATGTCACTAACTTCTTCATGTAAGGTGTCGATGGATCTCATCGGTCCAATGACCGTATGTTCGGTCGGCCGAGTGATCGTGGGTTCGACTGGTTGAATGTATAGGGCTCCGTCCTCGGGAATGTTACCTGCCGTTTCTTCGCCTGTTGGTGACCCATCTACTGGCCGCTGTCGGGACGCGACGTTCATCACTGGAGCTACCTCCTTTGACCGCTGTAAAATATGTCGTGGAGTCTCATACTGGGGTTTATCCACCAGTGGCCCTTCGTCGATCTCCGTCAGGTCTTCCTGATGGTCGTCCTGGTCACAAGTGGCTTCATATGCTAAGTTCCACCACTCGGCGTGTCTTCGAGAGCCTGCCGTAACGAATCCCAGTGTTCTTGGTATTTGATCCCTCGCCATTACCATACCAATTCTAGTGTCCTCATGCAGCGTTAGCATTTGTGGGCTGACGTTGGTTACTTTCAAAAATAGACGTCGGCCTACCCCTCGGTTCACCGTGGTGACCCATCGTTCTCCTCTTGTCACCAACAGCACCCTTTGTTCTGAGGTCGACTCTTTTACAGGTACTTCCACATATTCGCCCACCGATAGCTGTGTAAATTGGCCCAGCCTTATATCGGTCACTCTGCTACCGTACAACGTTCGCCGGCCTGCTAGTTGGACTCGCACTTCATCTGGGAGACAAAGCGCTCCTCCCCCCAGATCTAATCGGATACCGGCTGGGACCATAAAGTCCATACCCAGAATCGCATCTTGGCCCACCATAGGGCCGACCCATACCTTGAAGATGTACACCAAGTTTCCATTTAAAGTGATCTTGATGCGGGTGCGTCCTTCTGTAGTGTATACCGCTTCCCCGATACCCACGCATTCTTGTCTTGCATCTTCGTCGATCTGGCAGCCTACCTTACGAGCAAAGGCGATATCCAAAATGGATATCTCGGCACCAGTGTCAAACAACAAATTTGCGCGGTCATTGTTTACCTTCTCAGAGGCCTTGGCCTGCTGAAACCATTTCGAAGGGGCATGACTTTTCCAGTACCCCCTGGATTCACCTGGTAGCAGGTCCAATTCCATCACTGCATCCCCTCATGTAAAACCATTAGGATCATCAAGGCGAGCAACATGAACCACAGGGTAGCTTGCGACCTTCGATATATTTCCGATCTTCTTATCTCTGTGATCTTCCTCGACACTCTTCTCCACGGCGGTACCTATATCTCCTTCGGAAGTCCTTTCCAAATATGCAAACACATGACAATTAGAACGCTCGGCTCGTACCAGATTCAAACCTGGCGAGCGTTCTAATTTAACATCTTCTCCACCTTCTCCGGCAACATCCCAGCGTGCTTGGTCGGGTTGTACCATTGACGGATCAAGTTATAAAACTCTTCCATCGGGCACTTCCCGGCTTCGTGGGTCTCTCCGCACCCCTTGCACACGAACAAGCAACGATCCGTCGGATGGCCTCTCTTTCCACAGCGGTCGCATGTGAGACGCTTCCAGCAATCCAAATCACCATGCTTCCTGGATCCACAATGCGCACATCTCGGGTATTGAGCGGCCGGTGGCCCTCGAGTTCCCTGGTCACCTTCTTGGCGATGGTGTTGGTCGGCCTCCCGGGCTGGTCGGCTTCTTGGGCCCCTCGACACAGAGTCCTTCTGGTTTTCCATCGCCATCACATACATCCGTCTTAGGTCACCGTCGTCTCCTGAGCTATCCGAGCCTGACGCTTCAGAGCTCGATTCTTCCAAGGTCGCCCGTACCGCATGTACCGACCGACGGTTTACCTCCCTTGATCGGTCTGGGGGAACAGGTGCCTTTTGGCGGAACTTGCTCGACCCGAATAGTACCTTGCCTCGACGCGCTTTCGTCCTTTGCCTCGCTCTCAACACGTCTTCCAATATATCCACATCCGCCAATCGTAACATCGTGAGCTGGTCTGCCAGTTCTGGGTCATCCAGAGTTTCAATATAGTGCTCGACATGTTCTTTCTGGATCTTGGGCGGCCCGTCTTTGATCTTGATCTTCGCCCTGAGCCCAATCACGTTCAGTCGGTACAGGTAGTCCATGGGTGACTCTTCCGGCCGCTTCTTCGCGTGGTAGTATTGGCGGGCGACTGGCACTCCCAACCCGCAGAATTGCATCTGGAATTCTTGTGTGACGTCCTTCCAACTGGATCGAACCGAGCGGCCCAGTTGCCGGTACCAATTTTGTGCTGGTCCAGTCAGGAATCCACCAAAAACCAAACACTCTTCATCGTCAGATGCTTGGTCCCTCGCAAAAGCCGTTTTGACTGTGGACAGCCACGAACGGGCTCGGTCTTCGTCTTGGTCTCTTCCGTGAAATTCTTTGAGATCCGATGTCGCTGCAATCTTGATGCGAGGGATCATGCCGGGTATCTGTCCCGCTGCCGCCGTCGCAATTCTCGCCGCCGGTCCCTCCAGATCCATATCGTCCGGGTCGTACTCACACGTGCCGACCGATTCCATCTCCACATCTGTCCGATTTTGTTGGCTTGACACTTGCGCTCGGCCCCTTGGTGCTTCTTGAGCTGCGGCCACTTGGGCCCTTTGTATTTCCGCTGCCACTCTTTCATCTTGATGTCCTTGTCGCACCTGTTGCACCTGTTGTTCTTGTAGAAAACGGGCCATCGCCGCGTCGAAGTATGTCTGCAGATTACCTACCATATTGGTAGGCACATCCCCCCCAGCATCGTCGCCACGTAGCAGTGGAACCATTCCGGTATGCCCATGCTGCCTTCCCATTGGGTGAAAATCTACCCTTTCGGGAGTTTGGAATTCCCCGGGTGGACAGGTGTCGGCGGATTCTGGACCGGTTGAGTGGCCCTGTCGCCCTGAACGCTAGCCTGTAGCATCGCAGCTCCTGCCGGCCCCAGCGGCATCCGGGCACAATGGACGAGGATGGAGGAGTTACTTGACGACTGCTCCTCCGCGTCATGGTCGGCTGATGGGAGCGGCGGGTGACGTTGCGTATCCATCGGCGGGTCGACCCGTGGTCGCACTGCTGGTGGGGAGTCGAAGTCGTGAAGGGTAATCAAGCTGTCACGAGACGGCGTCTTCATCGACGGTGTCAGCGGTACATTGTTGGGTCTGGTAGTCCCAACCAGGGTAGCTAATCGCTTGTGCATCTTGTTTAACAGGCTTGTGATGTTGTCGAACCCTAGGTCGAACAAGGTGTGCGGCTCGAACTGGCCCGCCACCATGTTCGCCTCGCGAAGGAGGGTGACTAGCGCTGTGACTGCCTCTGCGACCGTCCGGGGCTGAGGTAGGGGTGACACCGGTCCCCCTAGCTGACCCAATAACCGGATGGCGAGGACTTAAGCGACGGGGTCGCTCTCCAGGAGGGCGACCAGCTTTCGGCGGTGGTAGGCCATCGTGATTTCTTCGTCCGACCAGGCTGGCGGTCCTGTTGGAGCAGGGTCCCTCGACTTGGAATTAGCTGGCGCCTTCGTTTTCTCGCGGGTCGGCTTGGACTGGGCGGCCTTGGCGACTTTTGGTGTCGGAGGCCCTGGCTTACCGTGTTTCACGGTTGGCCGATGTTCTGACTCGGTCGATGGTCCTGAGGTGTCAGAACCCATCGAGTTGGTGTCCCCTGGCGCGTTCATCCTGGCTTTCTGCGGCTTGGACGTGGCGGCCGCTGGGGTTTGTTGTCTTTGGGACCATAGCTGTTCGGTTTTCACCGTTAGCTGATGGTCCTCAGGGGCATGGTAGGTACCATGACCCAGGGCGTCCTTAACGAGGACGTAGAGAGGGTATTTAGGTTTATCTTCGATAATCTCGACCTTGACCATGTTGACCGGACCCCTCCCAAGGTCCGGTCGGCCCTTCGACCCTTTGTTTTTGTGTTCGTGTTTCACGGGCGGTCGGTCTTCCAGTGCTTCTTCGGTCTTCTGTTCAACCTTGACCTGAGCGTCTTCTTCATCTTGGGACTCGCGGTGAAATCCCTGGTTCGAATCCGGGCACGCGCACCATTGTGGTGGAGTGGGTCGCCAAAATCGATTGGCGTGACTCCAAACCGCCCACTGTGCCGGACTGCCGACTGAAGGAGGGGGTACTCCTATTCCGCTTGGATCTTAAACTCACCTTGTGTACCCGTCGGCTTGGCGGGTATCACTCTTCGGAGGACGTGGCGATGGAGTTAGATGTCGGTCTTGGTGTGTGTCGGCCTTGGGGGCCCCGAGCGGATATGCTTCAGTCGGGGTCCAGTTAGGGCAGCCACTCGGTCAACTTGGTTGAGAGTGGACTTATAACCAGAGTTCTCAGGGCTAGTAGCGCCTGGCCTTTGCTTGTCTCAGGGGTGTTAACCGCCTGGCCTTTATGTGTCTCAGGGGTGTCCACCGCCTGGCCTTTATGTATCCTCTCCCTTACTACTAGGGTATGGAGACCGCTTCCTATAGCGGGATTGAGTTGGGGGGTGCTACTCCACGAACCTACAGGCCAATATACTTCCTGGGGTTCTATCTGCACTTGAGTCTTACCAGCACTGTCTATTCAACGGGTGGGCCAAATAGATCCCTGGCCCGGAACAGGTTGGTAGACTTACAAGCTTCTTGGCTCACGAGACGTGTGGCTTAGATCGCAAATTGAGTAGTAATTAATAATGTCCTATCCTTTAACCTCCTTTACTCTGTACTTGCCTTACGCCTGGACTCACTATGATGAGTGGTCAGGGACACTTGATCTTGATAGTCCGGGTCGGCCGATGGATGACCAGGTCGGCCCTTGGGTGACCAAGGTCGCCTTGATCGGCCGTACCCACCAAAGGGTGACCAGGTCGGCCCTTGGGTGACCGAGGTCGCCTTGATCGGCCGCATCCACCGAAGGGTGACCGGGTCGGCCCTTGGGTGACCGAGGTCGCCTTGATCGGCCGTGCCCACCAAAGGGTTACCAGGTCGGCCGATGGGTGACAGAGACCGCCTTGGTTGACCGAGGCCGCCTTGGTCGGCCGTACCTACCGATGAGCGGCCCGGTCGACCGACGAGTGGTTGAGAACGATCCGCATTGGTGCCGCTCTCAACGTCTGGAACCCAACGGCCGCTTCTCCTCTGTGGCTCCTCGGCCTCCAGTACCTTTCCGATCGCGAGGTCCCTGTCCCTCCGGTCCATCCCTCCTTGAGTCTACCCTTTCCAGAAAGTTCGCTTTACCACACTTGCTCGTTTGCCTCGTGTACGCTTGTCGGGGTACGATACCTTTGCGTTACGTTCACGCAAGGGTGTGCCCCGTTACACGGCGATCATAGCCGGTCGGATGACACACCAGCGAAGCACATCACTAAGCTCAAAACATTGGTCCATCACACGCGCTAGGGATTGGCTTAATAAGGCCTGTTCGGTCGAACTTCGCAGCCATGATAATGTGTCTAGAGATGCATAATGTACCCACCCATCCGTAGCGGCCCAAGAAGAGCCGAGCACTTGGAAATGGTCGGCCGGAGTGCGTGCATCGAGCCATCGGGGGCTACGACAAGGAGCTCACCATTCTCCCATTGTGCACCGATCCAATTACTCCGCAACATCAGCGCAGAGGCGCCTGGGAAGATCTTCTATCGAGTGCGGATAACGAAGCGTATCTTTTGGACCTAGCTATCGACTGCCCACATTGTCCCACCCCAGGCGGTCGGACCACCAACTTTAATTCCGTGACCTGGCGTCGGATACGTGTGCACCCTGAGACGGTCCGCTAACAGCGTGTCCTTATCGAGACGACCAAAACCCGTAGAACCAGTAGACCATTTGCCGATTGCAGAACCGGTCATTGTGATGAGAGCGGAACGTACATTAGGCACCAGGATATCTCCTTCATCCGACGAAATCTTAGCCTGACACTCGACCATCCATGCACGACATCGAACACCAGCCCGACGGCATTAGAAGAAGTCGTTGAAGATTCGCTGCGACTTGAGGATCACCGCCTGAAAAGGTCAGCTTTGACGTGCCACAAAAAGTTTAATTTGGTACAGCGACAGACGATGTGATCAGGGCTCGCAGACGAGGCGTGTTGGGTTTCAAGCTAGCCAGAGCCAGCCCTGTAGTAAGAGCGCGAAGGCGGTTTGCCAGATTCGCACTCCCGACTGCGCCAGAGCTGACAGGCATACTAAGATACTGGAAGTGATCACCGTCGCGCAATAGATATTATGCCCCAAGCTCGTTCAGGCAAGTCATAGTTCCCGGCCGAAGCAATTAGCGATATACTCGGTTTTATTAACACGCAGCTCAAATCTATGCTCAACATCTTAAGGTACGCAACCGGGCCACACTTCCGCGGGAGAGCATATACAAATCGCCGTATCATCATCATTCTCGCATATCATGATCGCCACAACCTCGGGTCGTGATGCTGGCATAACCCCGGTCACTTAGGTTGCCATCTCGAAACGCGTGTAAAGAAGCTTTCAGCGAGAATCAACAGCAAAGATGCGAAAGGGCATCCTTGACTACGGATACCGCAGTAAATAGGGATCCAATGTAAAAGATTCCCGCTATCAAATATGCGACACCGCGTGCCGACGTGTACAATGCTGACAAAGCGCAAAAAGTCTTCAGGTAAGCCGATATACCGTAATGTTGCCAAGAGGAACTTACGACCAAACGAGTCAAAAGTCTTCGAAAAGTATCAGTGCTTTGTCGCGCGCGTTCTGCTTATCATCACGATCCGCAATTGAAGCCGCCTCAACTATATTATCTTTATGGATAATACAACTGCCCGGGACAACACCTACCTGCAAGGGGTGAAAACCGTTTGGTAGTTGTTGCTACGGGCGAGTTGCGAGAACAGAATAAATTTTGTAGTCTGAGTCAAGAAGCAAGATTGGGCGATAGTCTAGCACTACATCAGTACTGCTGGCCTTCTTAATACATAAAATTTATAAATTTCGAAAGGTCAAGAGAACCGACCTTCCCTTCATCTAAGCGTTGCGCATCTCCGCATGAATTGGAACGACCCGTCAGAGTTGTCGCGGTACCGGTCGTAGCTCATATCGTCCGGCCTACAGGCCGTACATTGATGGCACTTTCTGATAGCCTTTCGCACCTTTACGTCTGTCACGCGGTCGCATTGTCCCTCGAAGTCGCCGATGACGTTGCGGGCGGACATCGCAGCAATGAAAGCGTCGATCAGTTCGGGGCTCGCCGCGGGGTGCTGCATTACACCTTGCCACCCGGCGTTAATGACGTTAAAAGCCTTCGAGATCGCACCGACCCGTGGGCAGACGAACTGCTTAAAGAGACGACATTTTTTTCGATGTCGTAGTTCTCTGTCTTTTTGAATATCGATTTATATACGCAATCGGTTATATCCTAAAACGTGAGTTCTTTCGCTCTCCACGTAGTAATGACTCATCGTTTGTGGAACTATCTATCTCCTGTAGTTTAATAGAAACATATTAATTCGAGTTGGAGTGAGCCTTTTTCAGGATGAAGTCCGTTTTTCATCGCCACGGATATCGCTTGTGCTGGTGTATACCCATTTAGGCGAAATTTACGGGTATCGGCAGGACCATCCACACGGGTCTTCAAGTACACCGCAATTTACATTTATTCGAATCAGGTCGGCCGTGATGCAATGCGCAAGGTGGAGAATGTGCTAATTGTAAGCGCGCATATTACGCTTACTCTGCCTGATTATCAGGAGCTAGGATCGAGCCCTTAATTCAACCCCAGGTATCTCAAATGTCTGTCTCAGCCGGTTGGTGAAGGACACTAACAAGTAAAACGTATATGGGTCGTGAAGATTGACCTCTAAATTCCAAGTTTTGGTAGGTCCATTCAAGCTTTACCTGGTGAAACGTGACCTTCATCCCTTCGTTGATGATATGACGAGCCTCTATCGACTCGTTGAACTCTACCATCAACTTTAACAGAGGTGTCACGTTCGACTTTGTACTTGGATATATCCATATTGAAGCTTTCAGATCAACGTGCAAGCGTTGACCCATAATCAGCAGCCTGGAATTGCTGGTATATTAACAGTTCTGACTGTCAAGCACTAGGTTCTATCGACAGATATGTGGGTTGGCAATTCGCTGGTGAAGTAAGGTTGCTTTGGCCTGCACTACATCGACTTCATGCTGGATGAATTTGCCGATCGAGGTGTGTTGCTCGTTTTATATACATATCGAACAACGTGGCACTGATGGCAGGTACCCTACGGTAGAGCCCATATGCTCGAATGCAGCCCATTCCATGATACTCATGTGGGCGAAGCCTTCATGCGTGACGCAAAAGCTACCCTCTTCCTAATTCAGCATTAAATGTTAATGGAGCGTCCGTGGTCGTTAGATGGGCCACGTAGTGTTACCAGGTATATCGGGGCGCCCTCCGCTCGCACTGGTACAGTACAAGCTACCTTTACTGACACATTGTTGGCAGGTGCCTCGATACCTCATGTACACAGTAGTGCAGAGGAAGGTGGATCTTTTTAGCGGACACGTTTAGAAATAAAATTGTGTAAGTGCATGTTCTATCGAAAGTTTTCCAAGAAAAACTTTTGATATTCTGTTAGTGTTGTTGGAGGAGCGTGACTGCTGATGTGGGAAAGCGCGTCTGGTGGTGTAAAAGACATAACGATCGTTGAATAGGCGCAACCTTTGGGATCGCAGGAGTGATTTGTGTAATTTACGAGCGATTTGTGTAACTTGCGCAGAAGAGGTCAACCTGCAACGGGTACAGAGGCGACTAGCGCATACGATCAAATACATTCACTTCTCGATTATCTATCCAACGTACAGGGAAATCAACAGTTAGCTATAGTGGGCTACAAACGCCAAATATAGGAACTCGCTCGCCACCCCTTGCGCGCGTCTGGCAGCGGTTGGTCGTTTAGTTGGTCGCTAGAATGACCTGTGTGTACCAAACAATGAGTGGATCGGTGCCGAATGTTGCGTTCGAGGGTTTTATCCCTTCAATATTTACTTACCAAGGTAAATATTGGACAATACCATCAGATTCTATTCACATTGACCCAATTGGATGTCAATGGCAAACACGGGACTCGCCCCGTACCAACGGTAGTGTCTCGCTTTATTTTGTACGTCCATCAATGCTAATTGCTACGGCGCACATTTTCAATGAAAACGAGTCGCTAGCTTGGCTATGGGTCATGCAGTACCATTGATCTCTTGTTCGTGCCTGCATTGGCGCTACTACTGTTCGAGCGACAACGTCGGAGCACCTAGAGTTTGTATCATGTAAACCAGTAAGACTGTGCTTCCTACCGACAAAGTGATGACGTTCGCATCATCTCTGGTCGCAAGCAGACCATGTCGTCAACGACAAGACGCTTGTCGAGTTGTGGATTCGTAGAGCGTGCGTGTGGTGCGAACTACGATTCTCATCTTGAAGACCACTGGCTTGACCAAGTGACGCTCAATTGATACCCCCTCGAGCGCCAACAGCCTCTCATGGGTATAAAGTTAGTCATGCGCTTGCATGATTAGAGTTACCTCAGGCCACGCAAAACGTACTGCAACTCAGGTCGCAGGAAGGTGTAGACCGTTGTCAAACTAACCCACCACACGACCAGCCACGATTGATGCTTCTCTGTTACATCGACATGCTTGTTTTATGCACGCTAGCATCTCGCAACATGTCCGCGAGAAGCCACGGAGTGTTCGTGCGAGTGACGAAGGAATGCACCGGTGTTTGTGTATCTTTACAATTAGAATGACATAACACTTGAAGCAAAGCAGCAACATGCATTACTGTTCGACTCATAGCGATGACTGCGTGTGTATAACTGCAGCTTATCTGTCGTCATTTAGCGGTCTGGAAGTGAGTGATGTAGGACGGCGTTCCGTTGGACAAAGTCGTCATGACGAAAAAAGTCCGCCGTGTATTTCCTGCTACAGGCGGCGTTGCAATCATAAGGGTGGTGTCACGCAATTGTAACAAGGGGATGTCATGACGACTGAGCAAGATGGTTGCGCTGCTGCTGTGCTGCAGGAGTGGGTAGACATGACACCACAAGACGTAAGAAGAGTAGAAGCAAATAGATGATAGTGGTGGTAAGGCATAGTAGCCCCTTCATTGGCTCGCAGATCGACATTTCTTGCTGTTTAATGACAAAGCTAGTGCGTTTACAGGTCAACCGACAGGCCAGCAAAGACATTTTTGGCACGCACGATCATTTATCAGCATGGCGACAAGCACAAAGTACCCTATCGCGCTGTGAACTAGTGATAATGGTATGGAACGTACCCAATAGAAGCGTACAACAGAACCAGAGACATCGCTGTCACCAAAGCACCCCCTGTCTGTTTTAGCGCTTGTTAAAATTGTTTGTCATCGGGACAACAAGTCTCTCACGCTACACATCCACGGGTCACACGTGTGGTCATCACAGCATCATTTCCAAATGATCGATTTTGTGGCACTTCCTTCGGCCTCAAGCTATGGTCAAAGCAGGACAGCGACACTATCGTGAAGTCAAATGCCCTGTGACCACGAAAACGCTCCCACTCAGTTTACAGAGGCCGACAGGTGACGTCGAACAAGACGCAAACGGTCATGTAAAACTTGGAACAGAGCGTTGCTATAGTGCACTTTTCGTTTCGACAGACCGATTCGAGATGATTGCAACAAGGACCAAACGTCTCGTGCAGAGTCGCGTCCCAACTACAACATTTGTCTACGACGTCTTTCAGGGGTTCCATCATCCAAGCGCGTCTTTGTAGCGGGTACCCACCAAACCAAAACATGTCCTGTCGACATCCAGTTCGCATATCTCTAGCAGTCCGACGAGTGATCGACTGCAATTATTCGACTTTTTAACGAACGTGGCAACGTTTTCGCACTTAACTGCAGATGCCCTCAGCTTACCCGGCCGTAGTCGGCTTCGAGAAGAACGAATGGACGAATCACCGCCTCGATCTCGTCCATCGATGCTTTCGATTCGTCGGAATACCGCAGCGTCCGTCGCCCTACCCCGCCTGCATTTGGTTGGTTCGAGTGCAGCGAAGCGGGCAGTCACTTGGCGTTTGTATGCTCCGTGCCGTACGTGCCGTTTTGTATGGCCAGCCGAGCTGCCCCGCCCCCGCTAGACTTATTTTACCCTTCCTCCCGCTCTGCAGTAAAGTCCCAAGCCCGCGCCTAAGATGGTACGGGCCCTTGTGTTCCTTCCTGTTGTAGCTGCTCTGCGTCTCTGTCCATAGCCAGCGAATCGCGCAATGCAAAGCCGTTGTCTCGTCTTGCGCTGCCAAGAGAGGCGTCTGCTACGCGGGACGTGTCAGCGATGAAGCCATAACGACCACACAGTGTGTCGATTGTCAATCGTAATGGGAAAGAGCTCCCGTGGTGGCAGCAGCTGCCGTCGGAGATCGTTCTGTTGCCAGTCGATCGCCAGAGAGACGGAGGCAGCGCTCGTTGCGGCACTTTGCAGCTCGATGGCTACGTCTGCTGGCCGAGCTCGAACGGTTACGATACTGACAATGGGTGTTGCATTGTTTCGCTGTTTGTGCTGTAGACGAAAGGTACGCAGAGTTTCGGCATGCGCCACAACAAGACCCACACCATCTGTAGACGGTGTGGGCGCAGCTCGTACCACATCCAGAAGGGCACGTGCTCGTCGTGTGGCTACCCTGCGGCCAAGATGCGCAAGTGTACGTCGATGCTGTTGTTGTTCTTCTTGTCGCTGTAGATATTGGTGTTGTGGGTGGTATAGTGTGGTAGTGGTGGAAGTAGCTGATGTGTCGTGTATGCTCTGAACTGGATTGTGCCGTATAGACAACTGGAGCCAAAAGGCTTTGCGTCGTCGTACGACCGGCACGGGCCGTATGCGTCACCTGAAGACGGTGCAGCGCAAGTTCAAGAACGGTTTCCGTGAGGGCTCGTCCGCTGTGTCCAAGAAGGCCGCCACCAACTAAGTACACTCGGAGGTGGTATCAATCGAGCAGAACAGGGAAACAGGCAGCTGGGGTAACAGGCACCAACGAGCAAGCGAAGTGAAAGGATAGCAGCGAGTGGGGGAGGGCGTGGAAGACGAAATAGAAGTGGAATCGAGAGCTCTGAGCGGAAGCGGTGATGGACGGGGGACGCGAAAGCGTGCAACGACACATGACTCGACCGCTATGGGGCCCTCTGAGACGACTTTTCAATTCAATGTTCACATCCTTTGGTCGCTTCTGGTCTGTTTCATTGTGTGCTGTTTGTGACTGGACTATGTGATGTGTCACCAATGATACAGCGGTGTCTTGTTGCAGAGAGATGCGGATGTCCCAGCGATTGCAACGAGGACACTGAGTTACCAGATATGTGCATGACTTATCACACAGCGCACGTTTCAGCTCGGACTTGAGCTTGTAACGCTCGGTATCGTGCATCTGCGCAGACCGAACCTAATTGTCCGACGCGTTGCCTGTCAAGGTATGCATGGCGTTATGACAAAAGCTGGTCCTGTGACACAAGTTGGTCTTTTGACAGAAGTTGGTCTCTATGCGGTGCCATGTCTCATCGTGTCTTCTCTACAGCGCATACTGCATCAACCTACTGCACTGTTGGCCCACGATGGTGTTCGGATCGACCGTGTCGTGAGTCTCGTACCTGCGTTTATGATATCGTGGCCTGTAATTTTGCGTAGTGGAGGAGTGATATAATACGTGCTCGACATTCAGTATGCGACTTTGTATGGAAACGACGGACGATCGCAAAGTAGACGACGGCGGTTCCGAACTTAGCGTTGACGATCGGAACGTCTACCGCGACAACATTCGGGTCTACATTCGGGTCTCGGCATACAAAATCGAAGGATACAACCAGCGTTAAGGCCGTCGCCAAGCAAGAAAGTATCCAAAACCTCGCGTAAGTATCACTTGTCACGAAAGTCGAGTCGTCGAGTCCAGCTGTCCCATTTTAACGTGGCGCACACAACACAGCGCTTCCACTCGCGAGCCCACCCACAGCCGTATATCCGGTTACGTCTTGACACATCTGCTGCAACATGGGGAGCGACGACAAGACCGTAGCTAAGCCGTACGACCTCTGGATTCCCCGCCGCATGCGCGATCCTCCTCCGTCTTTCCCCCTCCTTGTCTCTCATCGTGCTAACGTCGTCATGGGCTCCTGCTGCTTCTTTCTCTCGTGTGCTGCTCATTCTTTTTTCTTATAGTGCCGAGGAAGAAATCACTGGTCAGAAACGAAAGGCGCCCGGAGACGCAAAAATTACGTCATTTTTCAAGACTGGAAGCGAAGGAAAGGACGAAGCCACGACGGACGTGAGCAACAAAAAGACTGAGAAGAAGGAGGAACGGGACGACGAGGACGAGGTTGAAGACGAGGAGGACGAGGACGCTGAGGAACAAGATGATGATGATGATGACGACGACGACGATGACGACGATGACGACAGTGAAGAGGAGGAGGACATGGCTCCTCGACCGAAAAAGCGGCGAACGCGAGACAGCGACGACAGTGGCGACAGTGGGGATGAGTCCGAGCCGGAGCTCAAGATGACCGAGGACGACCTCGTGGGTGTCGACACGACGAACATCATCCCGCGTTCTCGACGCCGTGCGGCTGTTGCTGCGATGGCACTGGCGTCAGAGGAACTGGCGGCGGCTACGGGTGTGGCACCTGCTGCGGCGACGGCGGCTAACGATCGTGATGACGACGACGATGGCGAATCTAGCGACGAAGCCGAGTTTTAGGACGACCGTACGGACGAAGCACAGCTAATGTTCATGTGCTTATGATGATGAGACCTACTTGCTTCTTTTGCTCTATCTATGACTGTCAGACGGTCGGCAAGCATTGCAATCATTGCATGCAGACGATGAACGAAACATCGTGGCGGGTGGCTACAGTCTAGGCAACTGCCGAAACAGGACACTAGCTATGGAGCTGGGCCCAGCAGTTTTTCGAAATGCCAATACGCAATCTCTGCTGCACGAGCTCGTGCCAGCTTATATGACGGCGCTGTTGCCTTGCAGACTGGCTGCACATATCATGTAGAGCACATCGCACGAATGACGTAAGAACCACGCAGAAGTGAAGGATGTCAACGTTTGGTCGTACCCGTCTTTTCACATAGAGTTCCGCCGTGTACTCGGAAGCGTTCGCCGCGGCTGGCAGGTACCTGCATATTGCAACATTAAGGTAAGCGGATCGACCGTTCCATGCATTGTGTTACAGCCAACGCAATACCATACTTGTACACAGGATGGCCATAGTAGTGCCCTTGCAAGAGGTTCTGCAATTCGACAATGGGTTCCCAAATCACATCGCGCGTGGCGTACTCAACCGCTCGAGGAAGAATGTGCGTCGTCACGAAATTGAGCGCTGTCTCCATACCCTGAGCAACAAAGACACATTGCTGTTACCGCGGTGACGATAAACACGATACCGCACAGCCAGCCGTCGTCCCCACCTGGTCCAGATAAACGGCTGCAATGAGCGATTCTACTGCACCTGCAGCAATGGTGACTCGGCCCTTGACAACCAACGATGCACTGCTCGCCTCGTTCAATCCAGCCGGCCATAGAAGAAGCTCTGTGATCCCCAAGTCGGCGCTGATCTTCGACAACGTCTCGTTGTTGACAATTGCCGACTTGGCGCGGGACAATTGACCTTCTTGGTGTTTTGGCAGCGTCTGGTACACGTATCCTGCTGCAGCTGCCCCCAGCAGCGAATCGCCAAGGAACTCCAAACTGCGGTTCGACAGTCGGACAAGTGGCACACCGTCCGGCAGCGAGTAGTTTGGTAGAAAGCCATGATGTGTGAGTGCACTTTTGAGCAACGTCAGTTGCTGAAACCGGACGCCAATGCGTTGCTGGAGCTCCTCGAGTCCAGCGTCCCAGTCGTTCGGACTCGGGACGCGCTCAAAGTGGTCCGACGTGATGATCTGCCAGTCCGGATTCGTGCTTGGAAACATGAGCTGAGGCGCTGTGATCTTTTTGGTCGTGATCACGTCGCCATCTAATCGGCGACGCTCTATCTTGGCGGTCTGGGTCAAGGGCTCAGCTGGGACGTGACTGTGCTGTGGCCGATGCGCTCTCTCGGTGTCGCACTCGGCAGCTATAGCAGCTGCCACGGCATCGGCAACCGCTTGTGGACTTCGAAAGCCCTCGGGGAGGGAGCTGCGTGACGAGTAGAGCGCACAGAGCTTGCGAGATGCGGCGCCTAAGCGGCAACACCTGATGCCAATCATTGTGTTGTGCGTCGATGGGTTTGTTTTTCGCTAAGTATACGCAGATGGCTGGACGCTTCGATGGGTACAAAGTAGTAGCGCTCACTTGTTATTGTTTGCCTCGCAAAACGAATGAGCGCAAACCTCTTTCTGGATTGGAGGATTGGGTCCTTTGATCCCGAGAGGCAGGTTTTGGCAAGTTGTTGGACTAGTACCAGTGGACAAGTCCTTACATTTGGTAGTAGTGATGGCTTTGGATCATCTAGCGACGTCACGGTACGTATGGGTTTCACATGCATGCGGATAATGCGGGACCTCACAACAGCAGACGGTGTGCAGCTTCGTGGATATTGCGAGCATCGTTCTTACGGCATTTTGTGCAGAATCTTCCCCAATACGATCGAATACAAGTCGGAACATCATTGTGCACAGGAACGAATGCAAACAATGATTTGTCGAGTGACCAGCGACGCCATGTAGAGCTTGCTAGATGGCAAACATACAGGACCTTCATCTCGCGAGCAGAGCAGTCGAATCGAAAATGTATGCCAATGTGCGCCATCGAGTAACGTGTGAAGAACATAGATGTCGCGATGTCGCTACCTCTTAGTAGTTGCTGACTTTGCCAGACAATCGCGATGTGATACGCCTCGACAAGTCGTCACGATGGACTTCAACGGCCCTGTCACACATCGATCTCGTGGCGGTTACATCTCCCTTCACGTATGTTGTACAAGCGATGCAACTCCAGATGACTTTCAATCCGGATCAAGCGATTCTCAGCGGTCTGCCGAGAACATATTGAACTCGCCAGACCGCTTTAGACAGTATGCGCTGCATCCATCAGAAATCAACTGGCCGATTGATTCGACAATGGCCTCGAAAAGAGGCCTTGTCCACAACCTTCGATACAGCCTATCCCCAAAGCTGTATGCGGCATGTAAATAATCGCTTGCCAGTGTTATCTTCCCACCGTAATTTACGCCATCCACGCACCATTGGTAGCACCAACGCCGCGGTCGGCGTGCAAGCGGCCACCCTTCGCACCCTCCTGTCCATGCGTCGCAATCGTCCGAGCGCCTTGGGCGACCCCTCCGTGCCTCCCCAGCGTCTCCACTCGCTCCGCACTTCGTCTCGTCGCCTCCCGCGCTCGTCGTCGTCGTCGTCAGCTGCCGCGTCGGTCGTCTCCCGTCCCTCATCGAGGCTTATCCCGCGAAAACAGGATAAGCAAAAGCAGCATACGAATCCGCGGCGACGCGAAGTCACTGTTTCGAGTTCATCCGATAGTGACAATGCCACGCCCGACGACGATCAAGAAGCTCACCATGACGGCGAAGAACTAATGACCGCGTACGAACGCCAACGACTGGCAAAGATCCAGCGCAACTTGGCATTTATGCAGCAGATGGGCGTCTCAACCGCCAAGATAGCAGCCAGAACAGCCATTGAAGCACAGGGTCGTGGCGGCAGCAGTAGCAGTGCTACTACGACTGGTGCTGCTGCTGCTGCTTTGGAGGCCAAACGGCAGCAACGAGCTGCTGCTCGAGCCATACAGGCTGCTCGCAGGGCCGAGCGCCTGAGTCAGCCGATTCGGAAGTCGAGACGGCTGGAAGGCAAGCAAGTGGAGGTGCAGCCGATCGAGTCAATTGATCAGTTTGAGCTGGATCAGACGCGGCGCTCGCCGCGTCGTCTTGTGCGAGGTGGCAGCAGCAGCAGTATGCCGGTGATGGATGCAGTGGATGGTGAGAGTCGAGCGTTCTTGGGAACGTTCATGACGGCAGCGTCGGAAGACGAAGCGCTGGCCGATGACACGGTCGTTCTTGCTGAAGACGATAGTGACAGTGAGAACATGGACGACGGGTACCAGGTCGAGTATGCGCTGGCCGATGAAGATATTGTCAAGGCCGTGCAAGCACGGATCTACTCGATGGCGTTTTTGCCGCGTGCAGACCGTGTGGTGGTTGCATGTGGGGACAAGATGGGTCATGTGGCTCTATGGACACCGCTGGCTGCAGCAAACGTGAAACAAGAGAGCTCAGTGTCGCCGCTGGCAGTGTACAGACCACACGATACTCCTGTGAGTCAATTGATCTTTTCCGAGTCGTCTAAGCTAATTTCAAGCAGCTTCGATGGCACCGTGCGCGAGTTTGATTTGCGTGCCGCAAAGTCATCAGTGGTCTATGATACGAGCGAAGATGCAGGCATTTCGTCGCTTGCAACAGCAAGCATGGCGCAGTGCTATTATGCGAGCTGCGATGATGGCACGGTTCGGCTGATTGACCGGCGTGCGCAAAGCGTGCTGAGCTCGCGTTATCAACTGCACGAGAAAAAGATCAACACGGTGCACCAGCACCCTGGTGCCGAGTTGTGAGTACTAGTTTCGACTGCGGTTGTGTCCGAGAGCGGCTTTTACTGACTGGCTATCTTTTTTTCTTCTTGTTGTGTGTAGCTGCATCGCAACGGCTTCTTTGGACCGCACCGTATGTCTGTGGGATGCTCGCAAGATGTCCGCTGAGCAAAGCGTACCGTTGGTGACATTGCCGCACCACCGCAGTGTGAATTGTGCCTATTTTTCTCCGCGAGATGGCGCGTGGCTGGTAACGGTGGGACAGGATTCGTTCATTGACATGTTTGACACGTCGAGTCTCACCGAGCATAAGCTCGCAGACAAGCCCGCGATTGCCTTGCCCAAGCCGATCCGAGTTCGGCACAACAACATGACCGGCCGATGGCTCACGAAGCTCCACGCCGCCTGGGATCCCAAGCGACCGAAACACTTTGTGCTCGGCTGCTTGGAGCAGCCACGCCGAATCCAGATCTTTCGTGCTGGCCGTCGCCGTCCCGTCCGTGAGCTCATGAGCGACAATTTTGCTTCTGTGCACTCAATCAATGCTTTTCACCCTCATCTGGAGCTGATTGCAGGTGGCAACTCTTCTGGCCGACTCGCTCTTTGGCGTGGCACGAAGGTCGACAAAGATGACGGCGTCAAAGCCGATGATGACAAAAGCCAAGTGCGTGTGAAGACTGAACAGTGATCAGTTCATCCAGCGATTTCGCTAGCTGTAATCAGTGACAACCAATAAACATCTAGCAGTGTTATTCTACTCTTCGCCCATATTCGCTCTCTTGTCACGAGATGCCATTGGCAGTATACATCTCTTCCTGCCAGCCTAGTTGCCAGCTCCACTTTGTTCCTTCGTGAGCGATTTCTCGTACATCCCTATCAGCCCATCCGCCCGCAACAAACGCAGTCAGCACCAAGGCCAAAACAACGCACAACACAGAGCATTGCTCGTACCTTCTCTTCGAAGCTCCGTGTGCCTCGCTTGCACATTTTCAAAACGAGCGAGGAGCGCACTAGCATCGATGCGCGAAGCATCTGGCGCAGAATCATCATGACTTGACGCACTCAAACGCGGTTGCTCTCCACTCTTCCGTAGCCGATGTGAGTCGCCATTTAGCGTCACGCGGCTGATGGCTGTAGTCATGCTTGTCACGCTCGCGAGCCGGTCCCGCAGCACCCGGAAGGCAGCGCTTTGGGGAAGCAGCATCAGTAGTCCGTACAGACTCTTGACCAGATCCGTATGGTAGTCTTCCTGAATCTCGAGAAGCTGCAGCCGCATTTGGATGAAGATCGGTGATTCCAGCAGCTGCACGAGTTTATCGATCTGCATGAGGAACCCGACGGACGCGTCAATGTCGGCAAATTTGCTGATAAGTGCTGCAGACAGCGTGTAAGATTGGGCCAGTAAGCAAAGGCTGAATGCTGCGATTGGATTGTGACACCACGATCGGAACAGTGCTGTGAACACTTCGACGTCGTCTTCCGATGCACGGGGCTGGAAACTGCGACGTAAAACATCACGGAGGTGCTCCAACTCATTTGCTGTCAGCAAGATGAGGTTCAATGTTTGTACCATGACGGCGGCAAACTCGCTGTCGGCTTGGCTATTGAGGTAGACAGCTTCTGTGCCGAGCACCTTAGCAAATATGAGGTAAATGCTCTTCGAGTCCAGAAGTACACACAGCTTTCGCACGATCATGCTGCCACGCATCTCGAGCAACCGCCGGTCCTGTGCAAAAAGAAGCAAGATCGCATTGAGCACTTTCTCGAACTCGAACTTGTTGAGTGAAATGCGAGCTAGCACTTCCAAGTCGAGCAGCACCACACTGTCAGAGATGTCTGACAGTGTCCGAAGCAGGGCAGGTAGCAGCTGACCAATATGTGCTGACAGCTGGTTGGGATACTTTTCCAGTAACATCGAGATCCAACGCAATGCTGCCATGCGGGTAGGCACATGATCGCTACTGAGCTCTAACGTGAGTTTCTGCATGAGCGGCAGTAGTTCCACATCTTCGGTCGTCGACTTCACAAGCTGTAGTAAGTCATCATTGGCGCGCTCAGCCACCTGTCGAATTTCGTGCTCTGCGTCTGAGATGCAGTGCATAATGGCAGCCAGCAGATCAGCGTAGAACTCCACAAGCTTCTCTCGCCCTAGATTCACAAACTCGTGCACCCAACTCACAGCAGTCAGTCGATTGAACCGCTCCTTGCTGTTGCACTGTCCCACGAGGATATCCACCATGCGCCCGAACTCGACATCTTCTGTCTGCTTGATTTCGCGCAGGAACTCTGCCAATGCACTGTCCGCTGCTTGTCGTATCTCACGATTGCCATCACTCAGCATATTGAACAACCCGTCGAGAAACTCAGGCAGCCAATCCAGCATATCAATATCCGGCACGGAATCCAAGACTGTGATCCAGCCGACCAGGAGTTGTCGAATGTACGGATTCGTCATGCGAATGTACTTGTGCAACAACGGGATAAACACATCGACGTCAAAGTACTCGCTTTCCGTCACAATGTCCTTCACCAATCGGTCGAGCAAATTCGCGCCGTTCTTCACGTCCACGTCCACGTCCGCAAACAGTTTGCACAGCCCGTCAAAGATCGGATTAAAGTACTGCAAAATGTGACCTCTCGCGACTTTTGCAATATTGTACAGCGACTCGCACGCATAGTAGCGCACGCGACTTTCCGGGTCGTCGAAACAGTGCAAGACGGGAGGCAGGAGTTTGTCCAGATACAAGTGCGCGTCATGCATGAGACCAATCGCTGTCGCCGCGAGGCCAATCAGCCCTCCTTTCCGATGATTTGCGTTCGACGAGCACGCAAAGTCATTGCCCAAGAGCTCAATAATGGCTGGAATCCGTTGACGACTGGGGTTCATCGCCGCTTGCGCCGCTGCTTCTGTTGCTGCTGCCGATGCAGTGGCCACGACCGACGACACGCCGTCCACACTGTCGCTCTCGGTGCCAGAGGCGGCCGACAGTGGCTCAGTAATGGTCCGCGCAAGGGGCGAGTCGTACTGCACGTGGAGCTGGTGGTGGTGCTGCTGCTGGTGGAACTCGACCGACGCGGCGTTCTCCTGCAGCTGCTTGATCAGGTTCTCCAGCTCCATTGCTGCCCCTTTGCGCTTGTCGTACGACCGGTCGCCCAAGTTGCGCAACAGCGTCGGCGTGAGCGGCAGCTGCACGGGGAACTCTGCTGCGTCCAGCGCGTCACTGGCGCCGCCCGTACTACCGAACCCGAACGGCATTGCCGCCGCTGCTGCTGCTGCTGCTTGCGTCAGTGCCGACTGCGGTAACATGGGCGACGCGTCCGTCGAGTAGCAGCTCATGACGGCGTGGCGGACGTGGGGGTGCGGCGGGTGCGTTGGTACACAATGTGTACACGAAATAGACTGTACCACGCACGAGGTGAGCGTAGTGGTAGATCGATCGGGTCAAGAGCTGGTAAGGTGGTCAGGGCGAGCACTGATTGGACGAATCGAGCTTTTCGTGGCGGGACAGGAGGGGGGTGGGTGGGTGGGTGGTACACGAGCGTGTGTCGATGGGTTTGTTTGGTTTGTCGTGCGATGACTGGAGTGGGTTTTTTGGCCTTTGGGGCGTGTTGTTTGTGGTTGCGGTGACGCGCGATGGTCTTCTTTGTGGACCTTGCTTGTTCTCACGGGGTATGCGATTTTGGAGGTGCGTGCCGCGGGTCAGCGATGCGACTGGACTTGATCAAGACGTGATGTTCTTGTTGCGGAGCGAAGTGGGTTTTGGCGATATGATGATGCCCGGGACCCGAAGACAAATAATTTTCATTACACTCGACCCGGTATCCGACTAATAAGCAGCACAACTTGCGGTCACACGCGAGCATACAACTATCAAGTGTGCGATATGCCTGTTGGCAGAAACGGGCTTCCGTCTGGTCATGACGTCGTACCCTCGAGACGAAGCCTGTGTCGCAGACCGCCAAACCGCTGCTCTCCTCGTCACGAAGACAAAACGTGCCCATATTCGTCCTACCCCGTCGCCAATCTCAAGCCATTCAGCCAACTTCCATCCTAAATCGTTCGCGTCGCTCGTCATCCATCAGGCTGCACCTCTTCCCACTACCTCTTTCTGTCCCTGTCGATGCCAATCCCATACGCTGTCTGCCACTGACTTGTGCTGTTCATAGTACGTCTGCGCGGCTGTTGCAATTGGTCCTCCGCCATAGCACAGTCCATCTGCCCGATACAGCACAAGCGCCTGCTCAGGTGCGATCCCACGCTGCGGATGGTCAAAGTCGACTCGCAAGTAGCAGTTACTGCCCGTCGCTTCTTGCTCGTCGTCCAGCAGTGCCCCGTGCGCTGTCGGCCAGTCAGACAGTGTACTTGCACCTGCTCGCGCATCGGCCCTCGAGACGAGCGACACTGTGCACTCGTCGAGCTCTTGACGGTACCGGACCCGGTAGAAACAGCGCAGACGGCCACCACTTGCAGACAGCTCGCGCGGCACTTGTCCAGCGATCCAGTTGAACTGCCCCATTGACGCAAAGAGGGCGTCCGAGAAGAGCGCGGGGTGGCGCGTGCCTTGGGCGATCGTCACCGAGTGGTCGCGCTGGTGCTTCCCCACGACAAACCACTTCGCTGCCATGCCAGGCACCCGGGCGCCTTGGCCCACTGTGTAGGCCGCAAAGCCCTGATGCGGGTGCAGCCGCGCGCCTTCGAGCGAGGAAAAGTGCCCGTGCTGCTGCTGCACGTACTGGTGGATAAAGTCGGCAAACTTGCGCTTGCCAATGAAGCACATGCCGACCGAGTCGCGCTTTGTGGCCGTGCAGAGCCCTTCCTGCGCTGCGAGGCGACGCACGGCCGTCTTGTCCATGTCGCCCAGTGGGAACAGCACGTTGGCGAACGCGCTGCCGCTGACGCTCGACAAGAAGTAGCTCTGGTCTTTCGACCGGTCGCGCGCCGCATACAGACAGCGAGCCGCGCTCCCTGCTTCGACCGGCCGCAGGGCAGCGTAGTGACCCGTCGCAACGTAATCGGCCCCTATCATTTTGGCGTAGTCAGTAAAGGCCTTGAACTTGATCTCGCGGTTGCACAGGACATCGGGATTCGGCGTCAGCCCTTGCGCGTAGCCGTCGAGACAAGGCGCAAACACGTGGTTCCAGTACGACTGCACCAAGTTGACCTGCACATGGCAACCGAACGGCACAGCACAGGAGCGTGAGCTACTGACGCGCATTTGCAGCGCCTGCAGCGCACAGACTGCACACACAGTGGCAAGCAACCGACAAACCCACCCGCTTGGCTTCAATGTTGAGCTGCTGACAGACGTTCTCGACGTCGCTGTAGTCTGCGTCGATCGGGCACGCGGCACGGCCTTGTTCGTCGCTCGGGTCCCAGTTCTGCATGTACACGCCCGTGACGTGGTACCCCTGACGCTTGAGCAGCACCGCCGCGACGGACGAGTCGACGCCACCAGACATGCCCACGACCACATGGTTACCGGACGTCCTGCAGTCCAGTGGACTGGTAGCAGCGGAAGTAGCGGCTGTGGTGGTCCCGGCACGCGAACAGCAGTGTCTGCTTCCTGCCGGTGCAGACCTTCTGGATACGTTGATGACCAGCGCTGGGCAATGGCCACGTCGGGCTGTAGCCACTGTGACGCGACGCCATGGCCGCCATAACATCGCGGACGCTGCAACTGTTCTCCACCAATGAAGGAAGCAGACGGTGCGACGTGAGACATGACAATGAGGATGATCGGAGCTCCTCATTCAATAGTGGGTGTGTGTGTGAGGTTTTTTACCACGGCGACAGCCCAATGAGACGAGTCCCCAGAGCGGAGAACGTGTGCACGGACAAGTCCTCCGTGACACGAGGGACGTCTGCGTCAGCTTTTTGCCAATGGTCGACTGGCACAAACCGTGCCTTGTACCGGCGTAGCTGCTCGCGTGCGTACGTGCGGTTCATGGCCGTAGCGGGCAGAAACCCCGTGTAAATGACCTCACGTGGACACGTGCCCACGTGCTTGTAGCTGTTGGCATGTGGAATGCGCCAGTCAAAGAAGATCACACTGCCGGCTCGACAGCTGATGTGGCGGTAGCGATCGATTACCGCACGGTCCTCTTGCATGCGCAGCGGCGAAAAGTCGCCAAGACAGACCTGCGGACGACCGGCAGAGCTACCGAAGTCTTCTTCGACCACTGCTGCTGTTGTTGCTGCTGCTGCTGCTGCTGCTGTACCCACTTGCTGTCTAATAGCCGCATAGGCAGCGAATTCCTTGTGGAAACCCGGCACGGCTTCAAAGCCACCAGTGTTGGGCTCGGTGTTGTCGGTGAGCACAGTGATGCACTGAATCGGTCGCCACCGAGGGACGCGCTTGCCCGAGTCGTACATGTTGGACGGACAGCAATCCCAATGCGGCGTCAGGGACCGCTGCATCGGTCGCGCCTTCTTCTTGTTGCCGTCCTTGGCTGCAAACTTGATCGAAACATCGTCTGGCACGCGGTAACAGACGCGGTTGATGTACATGTATCCGCGTTTGCCATCAAAAGGTCCGAACGGGTGCTGAAAGTCTGGATGGTTCTGCGCGTACGTTGCTTGCCACAAATCCGTCATAGCTGCAAACACTTGTTCGTGCTCGGCCACCTTGAGTCGCCACGACGGATAAAAGAGGTCTAGGATGCCACCAGCACCGCCTGTGCTCGATAGCTTTTTCAGGTTGGCCCCCGTCTCTTGCAGATTCTCGTGGTCCTATCCATGACGTCACAACATAACACACAACGACCTCGCATGTCACAACCCGATTCGACGCAATACAGTTTGGCAGCACCATAGCGGCGACACAAAATGACATAATCGTCGCAAATCGACCCAAATCGTCGCAAATCGACCCAAAGTTTTCCCACGCACCACACCGTACTTGGCCAACTCACTGTGCAGTCCCTGACGCGCTTCTGCGACTTGGTCTGGCGTCAAGACATCTGGCACCACGAGCACGCCTTGCTCAACAAACTGCTGGATCTGGTCGTCCGTCAGCAAGCGCTCAAGCACTGTCACAGCGCGGTCCTCGCCGTCGATTCTCTCGTCCATCGCTTTCGTCCTAGCCTGCTGCGACCTAAACCAATGGCATTCGTTCTCTAGGATGTCGGACCCTCTATAGGTTCTCCGCAATACAGTATCGCTATCCTGCATCTTCCCACCGACCATCCCCTCCTTTTTTCCGAGCTTGAAGCAGGTAAACAACGAATCAAACCAATCCCAATGCTACGCAATGTGCTCATTATGGCGTCCAGTGGCATCGTCCTCTTCTCCAAAGAGTATGCAAACGCAGTTGCTCAGGTACGACTTGGGCGCACATTGTGCTGTGGTTCATTACGTACACTGTCCGTCGACTGCTACGACCCATCGACACAGAGTGCTACGGACTCTGGGGGCGAAGCGGCGAGGAGCTCTACGTATCTCTCTAAACGAACCTAAATGTTCGGGAAATGTCGCTAAATTGTTCCCTTTTTCTCGCCTGTAGCCCCGACTCGTCGGTTCCCTCATCACGGCCATGCTCGAGTTTTCCACGAAAGCCATTGGCGCTCCAGTGTCGTACATCCAAATGTCGTCAAGTGCGTGGATTGTTTTTTTTCGCTCGTTGATTGAGCACCAAACGCTCTGTCGCTCCCGTCTCTTGTGTTTTTGTATGTGATGGATTGTTTCCTTGATGTTGTTTTCTTTGTTTTTGCTTCTGGTGGTGCTTCTCTGTGGTGGTGCGGTAGTTGCTGCCACAGTGGTCACGAATGACAAGCACAAGGTCTTCTGTGCCTTGTTCCACGACCCAACGGACGGCGCGAGTTTCTCAGCGTTCGTGGCCCAAGAGTTGCTAGCAGCGTTCATTGCGCAGCACGGAGAGGAATTGGGCAATGTCGGACACAACTTGCGGGACTTTCACCGCTTCCAGTACCAGATCCTGACCGTCGTGCGTGACTCGGTCAAGCCCGTTGTCCGGAAATGTGCGTAAATAACGTGATGAGCGCGTCGATACCTGTCTGAAACAAGGCGGCCTTTTTTTCCATGACGTGGTGACGAAGGTGCTCTGCTGCTGATGACGATGATGACGTTGTTGATGATGATGTATGTGGACGCAGTGCAAAAACAACGCGGTATTCTGAAAGCCATGCTCGTAGTCAACGGCGCAGTGACGTGCGCGACAGGCGACGTCGATCCGATTGGCGTGTTGGCGAATCTTCAAGCGCTCGTGAACAGCTCGATCGATATGAGTACGTTGCATGGAGTCACTCGACCGTTTTTCATCCGTGTGCAGTCACGCACACTCACATTGTTGTTGTCAATGGTGCAGTGTCCTTTTCGGGTGACGACGTCAATGCCATGACGATCCAGAGTGGACGCAACTCGTGCATCCAAGTAAGCGTTGTCGATGGCAACGACGTGTTGGTCGTCGTATTCAAGAAAGGCCCACATGCTACCAAGAACACGGCGGCAATCGAAGAGTGCGTTCGCACCTTACGTCACGGTACGAAACGCAAAAAAGTTCGCGATGATTTGACGCGCCGATACATGGACATGATTGTATTGACTTTCTGCTGTCGTGCTTGCCCCGTGTGCTTGTGCTCAACGTGTTTGCCATGGCTTTCGATTGTTGTAGTGTGCGTCTTAGCACGCACGCTACAACAAAACTCTCGGTGATAGTGACTGCGACTCTCGGGTTTGTCGGAGGGTAGTAGGTAGTAGTAGTTGTACTACTACTGCTACTGCAGCAAACGTACAGCCCATACCTGCACATTCTAGTCAAAGCCCGCGAATACCTTGTGTCCGAATATTCGCTTTGGCTGTTACAAGATGTAAACACAAACAAAGGAATGTATTGCGTGTGTCGGGTGCTCTCCTGCAACGTTCTTTTGCCAGCAAGTGACCCACTCACCAGTGCTCCTGTTGCCGCTGCGCAGTGGACATCGCTCAAACATGAGCTCTCTCTATCTCTCTCTCGTGTTTCTCTTCCTCGTCTGCTGACCACCGACTCCGACTTAAACTCATTGCATAGCGAGCAACAAGGCACCGACAACGACACGCAGTGGTGTTACTATAGGCACACGCGTTCGACTGCCGATCGCGTAATCGAAGAAGAAGCTCAGACCCGATCTCAGTAGTCCAAGCTGCTCTCCACGTGCCAGACAACGTGTCACGTCATGTCGTGTCTTCGTCCAGCCATAGACAGTTTGTTTACTCACGTCGATGCGAATCCAATACCCTCTGAACGAGACGAGAGGCGTCTGTTTTGATTACGGGACACTCGAGCGCAAAGAGCTCGCCCGACGTCGGTGATCAGCCAATCACATTGCAAGACGAGCCACTCCTGCGTCTCATCTGTCCCTTTTCGCGGACATTCTGACGACCACAATCCCACGCCATCGTACCGGCTATACCCCCTACCCGCTCTACCAAAAAAGACGTGACAACAACGAGTCCCACCATTCATCGTCGTCTTCTTTTGTTTTTTATTATTATACGTATCGTTTGAATCGTAAATAAATATATAGATAAATGAATAAACAAATAAATAAATAAATAAGTTCGTAAACACAGCCGTCACAATCAAAAGCACGAGGAGCTCTTCGTCTATACGTCGTCTCGCTCCGTCTATCGCTCTTCTCGCTGGCCGCGATGCACCGCTTCGCTGCTCGTCGGGCAGCGTTCGTGCCACCGTCACACACCGTCTACCGCCACGTCCTGCACTGCAGCTCGACACTTGCGGCCGCGACGGGACCAAAGCCACAGAGTTCAGCGCTCTACACAGTCTACAAACAGTGTGTCCATCGCGGCGACGTGACGTACGACCCCATTCAGGTGCGCGCGGTGCAGTACTTGGACGTCTTGTTCAGCCATGTGGTGAAGTACGAGGGACCGGCTGTGGACGTGGTTCGAGCCCCGCCACGCTCGTGGATGTCGTGGTGGCAGACGCTGACTGGCAATAAGGACAAGACGGAAGGGAAGACAGAGACAGTAGAGGCGCCCAAGGGACTGTACCTCTATGGCGGCGTCGGCTGTGGCAAAACGTTCGTCATGGACATGTTCTTTGACCACGTGCCGGTCGAGCACAAGCTGCGCGTACACTTTCACGCGTTCATGCTGGATATCCACAAGCGGATGCACGAGCTGCGGCAAGCGGGTTGTCGGGAAGATCCGATTCCACTGATTGCTAACGACCTGCTGGCCACGAGCTGGCTGCTGTGTTTTGACGAGTTCCAGGTGACGGACGTGGCGGACGCGTTGATCTTGCAACGGCTCTTTTCCGCGTTGCTCAAGCGAGGAGTGGTCATGGTCGCAACTTCGAATCGACCACCGAGTGATTTGTACAAGAACGGTCTGCAGCGAGAGCTGTTTATGCCGTTTATCGACTTGATTGGAGAGCGCTGCAACGTCGTGTCGCTGGAAGACTCGACGATAGACTACCGCGTGCTGAAAGGGGCTGTCCATGGTGCAAACGTGTACGAGTACCCGATCACGCAGGACACGCGCGCATCGTTTGATTACGAGTTTGTCGCCCACTGCGGTGGCGAAGAAACGGTGACGACCCATGTGACCATACAAGGACGCAACGTGCACGTTCCAGAAGCTGCTGTGAGAGCTGGGGTGTGTCGCTTTTCGTTTATCGATCTGTGCGAGAAACCGCTTGGCGCTGCCGACTACTTGGCGATTGCCGAAGCGTTTCCCATTGTGTATATAAGTGACATCCCCTTGCTCGATGTCGAGCGGCTGAATCAATTGCGGCGGTTCATCACATTTGTCGACTGCATGTACGATCGGGGAGTGCGGGTACGTTGTGTTGCCGTGACGTTATGGTATCTGTGCGTATGTGTGGAGCTGATGTCCGCTCGCGTTCGGTTCTTGTCCACTAGTTACACTGTCTCGCAGTCACGAGCCCAGAGCGTCTGTACCACGTCGACGCTGACATAAAGTCGCACGTGGACGAAGCGTTCGCATTTGACCGCACGGTTTCTCGCTTGCTTGAGGTACGCGAGTGCTTGTACATTTCGATCTGCAGTCAACAATGATGCTTATACGTTTTATGGATTGCTACAGATGGGAAGTGAGGCGTACTTGCAGGCACATAGCGGTCGACATGGAAACGGTCAATCTCGTGAACGTTCGTTTGTAGCGTCTGGCAGCGCTGGAACTGCCAATGGGTCAGAAGAAAGTGTAGACGAAGATGAGCAGCTCCAGTTGAGCTGCTAGTGCAGGAAAGTAGATACATCGCAATGAGTGCAACAAGCAAGTGCTGCTGCTCGTGAGTTCATCGGACAGCGTAACAAAACCAATGCAGTCGTTAGAGTTGCTGGCTTGCTACCTACTGTCTTGCGGTGCTCAAGGGTACTTCAGCTGGATCGTGGCTGATCGAGCATGGTCGAAGGTAAGCAAACAATTCCAAAACGCGTTCCTTGAGATGCGCTGAAATGATAACACTCGGAACGAGGCCGTTAGTCTATGGCAACTACTTGCAGTCTTCAGGCTGAGGGTAACAGATGTAGATGCAGCTGTTGCTTTGTACAAGACTATACAATTGTTTGCCAGCATAATGAACTTTATTTCACCACAGGAACGTTTGCCTGATCGTCGATCAAGTTGTACCGATGTACACCAGTGACAAAACGTAAACTATGATCTATAAACTTGTAACGAGCCGACGTCACTCTGGACAAAGTCTGAGACCTCTTTCAGATATGCGGGACCGATGATCTACATACGCATGACTCATTTGTCAGTGCAAGTGCTAACTGCCCCTTATCAGACATGTCGCCATGGAGATCAGCAGCGTCTTATGATCGGTAGCGACTGTTTTGCTCTTGTTCTATGCAACTGTATTGACATGCTTTACGTGCACCATACTTGACGAGGACAGTTGGCGTCGATAGGAAAATGACGGCGGCACCGCTTTCGGTGCTTGCTATACACATCAATGTTGTTGTATCTGCCAAGCAATCAGCATCGTGGTGACTGAAAGTGCGAGTCGTTTGTCGCCATCTTGTTCATCTCGTGACCACTTTTTCTCTCTTCCTCATCCCCGTTATCAATTGATGACTGCATATTTGTTGTACAGTCGTGATCACCGAGACTGGCCTGAGCAAGACGTGTGCAGTTGCAAGCAGAACGAGCTGACAGGAATGACGAGCGCAATCGCCAATTGTCTGTATCGAACGCTAATCGCAGGCTTCATTCAGACCGATGCGCGCCAACGTTGAGCGTACTCGACGGATCGCATGCTTGTAACTTCGAGCTGACTGAGGTCAGTGAGCAGCCAAGTGTGGACTAACGACTGCAATCGCATAACGGATATCATGCTTGCAGCCACCAGCATGCAGACCCTTTGCTCCCGTTGTCAATATTCGTCACCTTCCACTTCACGCCACGTCATGTGGAGCTCAGCCCACCGCAAAAAGGATCAATGCGACTGCATCACGAGTAGCCCTGACTCTTGCTCGAATCCAAGCCCATATCCCCACCTCAGCAACCTTGCGTAGACAGATGGTCGACTTACTTGACGCAGCGAAGCTCAGAGAGGCCCAACGCTATTTTCTCACTCGTGGTCTCCATCCCACCTGACAATCGATCCGAACGACGCTTTCAGACTATTTCCGCGCAGTCGCAAGTGGCCCATACTCATTCGTAAGCCGGAAGGCCATCGTCATCTTTGTACAGTCGGCGCCGCCTTTTTCCAGTGGGCTCACCAAAAGGTATCAACAACTTCACATTCAAACCTGTCTTTTGATCCAGAACCACTCCTTGGACCGCGATCCTTGGCCACAAACAGCTTCTCGATAAAGTCTAGGATCGCCGATGACCACCGCTTGGCATAGTAACCGAATCGAGTAAGTCACACTACGGAACCGCCTGAGTTGTACATAGTTTACATGTGTTCACATCCTTTCGCATACGCAGCATCATGACTGCATCACATCAAACGTCGTTGCAGCAGATCCTCTAAATGGAGCCGCTGAGGACGATCTGGACAGTCAGGAACACCATGAAAGCAAATGCAGTGGCTGATATCGTCGTGGGAATCGACTTGGTGTCCTCAAGCGACTCGGGCAATAGCTCCTGCACCGCCACGTATGCCATGGCGCCGCCTGCAAATCCCAAACCACAAGGCAAGATCGGCAGCCACTGTTCAACAAACAGGAAGGCTGGTACAGCAAACACGGGTTGCGGCACGCTAGACATGATGCACCACAACACAGCGTAGAAGACACTCAGTCCACGCGGCACGAGCGACAAGCTGATGGCCACGCCTTCGGGAATGTTGTGAATCGCCATGGTCATGGTCACAATGTGGCCACGACGGATGCCACCTTCGCCACCAAACGACACACCGACGCCGATCCCTTCCGACACGGAGTGCAGCGTCATGACCGCCATGATCAGCAGCGCCTTGCGCGCGTCAATGCCATTTAGTCCACACACGGACACGTCGTCATAGTCTTCAAGAAACACCTTGGTGAACTTGATGAACAGGACACCCAAGAACGCGCCCAAGCAGAGGCGGTAGGTCACGGACACTTGGTAGTCCACTGCTTGAGGGAGGTACCATCCTTCGTAGAACAAACAGCCCGTTGCGGCCATCATCATGCCGGCGGCCAAGCCATTGCAGATCCCGAGCCAGTACTTGTCCATGTCTCGAATCCAGTAGAACGGCAGTGCCCCGAGACCAGTGGCAACGGCAGTGAGCCACCCACACCACCACACGTAGTACACGTTCTTCCCGCCCCGGCCGTGATATCGCTGGTGCATAGGGTGGCTGTAGAACGTAACAAAGAGCATCGCTGCTGCCAGTGCATAGGCGAACCTTCGCGTGCGAGCCGACGTCCCCCCGACCAGAGGTTTCTCCCCACTCTCCTCCGCCTCTTTCGCACTGTCTTCTGCCCGTCGTTGGCCCACTGTAGCGACGTCGTGCGACGGACCTTTGGGCGTCCGGTGTGTCATCAGATCGCAACTGTTGTTCGCGGCAGTGGGGACGCCAAACGTCTCGAGGTCGTTGACCGCCGGACACGCGGCGCTGGTCTCCATGTGACCTGACGGGGGATGAGTCCAAACAGTCGCTGGGGAGCGTCAGAGAGAGAGAGAGAGAGAAGAACAGCTGCGGACGCACAACGCGTTGCGTCAGGACGTGGCAAATTCGATACTGACTCCTCTCGCCCTCTCTCATATATTGTGTAACCGTAGAGTGGTTCGTGTCGCGCGTGACGGATAGGAAATACATCAAGTTCGACACACCTTTTTTTTGCATCGAAATCGCAGGGACGTAAGTGGGTTTGCCCATTCACGTCCCAGGGCATTGGTGCGGTAATCTTCACTTGGTGCGGTTATCTTGACTTGATGCGTTTGTGGTGCACGGTGGTGGATTATTGATCGACACTGTCGTGTTGTAGTTGGCGACAAGCCACGTTTTGCATGTGGTTGAGCTGGTTGTTGCACTCTTGACTTGCGCTCGGCATGACCGGGCAAAGGACTACTTATGATGATGTTGGCGGACATCTCAACGATTGAGTTGAGCCAGTTGCTGTCAAAGCAGTCAATGGGTTCACGTCACTCATTTCCGATGTCATGTACAGCAAGATCGGACTTGCAAGGTACGTACGGAAGACGCTTAAGGCAACGCGTCGTACTCTACCAGTGCCAACACCGTCAAGAGTGAAGCGACTGGTCGTCGCCTCGTATACCGACCTGCGCGCGACCGAAATGTCGGAACGTGAGTTTCTGATGCCATCCGATCGTCGGATACTATCGATCCCAACAAACGGTGCGACCGCTCAATGTGAACGTCACTGATAAAAGTATGACCCATCGACGCCGCCAATCTATGGCTTTGCGTGGCGATGCAGCTCTCGCGCAACTTGCAAAGTGCGTAGTAAAAGGTCGCATGAACGTCGAATGGGCGCACGAACGTCGACGGTGGGTAGCAATTAGGCACTTTTAAATTAAATCGGGTCCTGCGAATTACTTTGTAGCGCGAAGACGACACCACTTGCAACGTCAACGCGGAGATGGTCTGATGATGGTATGCTAGCTACTTGATGACTATCAATTCATTTACGCGCTATTCTGCCACCGTTGGAAGGTCAAAGATCGAGCTTAGCATCAACGATGTAGGTAAGCTCGATTGCTCTTGCTTTGACATCCGTCGCAAGCTAAAGTATCAAGTGAGGTCATGAACCAGAGTATACGTAAGCGTCTCACGAATGGTCTGAAGCCAGTACAGCAGCAACATCTCTCTCGACTACTCAACTTATACTCAACATGAAGTCCCAGTCCTTTTCCGTCGATCGCATCAACAACTACTTCATACACCTGCGCCTCCACACTTAGCTCGATGAAAAACGATACGCGCTTTCTGATTATCTTTTTACCACAAGCGCAGTATCTGGATTTTCCTTTTCCATCTCAGTGCTCGTTTCTAATTGGCCAAAACACGCATCCGTTAGCCACACGTACCCAATCACGCGTCGCATCGCGCCCCTCGCCCACACTTTCCAACGCCACGCAACATGTCGACCCTCACCAGCGCCGACATGGGCGAACTCAAGCGCCCGACCACGCGCGTCCACGCGCCTCCTGGCGGTGGGTCCACGTGGAGCTTCGGCGGCGACGCACCCGCTGCACCGCTTGACCATCGACGCGTCAAGCCGTCCTCTGCACAGCAGCAGGTCCAGCCCGATGTCCAGATGCACTCTCCCCGTGCAGCTGCTACTGTTCCTGCTGCAGCAACTCCACCGCCAGTTGATCCAGCGAAGGCGTCTATGCGTGTGGCTTTGGTCAAGACGAGCAGCGACACCGAGATCGTGGACCGTGTGGTGCAGAACTGCTTTGAGAAGCTCGAGGGCTCTTTTGTCCGCTCCGAGACGTTTACAGTGGCGTCGCTCGAGCAGCTGCCGTACGCCGCCAACAAGTTGACTGCGTTCGGAGGCTTTGACGCCGTCGTTTGCTTTGGCTTTCTCAACCCACAGGACGTGCAGTTCCACGCCGTGAGTGCGGCCTTGACGCAGAGCTTCATGGACATCAGTGTCAAGAACGCGCGGCCTGTCGTGCGTGCAGTGTTTGTTGGCGAGCCTCGTGTGGCATCGGTCAAGGCGAAAGGAGGATGGGGCGCTGAGTTCGCCGACGCTGTCGTGTCACTAGCTGAGCTCGTTGAGCTCAAGTAAACGAGAGTCAGAGAGAGCGAGCGAGAGTCCGACTGAAGTGCCCGCGGTGACGGTACGCAATGCACCCACTACACTCGAGGACAGCTTCGTGCAATATATGTGTGTCACACGTAATTACATCGCGTGGTCCACTGAACATGCAAACGGTCAGCGCTCGTTCTATTTCAGCCAATCCGAATCGAGCAGCAGCGTTCAGACGTCCGCACGGCACGTCAGCCGGCACTTCCCCTCTCGCGCGATCTTCTTGGAGGATGTCGACCCTCACGAGCGCCGACATGGGCGAACTCCGACGGCCCTCGACGCGCGTGCACGCGCCTCCTGGCGGCGGCAGCAGCTGGAGCTTCGGCGGCGATGCGGCGCCTGCGCCAGCGAACCGTAGACACGTGTACCTGACGCAGACAGTCGCTCCCTCGATAGACTCTGTTTCGCTACAGAATCAGACGCATAATCAGACTCAGACTCAGACGCAGACGCAGACGGAGAGTGCATCGACGGACTCTGTTGTTCAGGTGCGCATTGCAGTGGTCAAGACCAGTCAAGACGCAGAGATTGTGGACGGAGCCGTGCAGAATTGCTTGGACCAGCTCCAGCGCGAGGCTGGGGCCGAGGCCGTGAGCTGCCAGACCTTTACGGTCGCAACGCTCGAGCTGCTGCCGTATGCTGCCAACAAGTTGACTCGATCGGGGGCTTTTGACGGCGTCATTTGCTTTGGGTTTCTCAACACACAGGACCCGCTGTTCCTCGCGCTGAATGCTGCGAGACTGCAGAGCCTCATGCAGATCAGTGTCGAGAACGTGCGGCCCATTGTGCAAGCTGTGCTTGTAGGTGAGCCTCGTGTGGCGTCTGTGAAGGTGCGAGGAGGGTGGGGAGCCGAGTTTGCGCACGAGATGGTACCGCTGATCAACTTGGGCGGCTTTGTTGGACCCACGGTGCACACGGCATCCGGTGCACTCGTGACAAAGCACTTTGAAGTCAGCCGTGGCAATGTGCTGCCTGCAAAGCTCCTGCGTGGGTCACAGACGGTGCAGGACTCGCTGAAGAGTTTGAGGAACTCGCTGTATCTCCATGGAGCAAAGGGTGTGCGAGGACTGGGCCGTAAGTTCCGTATCGTTGACGATGATGGCAACCGGTCATTGTGTCTCGACGAGTTTCAGAAAGCCATTCGCGAACATGCGCTTGAGCTCAGTGAAAAGGAGGTGGAAGAGCTGTTTTGCTTCATTGACGCCAACAAGTCGGGTGGCGTGGACTATGACGAGTTTTTGCTGGCTGTGCGTGGTGAGCTGAACGACCGGCGCACGCAATTGGTTCTTGCGGCGTTTGCGGTTCTCGATCGTGACGGTAGCGGCGTTGTGGACTTGGATGATATCAGAGGCAAGTACAGTGCGAAGGAGCATCCGGACGTGCTCCAAGGTCGCAAGACAGAAGACGCAGTGCTGCTGGAGTTTCTCGACACATTTGATGGCGGCGAGAAAGACGGCAAGGTCCACCCGAGCGAGTTTGTGCGCTACTACGCCAACGTGAGCGCGTCCATCGATGACGACGACTACTTTGAGCTAGTGGTTCGCAACGCCTGGCACATGAGCGGCGGTGAAGGATGGTCGGCCAACACCACTTGTCGTCGTGTGCTTGTGAAACATGCCGATGGCACGCATACGATTGAGGAGGTGAAGAACGATCTTGGCATAGCTATCGGTAACGTTGAGGCCGTCCGTGCTAACCTCCAGGCACAGGGCATTGACGACATCCAGTCCGTGAGCACAGCAGGCGACGTCCAGACGGAAAGCGACACGGCGAACAAACGCTCGAACGACAGTTTCCACCCGCAGATTGCGCGCAAGAAACAGCACGGGGCTGGCGCGAGCTCCATCATTTTCGGCTGAGGCATGCCGACCTCGCATCGGCAGATGTTGTCGTACTCGCATAAACGAAGAAAACAGTGCATTCATGCGTAGACCGTTGCTATGCGTTCCATTCCATTTTGCCTATCTCAGACGTCTGCCCTACGAAACTGTCCAAGACATGCATATAAACTAACGCTACGAGCTCGTACCATGCAGCTAATTCTTCTGGGGTTGTGTGCCTCAACGTGTTGTTCGTTGTCCTCACTCCGGATCAGAGTATATTAAAGTATGTTGTATTGGCGATCATCGGCACACAACGACCCAGCTACATGCACCACACATGCAACATACAACACACACCCGTACCTCTTCGAAACGAGAGATGTCATTCACATACAACATACAACACACCTCACCGTATCCCCAGCGCAGCACCCTCCTGCCATTCACAGCAACACCCACACGCACACACACAATCAAAGCACTGCAACACTCGAGAAACCACTCGTCATCGCTCTGCAAAAGACAGATGTCCCCATGATCCTATTTCGTTGAGTTCACCAGCCCAAGTCAACAACAAATGTCTCGTCGGTCGAGCGTAACCCCTTACACTCTCGAGACCCATCCGAGTCGTCCTGTCCAGTACCTCACGCCTAGTTTTCAGGAATGTCCAGCTCGCCCTCGGTGATCAGACGCTGAATCTCCGTCGGGGCTTCACCGTTGACCGTGCAGCCGAGCGACGCAGCCGTGCCCAAAATCTCCTTCACCGTGCCAGCCAGCGCACGCGCCATCGAGCGCTCGCGCATGATACGGGCCACACCAATGACTTGGTCCAAGGACAGGTTGCCGTCGTGCTTGATGTTCTTGACCTTCTTGCGGTCCCGCGGAGGCTCTTTCAGCTCCTTGACCAGCAGCGACGACGCACTGGGGATCAGCGTCACGGTCGCCTGACGGTTCACAATGGTCAGCTTCACCGTCACGTTCATGCCTTTCCAGTCCTTCGTGGCCTTGCAAATGTCTTCGCCAATTTTCTTGGGGGAGAGACCGAGCGGGCCGACCTTCGGCGCCAGCGCCGACGCAGGGGCAACCTCGCCGCCCACCGTTCGCAGAACGACGATCTTTTCTTCGCCAGCTGGAGGTGGAGCGCCCATGGTGTTTATAGAGGATGCAGTGTGTGGGAGGGAGACGGAGACGCTTGAGCTGTTGGGAGCGAACGCGAATGGCTGCGCGGCGCACGTGGCGGCGATCGTAGCTCCTCGACCAACCAACGCGGTCGCAGTAAGTACGAAACGTCAAACAGCCGCTGACGACCTGCGATACAGGTGTCGGTGGATGCCCAGTCATGGGAATATGCGATACGGTGAGTCCGTCGCGCAAAAAGGACTGGAGGCACTGTCAGAATGCGACATAAAGCTACGCCCGAGCGACAGAAGTCGAAGCAGGCGATGCCAGCGGCGAATTCACTTTGCATCGTTGTTCTGCTCACGTATACTGCTGGGCTTATGCTGCACGACGATCTGCTCCATGTACAGAACACTTGTTTTTTCCACCTGCAACTTGTCTGATCCTGAATGTGTCGAGCCAATTAGGGAGTACATACCTGTTTGTAAATACTGTAGTTACTGTAGATCTAGCAGTGATACCCTTGCGGGGCGGAATGGTTTTCCATCCGTCGTGCGATCAACATGAGCAAGAACTTGTCAAGAGCTCAGAAGTGCACGTCGTTGCCTTTGCTGATTGAAAGTGACTCGATCGACCTTGTAAACCTTCTAGACAGTGGTGAAGGTGGTGTCAGATCTCGTTCATGGCGTATACCGGCGCTGCATGAATAAAGCTATGAAGTCTGGAGTCTAGTTATGTTGTCATGAACTTGCGCTGACATTTTGTGCAAAAGGACACCTGTACGATGCAACCGGCACGAACCTCACATGAAAAGTGGGCCTGGCAGTAGTTCGGTTATGCGTTACCACATCAGAACGTCGTCCGGTCATTTTGCTGCAATGTCCGCAGAGCCATCCGCTAACCTGCCTTTCCACAGAAGGCAAAAGACAGCGTCAACGAGGCCCTCGGACAAGTTGAAGGTGGCTGCGCCAGCATGTCGACCAGCAAAGGGTCCAGTGTCAACTGACGTTGCGTCAGCGCAGAATTCTGATCGAACCGAAAACAAACATTAAGACGAAAGGATTGCTGGAGGTCAGCTGACGCGACACATGCGACGAACAATGCCCATTCGCAGCAGAGAAGTTGTATGAGGTGTGTGCAACATGAGGTGTACATGCAACTCTGGAAAAGGAAGCAATCAGGCAACAGCTACGTACTCCAAGTATCGCAAACCTCTTTTGCACCAACAATGGCACCCGCAGCCAGCGGACCGACGTTCTGCGTGCAACAAAGCGTATGACAAAGTTCACACGATTGCATCGATGAGACGCACACGAAGATACGCAACTTGTCATCGAAGTCGAATGCGATGGCTATACCTCATGCGACGAGACAGCACCGTTGTGAGCTGGCGACAGACCTCACGAGGAAGCTTTGAAGTGCTTTCTTTCTAGATTACGAAGGCGCTTCATGTATCCCCGACTCGACTATTGTGGTGTGTTTCACGGTCCAAACCTTGCCGCCATGCACCAACATTGTGAAGCTCACGTTGCAAGCCTTCATGGCGGAAGAAAGATCTTCTTGCGCATGGTGGTCAGGCGTGCAGCAATGCACGCGTACGCGCCGTGTCCTTTCTTCTGGTAGAGAATGCACCCCTATGCGATTGATCGTAACTCGAGAGCAAGTTCGACTGCTCGCGTCCGATTCGTGCATGAGATCTACTAGACCCTCGATCTCTAGTTTCTCAGATAGACGACAGACCGCGAGAGACGTGAATGAGCTCGTGTTAGGATGACGCGCTGCCCTTCATTCAGTCGAGGTCACTTTCTGTCGAGCAAGTAGAGTTCACAGCAGAACGTTGGGCCTCTTTGGATGATGGGCAAGACACCTTTTGATGAACACACTATCTGCGTCTTCTCAGTCGTAGCGCATGACGAGCAGAAACTAACAATGTTTCGGCTAAGAGTGAATGATACGATGATCGTGTCGTGTGCCGCTCGCTCAGGTCGAACTCACGGAGCTACTAAGCTAAGCAACATCGGCAGATCGCAAAGGTCATCATGCTCAACATCCAAACGCTGGCACGTCCTACCAAAGTTGACATGGTGGAAACTACGACGTCCGGCATTGTCAAGACAAACGGTAGTGCTCTATCAGATTTATTCGACTGTTGCAAACCTTATACTTGAAGACAATGGATGATCCCATGGATGCGTCCGGTATGACGTGATCTCGGCACACACGGTACTACTGCCTCGGTGATTTCACCAATAAGTCGACCTGGCAAGCATGCTGCTCTGCAATGATAAGATCCTTCCTCACGTCGTCTAGCACGTGTTCGTGTACACATGTCAATAGCTGCATGCTGCTTGTGTGAGTAAGCCACTTCGGTATGATCATTAGCATTGACGATCTCAATCATTGCGTTGCCAGGCCTTCCGTTCGTCTTCACTCACACGTCTTTGCAAGACAAGAACGACTCGAGGATCCCCCGCTTCGATTGCCGACCACCATGTGGCCATTTGACGCACTACGTCAGCATACCACGAGCAACGACAGCAGTAACACGCACATTGACGAAAGCAATGGTGACAAGCGCCAGTGGAATATGTCCACAAGAAAGTGGAGTGAGCAAACAACTAAACCGTGCGCAGTCGGCTTCATGATAGAGCGAATCGGACTATGCCACGCTCAATGCGTAGGACAAACGTAAGTTGAGGCATACGATACATATAGCGATCCACATCTGGCGTTTCTCTTCGTCCAACTTGCTGCGTGTCTTCTCTTTTATTGGCATCCAGTTACGCAGTCTCTTGCGACTAAGCACCGAAACTCACAACTGCTGACAACGGCGTCATGTCGCCACACACATGAAACGAACGCCGCTTTCCATCGAACATTAATCACCAAACAGTTTGCACATCGTGCTTAGCACGCGAGATACCGTCGACATCGGCTAAGATGGCTAACGACTGTCGTGCATAATAGAGCTGTAGACCGCTCGAGGGCGTCAGCTCGCAATGTGGGATACGAGATGAGTACTGCGTCTCGACCATTGCATTCAGGACGAGATCTCGTACTGTTCACTGCATGCTTTTCGCTTGTCCTCCTTCAGCACGTTGCTGCATACACGTGGTGACAAGCCACGGGGCGATGTCGAAAGCCTCATCACGTTCACGGGGACACTTCCTATATATCTCTACAAGAGCGACGCGTCATCGGTCGTGTGTCGCTGGGAGAAGAAGCGCAGTAGACATCCAAGTTGCTTCGTAACCGTCTCAGTTGCGTACCAGATACATTCGCAGTCGACGTGTTCATCAGGTGTTGTCTAGGAATCGACATGTCTTGTTCGATGACGATGATATCTTATGTAATGTGCATGTGAAGAAGCTATCGCCATCGCACGTCAAGGGGGCACCACGTGCAGGGCATTGCACAGACGTATCCAGTGCACACACAAGTATTGCGAAAGCGGGAAGCAGAGCAAGTAGCGGTGCAAATCGCGATTGCTCAACGCACAGGTCAGCGGGCGTGACGTGCGAATGTGAAACAGACCGTCTGGACACATCTCGCTCGTCGACTGTGCCTCGCGCTGCACCAAAAGAGTTCGTCACCTGTCGAGATGGTACGCGCAAGACGACGAGACCGCAGGGTGCACCGAAAAGAGCTTACGCTGTCAAGCGCTGGCCAAGGCGTGGTCGAAGGAAGAAAGGAGAGAAGGACGTTCATGCAGGTATCAGTTGGGA
Organism: Hyaloperonospora brassicae; assembly: GCA_947650285.1. Lineage (NCBI taxonomy): Eukaryota > Oomycota > Peronosporomycetes > Peronosporales > Peronosporaceae > Hyaloperonospora > Hyaloperonospora brassicae. The sequence goes on from CANTFL010000037.1 coordinate 229,665, forward strand.
ACAACAAGGTGGGTAACTTCATTGCAGCCGACAGGAGGCCACGTGACCCTGAAAGGTCACGGACGCACCTGCTCGAAAGGATCCGTCGATGCAGCAGAACGGAGTTGAGCATGCGGGTGCCGTGACGAGTCGAGTCGACATTGACAACACACTCCATCGACGCAAGACATGAAGCCCCACGAAGCTGCGTGGCTGATTTAGCCCACAACAACTGTCACGCTTCCCTACTGTCGGACTCGAGGACTTCCGTGCTACCAAAAGTCTCTACGGGATCGAAACGCCCGACGTCATCTCCGTTCTCTGTCTATCCTTCGCCGCATCCGCTGGCGTGTGTCTTTTTTTCAATGGAGACGGCCGTTACGTGCGGCTGACGACCAACTTCGCTGCCTGCCAACTACTACAACTAACCTGCGTGCTCGGGGCTCCAGTCCACCGCAAAAGCACTCGAAGCTGTGTCTTTGGTCGCTGCAATTCGACTTCAAAACGCAATTACCTGTCCTCTGCACTTGCAATGCACGTCTCGACTGCAGTTCCCGACGGCTTTTCACATCGGCCGTCGAGCTTCCCAAGTCCCTATAGCAGCAGCGACAAGCGTCGCACGTGGACACCCGAAGACGACGCCGTTGTGCTTGGCTTTGTCCGGGACTACGGCACGAAACACTGGGCCAAGATTGGCCTTCTCTTGCCCGGGCGAACGCCCAAGCAATGCCGCACGCGGTGGCTCAACTTCCTCGACCCGAACATCAACAAGGCCCCGTGGCGGGCGGACGAGACCCAACTCATCTTAGCTGCGCAAGAGCGGCTGGGCAACCGATGGGCCGAGATGGCCAAGATGCTGCCCGGCCGGACGGACAATGCCATCAAGAACCACTGGTACTCGACCCACCGACGCCGTTGCCGTCACGCTGCAAAGTCATGGGGTCCCCTGGAAACCACTCGACCAGAGCGACGGCTGTCCCCGATGGCGACACTGCTGAAACGGGACCGCGTGCTGGTGTCAAAGACGTTTGCGTTGTCGATCACCTCTGCATGGAACGATACGGCTTCGACAGCGACGTCATCTCTCGACTCGTCGATCGGGTGTGACTCGAGACTGTCTTCGGTGTGGTCGCCCCAAAGGCTTTCACAGCGAGAGATGCAGGTACCAGAAGTGTACATGGCACTATCCAGGACGCTGCCTCATCCGAAGAACCGGTTCCGGGTGGATTGTAGATCGCCATCGCTGCTCGACAGTGCACCGCAGATATCGAGCGTGCTGAAGGTGGACCCGGGATGGCCGTATCAAGGACCAACGCTGCAGAATCAGCAGTCGGCGTGGCAACGACTACCGGGGCTTGCACGTGTAGAGGATGAGGTGTGTGTTCGCAGCCGGCGCATAAAGGTTGGGCTGGATACGCTTTCGGCTCAACAACGTCCGTGCGAAGAGAAGACCCGAAGGGTGGGGCAGTCGCGCGTAAACGTCTTGATACGACAGAGCGCTGCTGGACATCAACGCAGCAATTCAGCAGACCTGTTCCTCGACTGCGTGGAGATGCTCAACTTGGACCAAGAGGCGTGTAGTCCCCGCTGCAGTTCGACAGTGAGTGTTGTCACGAACGAGACGGACGATGAAGGGAGCGACCAGCAGCCGCTTGCACCGCGGACGACCAGTGGAAACCGCAAGCACGACACTACCTCAGTTTGGCAAAAGGTATCGTGGGGGCACGTGGACACGGACGAGGTGAGTGTGAGACCGACTGAAGACTGCTGCACGAAGAGCGATGCCCTTCCTGTACAGCTACGGCGAAGTCAGCTGGACAACTGAGGTGACGAGCAATGCACCGATCTTCAGACTGGTAGCGGTTTGCAATGAAGTGCGGACTAGCAAGCAGTCTACCGCTGTACCGAATGGAAACGATGCTCTCGGTTGCGGTCGACCTCGCTAGTGGATCTCTACTCTGCATGAGGAGTAAGTGCACACTTTGTTTGGGCACGGCTCTGACAGCACAAACCTGCATAGTTCTCATAGTCCGCAAGTGCCTCCGTACTGACAACGCCCCTCAATCTCTATAGTGCTCTGCTGCAAGGGACCTGGATGCGGGACAAAGAGCTCTCGTAGTGCATCGGGTCAGAGCTTGTGCCCTGTCGTGGTCAACTATGGATCACGACCGCCTGCACTGTAGAAAGCGAGTTACGCGGAGCACACGAGTTGAACATATCGACATCCGAAACGTATTGAAATGGTCGAACTTCATGACACAGAGCCGACAGTCTCGTTGCCGAGTTGACCACCCGCTTCGAACAAGCAGTTGGCAAAGCAGATCATAGTCGATGACGCACTGTTTAATACTGCAGTAGGACCGTTCGTTTGCAGTTGGCCTTCGAATGCATTCGCATCTGTCGAGAGATTGATCGCAACCATCGGGAATCGACGGGGTCTCGTTAAGTGAGGACCTCCGCTATAAGTGTTACATCGTCGGCCCCGAAGTCGCGCCCGTTGCTCACTGAGTCAACGACTAAGATCACCAGTTACGAGAGCTCGACGGGCAGCTGTGTCGGCTGGTGGCTGTCGGTGGTACGGGCGACAAGAGGTGAGCCTCTAGTGAACGGGAAAGAGAGCGAGCGAGAGAGAAAGCCATACGGTCTGTTGACCGCTACGGCAGACGTTTTGAAACGCATGACTCAACTCCTCGAGCACTCCACGAGATGGCTCCTGCCGCCTTTGAGGGCTTTGCCTGACCGGCTGCGGATTTGTAAGTTCTTCATTGTGACTGTACGCTGCTGTGGAATGAGGACTTGGTGGACTTCTACGGCCGTTTGTTCTGTGGATGCACGCTCCTGCTCCTGTGCGCTCGCGTCCTACTGGATGCATATTGTAGAAACGCCGATGGAGCAACCGATCTACCACATCCTTTTCCAGACCCGTTCTACATGTCAGCGGCATGGAGGGGGGATCAATGCTTGTTACCAGCGCACGCTCGAGGCAGGTGCCGATCAAAAGTACGCTGCTCAATATACCGCAGCAATGTAAACCCAAGAGCGATTGACATGGAGTTGCGCATGTACCTCGCGAATGCGAGAGAGAGATTGGTTTCAAGGTCAAACAGTTTGCGTACATAAAGACGAGCGATCATCCAAATATCCTCATCAACCAGTACAAACACGAGGGGCTGGCGCAATTACACAAGACCCGGCGTTCAGTCAAGCCTTGCGATGGACATCAATAGCATGCAGCCTCATGCATGTGCATGAGAGAAAACGGTACGAAAAGTGTCTGCAATACTCATGAAAGAGTGATAGATGCGCGATCGATTCAGGTGCTGTTGAGACGATATGATACATGGAGACAAGAAAGTCAATGCAATGACAGTGATAGTTCGCAATGCGTTGTCGCTCAAGCAAACACGTTGGAGCAACTGCCGGCGAAGGCTTTGTGAAGGACTTTGTGGCTTACGGCTCGAAGGAAAATAGGCCACACCTGTGTGATGCTCTTCTCATGAGAAGCCAATCGAAACAAATGTCGCGACCACTTCTAATTTATGAGCTGATTTGGAAGCTGTAAAGTCGACAGCGGATTCTTCTGAGTGAGCCGAAATATCCGAAACAACTATCCGAAGCTAAAACGCAGACATTCGTTTCGCTTGACGTCGTTTTATCGGATCTGCAACAGATCTAGTTATTATCTGGCTGTCTCAGTCTAAATTGGATACTTTGCACGTTTGCTTCGCTCTTTTATCCAACTGCGATTTGCACCGACCAATCGACAAGCAACACACTCTTGCGTGTAGTCAGCATAGACATGTCATAGCAATCCCGCATTTCGCTGCGAGGTCATATAGCACTTACCGAACTAAAGCAACGGAGAAGTTGCGACTCATTTGAGACTGGTGGAGTAGTTATTGTCACCAGCAACTGAGACCGTATGGTATCGTCCGTTACAACGTGTCGAAGTCGTACTGTAGTACTTCGCGTCAAAGATGCTATCGGTGCATTCGATCTTTGGTCTCGACAGTACTTGTGTACTATGGTCTTTATCGTCTACAAAGGATGCTTTCGTCGTGTAGCGTATTGGTAGTACCATTGATTGTCAGCTTCGTTGATTGTCTGGCTCGTCGTACTCTCAATCCCGAAGGCGTGTCGATGTCACTCTCTAGCGTCAAACTACGAAGTGATCGCCAGCAACCTCAGACTTGACAAATGGAGTGCGAGATCATGCAGTTGTGCTTTATCCTTCGACACGACTTGCCTCTTGAGCAGGAAGAACTATGCAAATGCAGTCAATGCGGTATTGCTGAAGTTTTGGGAATGACGATGCGAAAGTGAGGAGATACCGTCGTGGAGACAAGAAGCAGCACCAGTTTGTCGCATGTGTCAATGTGCATCAGTGCTAGTAGGCAGGTAGGGCAAAGTCTTTATACGAGCACAATGCGGACTGATAGCAGAGCAGGTAGTGCAAAGTCTTCAGGCAGGCAAAGTGCGGACTGATAGGCAGCTGACATATCGAGCTCGACGGGTGACAGAACATGGCAGCAGAAATCCTTCTGGTCAAGAACTGAGTCAGAGGTACTCGTGTGCTCATTGCAGCGCTCTGAAAATGCTTTAATCTGGTTAACACGCGGCTGCTGTCGAACATTTATCATTCTTTGCTCGGGCTGAGATCATATAAACTCTCTTGGACAGTAACGATACCGATGTAGCACAATCACGCTGGTACGACGCGCGCACAGCACAGAGGAGACTCCAATCTCGGGGTTTTCCGTCAGTCACTGGCGGAAGATTCTTGTCTGCACGGTACAGAGTGTAGCATTACCACGGACCACGGCCTTTGCGTCGCTCTCGCAGTTGGTGAGTCGACATGCGGCCAAAGCGAACGACCACTGGACGCGGAGCCTCTCGAAGTCGGTACAGCACGCGGGACAGTCCAAGACCACCCACCTCTTGCCCATTGACTGCCAAAATTACCACACCGTTCTGGATCTCGGGGTACCGCTTCGCTTCGGACCCCTCAAAGCACTCTTTCACAATCGCGTACTGCTTGCTCTCGTCTGCACCAAGTTTCATTCCAATCGCCTGCTGCTTGAACACAATGTCAAACACGTTTTCCATTCCCTCGAAAGCGTCCTGCGGGCCCGTGCGTGCCGGGAACAAGGTCGTGGCTTGTGCTGGCGTACCGCCAGCGGGCGCAGCCATGCGTTGAGGTCCACCGTATCCGTTCGTCAGCGAAGATCGAGTCGGGTATGCCGACAAGTCTTCGACACTGCTATCAGATCCCGAGTCGGAGAAACCACTCGGATCATGCTCGGGAGGGTACACCGGCGACGACGGGACCGTCATGCGCCGTCCGCCATGCGGAGGGTTTTGAATCTCTCTCTGTGCAGTAGCACACGTCGCGGAAGCGCTCGTTGAGCGGCCTCCTACCCCATGACCCTGTGCCGAATACCGTCTTTGTCCTGTTGCTGCTGAGTTCATCCGCTGCGTCTGTCGCCATGCGCTCTCCTGGTCGTACGTGCCCGTGACGTACGTGTGCACGAGCGACAAGAATGCGTCCTGGTCGTGCTTTTGCTTGTACTGCTCGGCCGACACGGGCGCGCGTTGGCCAACGAGGGCAAACGCATAGAGCTGCTGGAAAAAGAGGCCATTGGTCGCGTCCACGACGTCGTCCGACGAGCGCTCGAGCGGCCCCAGCGGCTTCGACCGAAGCCACGGGAACATGGCGCGACTGGGCGCCGCGTCGGTCGGCTCCCGGACCGCGCGAGCTTCGACCACGTCCATGGGCGAAATGGCGCTCCCAATGGACGCGTCCAAGTGCACCTCCTGGCGACTCGTGCGGTTGTACAGGACCTGGAGCTCCTCTTGGTCTTCGATGAGCGCCATCTTCTTCTGCCTCGAGCGCTGGATCGTCTTGGCCTGGAGCAGGAGCCACTTGGCGGTCTGGCGCGGGTCGCACGGAATGTCGTACGTCTGCGTGCACACAAAGAGTCTGTACATTGACACAGCGAGACAGAGATCGGTAACGATGGAGGTGGACAGATACGTATGCGGGTGAGTTGGGTGGTGCGTAATGGGGTGAGACTGTCGCCATGTGGGTCGTGGGCGGGCGGGCGTACCTGACGGTTAAGCTTTCGCCCATAGTGCGGGCGTTGCGTACTGTAGTGGCGCGTTGCAAAGTGGACAAGTGGGGCGATGGGTGGAAAAGTGCTTTGTGTATAGTGTGTGTATAGTGTGTGTCTGTATATCTGTCTGTGTGTCTATGTATCTGTCTGTGTGTCTGTCCTGTGTCAGTGTCAGTGTGTGTGCGAGAGAGAGAAAAGACCGCGGGGGTCTTTTTGGTGGATTGTGTGTGGAGGCGGGAAAATCCAAATGAAAGAGATTTGTGTGTGTGGTGTGTGTGTCTTTTTGTTTGTTTGCGTGCTGTTGTTGTCTTTTTTGCTGTGCCGTGGGACGATGGAGTTCTGTCGGACGTGATTGTCTATGCGGTGCGTGGAATCATCCGGTTCCATATTGTGGATAAACGATAACTGACGTGTTCCTGTGTGTGGGTTTTGCAAGCGGAAATGAAAAGCAAACGAGAGACTGAGGATCGATCGCTATCTTTGAGATGGTCGATTTCGGCGGTAAAGACCGTCCCCGCGCGCGCATCATAGCGTCGTGCAGCTCGACTTCTGACCTGCCAGTTGATTAAACCCTCCCGACGACCAGCGAGGTCCTAATGTAAGCATCCAATCGTCCCACAGTTGAGTCTGTACAAAAGGACTACCAATACCGTCAACGTCATATGGTATTTCAATTTCGTCACTTCCACGCAAACAATTTCCAAGAGTGCTCACACACTCTATCACCCACTAATCATATCCACCGCCAGTAATTCGCCCCACTTCTGACGATCGTCGCCGCGGAAAAAGAAACGACTTATCGACCCATTGACCCACGCACGCTCACACCAAATCGTCCAGCAAAACCCACCCACCCACTTACCACCCACGAGAAAACAACCCATGCCTTCCCTCATCCACGACACGAACAGTAACAACAACGTATCAACGTATAAACGTGTCAACGTATCAACGCGAAAACACCCACTTTGCTCACACTTTGCGTCGAGCGGCCATGGCGGCGTCCCCCGCGCCGCTTGCGACGGCCACAGCGACGGCCACAGGCGACGACGACGACCGCCGCGTGCGTCAACTGCTCCGCGACCTGAAGATCGACACGGGTGACGTCGTGCTCTTTGACCGCAAGTGCTCGTCCATGGGCATCTACGGCGGCGCGATCTGTGCCGGGGCGAAGCTCTTTGGCCAGACGCAGTGGGACCACAACGGCGTCATCGTCCGCGTGCCGTCGCTCGCGCCCGATGCACGGCCTGAGTCGCTCGAAGATCAGCTGTTTGTGCTGGAAGCTGCGCTCACGGGCGTCAAGCTGCGGCCGCTCGTGGCTCGCGTCAGGCGCAGCCGCGGCCACGACGTCGCTGTGCGGAAGCTGCAGATCGCACGGACGCGTGCGTTTCAAGACATGGCCGTGGACTTTGCTTTGAGTGTGGTCAACGCTCCGTACGAAGACAAGTTGGCGCGGCTGTTCAATGCTGGCGTGTCCGTGCCGACGAGAATTGCACGGGAACGGCTGTTTGCCGCTCTCGTGGCGTCCAAGAAAGAGCTCTCGAGACTCGACGTGGAGCTCGCCCATCGCGACAAGATGTCAGTGTTTGAGAAAGAAGCGCTGCTGCAGGAGCGAGCAGCCGTGCATGCGAGGTACGAGCGGCTAGGCGCAGAGCTACGAAGCAAGGAACGATCGGTGTTTGAGAACGCTGTGGAAGTGCAGGCGACCAAGATGTTTTGCTCGCAGTTAGTTGCCCGGTTTTACCAACACGTCGGCCTGTTGCTGCCGTATCCGTCTGCGAACTCGTACTTGCCGAAACACTTTAGTGCGCGAGACGGCGGCGAGTTTGTAAAGCTGCAGCAAGGCGCGAGTTTCCTGCCCGAAATCTCATTGCGGCAAAACCTAGAGACAGAGACGAGGCGGTGGGCAACGAGAATGCAGGAGATGGAGGAACGGGGTCCGCGCGCTGCTGGGGAAGTAGCGGCTATTGTGCATTGCTTGCGGCGCCATCAACTGTTCCACACATTGAGCGAGCCAGACTTATTGGCCGCAGCTTCGCAGTTTCGGCGTCGTGTGCTAGCAAGGGGAGAGGTGGTGTTTCATCAAGGGACGCCAGGCGATTGTTTCTACATTATCGAGCGAGGGCATTGCGACGTTTTTGTCGACTACGACCATCCGATGAAGACACACGCCGTACTGCATGCAGCAGATGCCGGCAATGTTCCAGATCCAGAGCTTTCGCAGCGGACAGAGCTGCGGAGACACAAGACAATTGTTCTGCCTGAGTTCAAGTCGTCATCAAGTCGTGTGGGCAAGAACGAGCGCGTCCACGTGGCGACGAATGGCCCAGGCAATGCTTTTGGAGCGTCCGCGCTAATTTACGACACCCCGCGACGTGCTACATTACAGGCGAGCTATTCGAAGCCAGACGACAATGAAGAAGCTGTTGTTCTATGGCAGCTCGACAAGCGAGCGTTCTGCGAGATCTTGGCGCGTCATCCAGGCACACAGCAGTCTCTGGAAGATTGTCGCTTTTTGCTCGAAGTACTGGAGGACCACCCGCTGTTTGCCGAGCTCGACGATCGTGCTAAGGCATTTGCTGTGCGCAAGTGTTTTCCACTGAGCGTGCGAGCAGGTACGACTATATTGCGGCAAGGTGACCCGGGCGACTACTTTTACATGGTTGAAAGCGGTCGTTGTGAGGTGTCGCGTTGTAAACCAAAGGTGGCGAACCCTTTTGTCGACCGGGTCATTGGACGTGGTGCTAGTTTTGGTGAAGCTGCGTTGTTGTACAACAGCCGTCGCGGTGCCTCGGTGAAGGCGCTCGAAGATGCTAAGATATGGTGCATGGACCGTGCAAGCTTTCTCACGATCACACGAAGTGGGTCTGCTGCCCTGCACAAACTATTCCAGAAAATAGGCACCACGGTTGTCCCTGGTTCGAACGAGAGTTTTGCGACGGAACGTGACTTGCGTCGGATGCTCACGGACCCTCAGCATATGCAACTGGTCAAGCATGGTGATACGGAGGACGACAACGAGGACGAAAAGAGGGACAAGATGGCAGCCCATTCTGTCTCCCTGCTTGCGCCGCAGTCGTACAATCGCGCGGTGCAGCTTGCGTTATCACTTTTGCTCAACGACTCGTCCGGGCTCGTCAACTTTTCCCAGTTTGCCCATTTTCACATCGCCTTGGGTGCTTCCAATATCGACCAGCTTCTGTCAGAAGCTGCGTTCCGTGTACTGAAATCCGTGACGGACACGTACAACGAGGGCGATGCGCGCGTACTGAGACCGTCTACATCGCCATTTATTTTCGACCAGGTCGGTCCGGACCAAGCTATGATCAAACTGAACGATCTTTCTCGTGCTATCCGCCAGTGGTTGTCTACCGGTAAGGAGACAGCAAATGGTGCTGTCGATAAGCCGGAGACACCGGTTCATTTGACGCCTGGACGCTTGGCATTTTATGAGCGGTTGTTTGACTTGCCAGCGCATCAGTTGGGCGATCAATACGTTACGCACGACGACCTGGTGCGTGGAATCACAGCGTTTGAAATGGAGGACGCTCGACTAGGAGATGACCTACAAGATGATGACGATGATGCTCGATCGGACGACGTAATAGCAGCCAAAGTAGAGTTCCGAGCGTTTCTTGCTGCCCTCAAGTCCGATATCAGCGCGCTGCGTACCATCTGGCGCGCCGCGAAGCTACAAGCTCACGGTGGGGATAAGGCGGGCAAATTTGATGACCGACAGGAGCTCACGTTGGAGGCCAACCTCAAGTCTGGTTGGATCGCTGCTCTTCGTCTGAATCCCACAGGCAGTGACTGGGAATACTTGCGACCTGAGATGGAAGACGAGAGTCATCAGAAGGCGGCTTCCGACGGGACCAGTGCGACGTGTTCTGGACAGCACCTGACAGGTCAAGTCACGTCGCTTGCTGCTGCGATTGCTGCAGGTGCCTTGGCTCGCACTGCGTGTGCACCGTTGGAGCGGCTGAAAATGCTCATGCAGTTGTCGATACCAACGCCAAGGCCTGTCTCAGCCATGACTGCGACCACAAGACCCATGCTCAGCACTCCCCCGTACGCATCATTGACAAGGGGCATTTTGAACATGGTGAAGCTCAGCGGCATGCGTAGCTTGTTCAGTGGCAACCTCGCGCACTGTATCTGGGCGGTGCCCCTGGTACCCACAAAGCTCGTGTTGTGCCGTATCTACCAACATCAAGTTGGTCGTTCGCTTCCTGGGTCTCCTTCGCCATCCGGTGCGATCGAAGTGAATAGGCCCCGAGTATCTGCGACGTTGGCGAATCTCGTGGCGAATGGTCTCGCGGGTCTGGCGCTCCATGGTTTATTCTACCCGTTGGATGTCATCCGTGGACGCCTCGCTGTGCAGCAGTACTACAATGCAACTCGGCCGGCGCGTGGCATCGTGGACTGCGCTCGCTCTGTCTATGACAGCGCAGGCGTGCGTGGATTCTACCGAGGCTTTGTCCCAGCAAGTCTCGGCGTCTTCACTTACATCGGGTGCAGCGTTGCTCTGTACGAGTCTTTGCGGCCAATCTTTGTGCTCTACGACACAGAGGACACGCACCATCAGCTTGGACGCCCAAGTGTTCCTGGCCAGATCATGTGTGCTGCCACGGCATCGATTGCGTCGCAGTACGTTTCGTATCCGTTTGACGTCATCCGGCGGCGAGTTCAGCTACAAGGCGCCAAGTGGCATCCAGAACTCGTCTTTCCAACATACAAGAGCGCGTGGCACTGCGTGAAAGTATCTGTTCAAGAAGACGGAGGTGGTGTCCGCGGTTTGCGCTCGCTGTATCGGGGTATGTCCGTGAATGCTGTCAAGGCTCTGCCGCCCACAGTCATCTCGTTCCTCAGCTATGAGAAGCTGTGTGAGCTCGAGCACAGCGTAGACGACGCCTAGTCCACGTCTCGAGAGCACCACGACTTTTTCGTTCGAACGCGCTGCAGATAATTGACGATCGATACCAATGCTTGACATCGGGGCGCTCATACGGTTCGCTTGTTAGTTGAAGTTATACATATTTCTTCGCCAAGCGAGGGTGACTACTATATCGTGCTGGCTACAGCACCGCTCTGCAAGCTGACGGATGTCAAGTCATGAGCCTTGTTGAATCTCTGTCTTCAGGTCGTGTACCTTACGCCCCATCGAGGACAAAGAGTTTTTGCACGGCAAATTCGCAGTGCGGCGAGAGGAGGTGGACGTCTTCGGGTAGCGGCGCGGTGCATCAGATCGGTTTTGCTTGACGGGGCCAGCATACCGCAACGGGCTGACACTTCGCGACTGCAGTGTCTCGCAATCCTCGTCAAACAAGTCGCTGCAGGCTGACGGCATGCCATCTTGCTGCTTCACTAATGAGTTGCTGTCCACGGAAATGGTGCGCCCCGCTTCGACATGCTTGCTATCATTGCGCTCCCTCCGGAGCAAGCTGACAATGCTGTTGGCGACATCACGAATTGTTTCGGAGACACGTACAGCCTCAGTAAGAAGTCGAGAGCATTCTCGCTTAACGTCTTCAGCCCAACGAGGCTGGTTCTTGATGCGATCGACTCCTCGATATGCTGACTTCCAGGCATCGCCGTACCGTCGATGCAGCTCTTGAGATTGCTCCAAAAAGCTACCCCACCGCTTGGACACTAGATGCATGCGACCGATGCATTCGTCCAGCCGCGAAAATGCTGCTTCGTATCTATCTTCTCTACCACAAACACCAAGTACGGAGGCGCGAGAGATCGGACTGTCTTCCCACCGCTTGCTCGTCTCCGTGATCATATACTGAGTTTGTTCCAACTGCCCCAGCAGCGTTTGCTTCACGTCGCCCAATTCGACGCGTCGCTGCAGCTTTTGCGTGAGCTTCGTCACAGCGGACCTGTATTTCTCGATGTCGTTGTCGCGACGAGCAATGACATCTTTGTACATCGCGACTGCCTCCAGTAGGTCTTCGTTCTCACGAATCGATTGTCCATGCAGTTTCTGAGCATACCTAGCAGCTCTCCGACGCTCCTGGACCTCCTGAAACAGTAGCCGATTGCTTTCCTTCATAGCACGATGATCGTCCTGGGGCTCTTCACCCGTGCTTTGCCTCATGGCCTGGACGTCACTCCGTGCTCGAAGCAAAGCCTCTTCCGCTTTTGCTGCCCTAGTCTGTAAATAGTGGATTTCATCTTCGAAAGACCGCCTTTCCTCATCTGTATTCATACGCAACTCTTCGTACCACGTCGGCCATGTCTTCGTATCCACGGACTGCCTCGCATCATTCGCGTGAACGGACGAGCGTTGCAAAGAGTGGAGCTTGCTTTGGCTTGCGCGCAATTGAGTAGTCAAGTGCTCAAGTTTGGAGTTCATCGAAGACACCTGTCGTTCCCAGCGTGTCTCCAACGTTATCGCCTCAGCCTTTAACTCGGCTTTGAGAGCAGCAATAGCTTCTCGAGCCAAACTCGCCACCGTCTGGTGCCGACCGTCCCTACGGACAGGACTGCGACCTGACAAAAGTGGGCCAAGTTCCATCTCCACTTCCTCTAGCTCTCGCTGTGCTGACATATTCTCCTTCCTCGCCGATCTAGCCGTCTGCTCTGCCTCAATAGCCCGTTGGCGTTCTTGCTCCAATTGTCGTACTAGCGTGATTTCCTCCGTGGCAAGCTGATCGTCCCATTCTCGTTGCAGCACTCGAGCTGTCGTACCTGTCGACATATCAACCGCTACTGCTTCTGCTAGCTGCCGCTCAAGGTCTCGTACGCGCGTTGCCCGTCGAATCAACTCGTCTTTACAGCTAGCAAGCTCTTTTTCGTACTTCTGCGATTGAGCAGCTTGCCTGTCCAAGTCCAATTGACACTCCAAAAGATAGCGGTGCTGCTTCTGCGTGCCGGCGGCTTCGTTCGAAACCCGTTTCTCGCTATGTTGCAGTTTATGCTCCATCGCTTTGAGGTCCGCCTGGAAACTAGACAATTTTGCACGCAGACATCGGTTATCTTCTTCCATACTTTGGCGGTCTTTCTCCAACGCCAGTAGCCGCTCGTTCGACGTCTGTTGGCAGCGTGACTCAGCTAAATCATACTGCTCTTTTATCCTACGCGCCTTGCCCTCAGCATGTTTCAGTCGGCTTTCCAATTCTTGGACCGTCATCTCATGGTCCCTCTTTAGCTGGTCCAACTCCGTTTCGAGCTGATGAACGGTGCTCGCAGCAGCTTCGCGATCCGTCTTCAGACTATCCACTACCTTCGTCAGCTCTTGGCAAGCTGATACCATCTTGACATTCTCGTCGGTCAATGCCTGCCTTTTTCTCGCAACCTGCTCAGCATCGGCCTGCAGTCGAGCAAACTCCTGTCTCATACTCTCATTCTCCTTTCCTAGCCGTGCTTCTTCAGCCACAGCACGTTCCAACCGGCTTTCTAGCGATTTAACTGTCAGTTCGTGATCCTTTGCAAGCTTGCGTCGCTCGTGCAGCTTGTTTTCAAGCTGGCGAATAGTGTCGACAGCGACTTTCCGTTCGGCGTTAAAGCTCTCGATCGACTTTGTCTGCTCATCCAAAGCCGCAGCCAACCGGACATGTTGCAGCCGCAGTCGCTCCAACTCTCCAGCCAGCTGTTGCCTCTCCTTTGCCATCCGCTCCATTTCAGCCTGCAGTCTCAATCGATCCTGCTCAATGCTCTTGTTCTCCATCACCAGTCGCTCCTTGTCAAAATGCGTTTTCTCGCAATCTGTCAACAGTCGCGTGTGCTCGGCGCGGTAGTTCTCGCTCTCGCACTGCAGCTGCTGCATCTGATGCTGCACCTGTTCCTCCATTCGGTGCAGTTTCTCCTGATACCGCGCATCCAGCGCTTGTTTCTCCTGTCTCACTGCCTCGACCTGCAGCTGCAGTGCTGCCACTTGCTCACTCTGCTGCTTGCTCACGACCTGCCAGTGCTCGGCTTCGGCCAGCGCTTTGGCATTAGCCATCTCACTTTGCTGCAAGTGCTGCTGCTCTCGGTGGCTCTGCAGCTCGTCTTCTTGCTGCTCCCGCATCCTCACTTCCTGCAGCTCCTGCCACTGGGCCGTCAGTGTCTTGACAGCCTCTGTCTGCTGCTGCAGCTCGTGTTCGAGCTCGTGGATCTTTGCCTCTCGGTCGTGGTCTCGACGTACAGCTGCCTCGCGTTCGGCGCGCCACGTCGCGGCCGTTGCTGCATCAATGCCGCCGCTGGTGGAGTCCAGTTGCTGCTGGAGCTGCGCGTCAGCCCGTGCGCGCGCGTCCTCGAGCTGCGCGTGCAGCAGGTCAATGGCTTCCGTGGCTCGGATCATACTAAAGTTGCGCTGCCGCAGCTCGTGCTCGCGCTCCTCGAGTGCCATCCGTAGCTGCGCCAACTCGCTCTCGAGGTCTTCACTGGCAAACTCCGTGCCCTCTTTCATCCGCAGCAGCCGCTCCTCGAGGAAGTTGATGCGCAGCGCCTGGTTGAAGTTGTCCATGCGCAGCCGCTCGCGCTCGGCCGCTTGTTCGCGCAGCAGCGTCGAGTGGTCGCGCGGGGGCGTCGACGCGGGTGGCGTGTCGCTGCTGCCATCGTCTTCGCGGTGGACGCGGTGCGGAGTCGTCTGCATATAGACACAGATAGAGAGAGAGAGAGACACACACACACACGTAGAGAGCGAGAGAGAGCGAGAGGAGTAGGCGATGGACCACCTGCCGCTTTGGTGGCGGAGCTCGCTGTTTGCAATTGACGCTGGCTATTTGTGTACGGTACACAGCTATTTTCAAATGGGTGTGTTTTAAACAGGTAGTGGACAGTCGAGGAGATCGATCGGTCCATGGACGACGACGTGCTGGGGGTGGGGGGGGGCGCGAAAAAAGCGTCTTTTTCGTTTGTGCGCGCGGGCTTTGGGTGCTTGCTTTTGTCAGGGGCGGCGGGGGCTTCGAAACGACCCAAAGTGGGTTTTGGGCCGTGGTGTGAGGTTTTTTGCCCGGTCGAGTGCACTGCTGGTCCGACGGTATTGCGAGGATTGTACGACTGCTGCACTCGCGATGGGAAAACGGACGGTTTACGCGCAGGTGAGGGGGGGGGGGAGGGAGGAAGGGAGGGGGCGAGCAAAGGCGGACGTATGAATGGAGAACTAGAGAGAACCGGAGAGAGAGAGAGCGAGATAGAGAGAGATGGAGAGCGAGAGAGAACTCACACACACACACACATTCGCACTTGTGCTTTGCTGGATCATTGCAGCATGTCCATTTGCGAGTAATTAGAGCTGCAAAACAAGACGATTCATTCGAGGCACGGTGGGAGCTGGTGGCTATTTAGTATGTTGACATTGGGCACAAAAGGGCCACACATTTATATTTACCTCACTTGCTGCCATTGTAAGTTTCACTGGCTGCCGTCTCGCCTCTCTCGATCCGCTGTAATGGGCCACCCCGTTACATAAGTAGTTTCGATTAAGTTTACATGTTACTTAAGTAGGGGTGTTACTTTCGAAGTAGCGAAAGTAGCACGTCGTATATTTTAGCTGGTTTAATGGGCTCAGTACCATTATTAGCCAGTAAGATATAGACACGTAGATTGAGTGGTTCCCATGAGTCCAAGGGAACCATTCGTACTTAGGATGATTTTAAAAGACAAAATATAAACAGAGTTAAAAATACTTAACACCTAAGACTTGGGCTTTGAGCTTCCTCAAAGCGTTAGAAATAGTGTACGCTGAGTACGGGTTATTCTAGCCACGTTACACCTGGTAGCACTTAGTAGTCCTTCCCATGCCCGAGTTTGGGATGAGCGATTCGTCGTACTTTGACGCTCCAGACGTGAGTCTGGAGCACGCGACTTTTCCCCATCTCACTGGTGTTGAGTGGGATGCCCTAAATCGCCTCGCGGCGATATCGGGAGAGGCATTTGTTGTGTCGCTGATGAGATCAGCGACTCCTGATGAACAGCGTCTCGCCATACACGACTACATGGCTCGCGAGCTCGCCGAATTCCATCGGCGAGGTTTAACTCCCTCGCGGACTTCACGGAACGATGCCGTGAAGATGGAGACCTCCGCCTATTCTGGCGAAGGAAAAGAACGCTTGTCGTTGTCTCGTTGGTTTCGAGAGGTCGACATCGCTATCGCCTCGAGACTTCTCGAGGCTCCTCAAGCGAAGGTCAATTTCCTTCTTTCCCGTCTCACTGGAAAAGCCAAGGAGTGGGCCTTGGGAAAACTCGTTGTTGACGAGTTTGCGTTCCCCACTCTGGAAGCCATCCAGAGTGACCTTCGACTCGCCTTCGAGCCGCCCCAGGAAGAGAAGTTGGTGCGTTCAAGGTTCCTGTCCCTGCGACAGGGTAAGATGTCCATGCGCGACTACGTGCAGATGGCTCGACATCTGGCGTCTTGTATTGTCACGCATCCCATGGACATGTATACACAAGTGAACGTGTTTGTCGATGGCATGCGTGAAGGGCAGACTCGCCTCTCGCTGGAACGAGCAGAGCCTGCCACGTTGGAGGAGGCTTTCGCTATCGCTCTCCGTGAGGATTTCAGAGTCACCAAGGCCTATACCAAGCCTTCAGTTGTTACCGCTGTCAGATCAGCGGGCCCGGAACCTATGGAGATCGATGCAATTGAGTCGTCGGGTGACCGACGACGCGCTACAGCCTACAAGGGCGACGTCCGAGGCGGACGTCAGATGATCTGCTTTCGATGCCGAAAGCCGGGACATCGCGCGGCTGAATGCCGCGCGCCAGCACCGATGTCGGTGCATGCGTCGGACACCCATCATGAGGGAGGTGCTCCGATCAGTCGTCCAAAAAACGGACGAGACCAGTAGGTGCAGGGCGCCCTACTGGTTTGAAGAGAGGTCCGGGTCCACCGGTGGCAGCCCGACCTCCCAGCCCATCTGTGCTGCGTGCACGGTCAAATGCCACCACTACGAGTGGTGATTCACGCCTGATTATTGTTAATCTACATGTCGCCGGTATCCGGCGACCCCTACGAGCGCTCCTGGATTCAGGAGCGACAAACAATTTCTTCCGTGAATCTTGCGTGTCAATGCTGCCACCCAGCATCCAGGTCCACGAGGGACCTGGCCAAGTTGTTGTCAAGCTCGCTGACGGGAAACCACGCCGCGTATCGCGGCGCGAAGTGTCGTTGCCGTACACGTTTGACGGCTTTCGCAGTAACGACAACTTCTTGGTGATTGAAATGAATTATGCATTCGATTGCATCCTGGGCATGCCATGGTTGGCACGCTATAAGCCCCAGATCGACTGGTTAGCCAGATCAGTGAGACGTCGAAGCAAGTTCGACGTCAGCGAAGTGTTCACCCATCTCTTGGTGTCTCCAAGTGATTGGCCGAACGTTACAGTCGTGGATCGTACATCCACGACACCGGCGGTACACAGAGTGAGCGATGGCCCTCTCTGTACCGCTTGTTCCGTGCCCCTACGCACGAGTGATGATGCCTCCTCGCTTTGCAGCGAGGAGTCCGACGTGGACGAGCAGTGGCTCCCACGTAATGACGACGCGGACGAGCAGTGGCTCCCGCGCAACGACGACGCGGTCGAACAGCGGTTCCCGCACGAGAGAGCAGTGGTCGAACACGAACAGGTGTTCCCACCTGTACCCATTGTGGTCGAGCAGAGGCTCCCACAAGGGCAAGACGTGGCCGAGCAGGGGCTCGCCACCGAGTGTGACGTGGATGGACAAGAGTCCCCACGTGCGAATATGATGGTCGAACAGGGGTTCCCATCATCGCCTACTGTGGTCGAACAGAGTTTCCCACATGAGCAAAACGTGGTCGAGCAGGGGCTCCCACACGAGTTTGTGGCGGTAGAGCAGGGGCTCCCGCATCATGCGTCGACGGACGAGTATGGAATACTCCCGTCGCGCGATTTCGACGTCCTGGATGAGGACATCCAGCGTCTAGAGGGGGGTGCAGATTTAACACCTGACTGCGGTTCGCCAGCTTCGAGCATGGACTCGAGGCACGATGGGGACGCAAGCTACGAGAACTCAGCGTTGGAATGTGTTCACGCTATTGTGTACGTGGACGGGAGTCCACAAAGGCGCCAATACATTGAGGTCGCGAGTCCACCTCGCGACGCGTCATCTATTACGAGCCTTCCAGGACTCTCCTGGAAGCATTTTCTACGCGACCTCAAGGGAGGCACGGTGGAACAAGTATGTCTGGTCACCAACGAGGTGACTCATGAGCCGAATGAGGAGCTAATGACGCGCCCTCGAAGCGCTGAAAAGAAATCAGCGCGCGAAGAAAGATTTGCGTCGCAATCTTGGGAGGCTCTGCGCGAGTCTGGTAACCCTGTTTACGACATTGCACGAGAGTACGCCGACGTGTTCCCGGACAAGATTCCGGCCGAACTCCCTGCCGATCGTGGCGTGCGGCACGAGATTGATCTCGTGCCAGGATCGAAATATTGTGTGACACGGCAGTGGCCGTTGCCTCGAGACCAAGTCGAGGCTATTGATGCATTCTTCGAAGGTCGTCGCAAGGCCGGTCATGTGCGTGAGAGTGTCTCTCCCCATTCGAGTCCAACCTTCTGCGTGAAGAAGGCTACGGGAGGCTGGCGTATAGTGCATGCGTTTAACAAGCTCAACGATGCCACTATTCCTGCCCAAACGCCTATCCCCAGGAAAGACATGGTTCTAAACTCCATGTCAGGTAGCGTCATCTTCAGCGCCATCGATCTGACCGATGGCTTCTACCAGATCTTGATGCGACAGAGTGACATACCACTCACTGCGGTGAGCACCCCGAGTGGTATGCTTTGGGAGTGGCTGGTGATGCCACAAGGATTGAAGAACGCACCAGCCACTTTCAATCGCATGGTATCTCAAGTGTTGAGACCGCTTCGAGACTTTGCTCCTAGCTACTTCGATGACATCTTTGTCCACAGTCGCGCTGAGGGAAATCTCAGTGCTGTCCAAGTTCACCTTCAACACCTGAAGCAGGTGTTTCAAGTCATGCGAGATAACAAGTTATATGCAAACTTGAAGAAGTGTGTATTCTGTGCACCGGAGATTCCGGTGCTGGGCTGCTACGTGAGTAAATCGGGTGTTCGAGCCGATCCAGAGAAGGTGTCGTCAATCTGTTCTTGGCCCACACCCAAGAACCCTACGGAGTAACGTCAATGGCTCGGTCTAGCTAATTACTTGCATAAGTACACAAAGGATTACGCCGGTTCTATACAGCCCCTGTCGTCACTTCTGATGAAAGACGCCACGTGGTCGTGGCGTCCCGAACATCAAGCAGCCTTTGACGCAGTGAAGAAAAGCCTGGCGTCGGCGCCAGTGTTGATACTCCCTGACGACACCAAACCGTTTCACGTGGTGTGTGATGCAAGTGGCTTTGCAATTGGTTGCGCCCTCATGCAGTTCGATCACGAGGGCCGTGAACGAGTCGTGAGCTATCAGTCACGACAGATGAAGCCGGCAGAGAAGAACTATCCGGTTTGTGATAAGGAACTGCTAGCGATGCGCTACGCACTCATCAAGTTTCGTGTCCACCTACTGGGCGAACGCACGTTCGCCCTGTATACTGATCATGCATCGCTGCGGACAGCAATGAAGAGCCCACACCTGTCACAGCGGATGGCACGGTGGCTCTCTTTCTTCTCCGAGTACAACTTCGTCGTGCACTACAAGCCAGGCAAGACCAACATTCTTGCTGACGCACTGTCACGACGCCCAGATTACGATCCTCGTATGGCACTGAGTCGTCAGGCAACTGACGACGACGATGAAGACGATCGATGTGCGACGTGTGTGTCGTTGAATCTAACTCGGGTCACACCCGAGTTATGCCTTTTCGATGAAATTGTCGCGGCTTACGCGAACGATCCAGATTATGCGGACATTATTGCCTATCTGCGCGCTCCCAGCGATGCTGCACTGGGAGCTCTTTCGCGAACGAAGCGTGATCACATTCAACGATACAGTATGGACGGTGATTTGCTGTTATATAGCATCGACAAATTCGATGCGCCTCGAACTGTGATTGCGAATGACTTGGATTTGCGTGCTCGTATCATCCACGAGTACCATGATGCCCCAATTGGCGGTCATCTGGGCCGCGAAAAGACATTCGCGGCTGTCTCGCGCGACTTCTTCTGGCCCCACATGTACAAGTGGGTTCGCAACTGGGTTCGCACCTGCGAAGTATGTCAGCGCGTGAAGCCATCACCATCGTCGCAGGCACCCCTGCGACCCCTGCCAATTGCAGCTGAGGCTTGGAGCTCAGTCTCAATGGATTTTATCTTCGGGCTTGCACCAGATGGCCAAAACCGATCGGGTATTCTGGTCTTTGTCGACAGATTCAGCAAGATGACACATCTGGTGCCTGTTCATGCAACGATCACCGCGGCTGAGACCGCGGTGCACTTCATTGACACTGTGTTTCGCCATCACGGTCTTCCAGACAACATTGTCTCGGACCGTGATCCTCGTTTTACATCTGCTTTTTGGACGTCATTGTTCGAGTTGCTTGGCACAAAGCTGCAAATGTCGACAGCAGCCCATCCGGAAACGGATGGGCAAACAGAGAGAGTTAATCGGGTCCTCGAAGATGTTCTTCGAAGTTACGCAACGTCCTTTACAAGTTGGAGTGCGTTTTTGCCACTCGCGGAGTTTGCACTCAACAACGCGGTTCACGCGTCAACGGGGTTGACGCCATTTTTTGCAAATTCGGCCCGTCATCCTCGTGTACCTACCCTTCTTGCCGTGGGTCAACCCACGGCTCTTCGTGGCTCCACTCTGGCGGGGGGTGATAACGATAAACAACGATCGAGTGAAGCTCACGGTATTCTGAGCGCGAATGTTGTCAACCATTCCAAGGCGAAGTCTTCTGTTTCGACGCCACGTGACGTGGCGTCCCCGATAGCTCAATGGACTACACAGACGCTGATCGACCCTTCTTCGAGTATGCGAAACCCTAAAGCTAACTACGCGCCGATTGAATCGGCGCGACCAATTGATGACATGGCTGTGTCAGAGTTTATACTCCAACGTCAAGCCATCACGAGGTTTGTACGCGATACTCTTCGATCTGCAGTGGATAAACAGAAAGCGAATGCAGACAAACGTGGAAGAAAGAACACGAGTACATTCAAGAAAGGTGATCGTGTATTGTTATCTACCGAAGGCCTACGAGATTCAGCAGTAACCAATCTAGGCGCGAGCAAACTCGCGCCACGTTTCATCGGACCATTCACGGTACTCAAGGCAATCGGCGACGCATACACACTGGCCATCCCTTCGTCACTGCGACTTCACCCGACGTTTTACGTCGGGCGGCTCAAGGAGTACCGTCCAGCTACGCTTCACGGGTTGGCTCCGTCCTCGGAGTCAAAGGCTCATAGGTCGACCTTCCCTCTCGCCTTGCTCGACGCACCAGCGACATCGGACGAGGCTGCGTCCCAGCCTGCGCGTGCCCAAGAACCTGGCGTTCCAGGTTCCGCATCCGTTCAAGCAGCTCGCGGTTCGACTGTCGAATCTCGTTCGCTGTTCTCTCAGCCCGCGCAGCTCGGTCAAGGGCAGCTTCAGCCTCCAGCTGGGCATCGACAGCCTTGTTCACAGCCGCATCTACATCGTCCTGGGCAACCAGGACGCCAGCAGTACCATCGTGAGGGTCCACCACCGCTTGTGGACGCGGAAGGCCAGAAGCGCTGGATTGTGGAGCGTTTACTGGGTCACGAGGACCCTCGTCGTGAAACGACATCGTCGCGACACCATGAGCGCGCGGTTCCAACCGCGCGCAAGTATCGTGTACGTTGGCTCGAGTTTCCACCCGAGCAGGATACGTGGGAACCGCGCTCTTCGCTTCTTCGAGACGTTCCGGACCTCGTTCGGGCTTACGAGTCCCTGCACACGCTTGGTGTAGACTTGGTCGACGACCTGTGTGTTCTCGCGGTGAGCGAGAACGAGATGCACGACGACGGTGTCGTGGTGAAGTGTCACCACGACTACGAGACCGAGAGCGATTGCGAGAACGTCGTGGTGACGTTTCACCACGACGACAAGATGAAGAGCGACGACGAGAACGTTGCGAAGAGCGTGTATCGCGACGATCACGCGAACGAGAACGTCGTGGCGATTGCACGGCACCACGACCTCGAGAACGCGAGTGGTGTCGCCAGCGTGACGCGCCACGATTAACCGCAGTCTTGCGCTCCACCAAGCTGCGCTCGTACCGTCCTATCCAGAGCTGTTCATAATCGCTGAGTGGATACTCAGCGACGTGTCGTTTCCAAGCTTCGCGAGTTGGACGAGGCACCGAGTCACAGGAGTAACAAGATTCGTGCACGTGAACGTAGCAGAGTCGATCTACGTTCCAGGCGTTTTCACAGATCTTCTCGCGCAGTACACCGATGGAATGATCGGCGTGGATATCTTCGCGATGGGCCAGCCACTGCTGAAAGTTCCTTCCGTCTTCATGCATCCGGTTCCACCGCCGGATGAACGCACACCATGACCGCTGGAGTGACTCGTATGAGATTCCATCAAGTCTCTTTCCGCGCAACCCACGGAAACGACGGAAGTAGTCCTGCATCGTTTCGAGAGAGTCCGGAGACCGAGCTCCGGACAAGTCATACAGCGCCCAAGGGATCAGGTGCTGATCCATCACGCGGTCGACCAAACTCCCGCTGATTGTGCGCGGGAGTGCTGTTTTGTTGGCATCTGCGTCTTCAGTCATCGTTCGGCTTGTGAGTCGTTAAAGTCTTGTGGTTGAGCACTCACGGTTGGTGAGTGCTGTCTTGAGAAGGGGGTGATGTAATGGGCCACCCCGTTACATAAGTAGTTTCGATTAAGTTTACATGTTACTTAAGTAGGGGTGTTACTTTCGAAGTAGCGAAAGTAGCACGTCGTATATTTTAGCTGGTTTAATGGGCTCAGTACCATTATTAGCCAGTAAGATATAGACACGTAGATTGAGTGGTTCCCATGAGTCCAAGGGAACCATTCGTACTTAGGATGATTTTAAAAGACAAAATATAAACAGAGTTAAAAATACTTAACACCTAAGACTTGGGCTTTGAGCTTCCTCAAAGCGTTAGAAATAGTGTACGCTGAGTACGGGTTATTCTAGCCCCGTTACATCCGCACTCTCTTGTTTGACGTCACTGGATTGGTCTGCGAGTTCCACGTCGCGGACACTTTCAAATTTGCTCCCTCGTGTTCTCTACCTCCGGTCGACGACAGCATTATCCGAAGATGCGCTTCTACGCGCTCACCCTCGCTGTAACGGGGCAGCCCGTTACATGGAAATTGTCATTTGAGAGATAATGACAATTAAGAATATTACGTTGAATATTCTTTTAACAATATCACCAATAGTGGTGATATTGATGGGTCGACCAAAGAGTCTGCTCATTGGTTGATATCTTGATGATATCAACCCACCAATCGCCGCAAGACGCGCGCAATGAGTGGTGAGTAGACGTCGTCATACTTATAGTTGGATTAGTATAATTAAGTTAAGTCAAACAGAGAGACAGTAGCAAAAAGACTTAATTATATGAATACAACAGTTTTACTTTTCCCTTATCTACGCTTCCTCGTTTGCCTCGTGTACGCTTGTCGGGGTACGATACCCTTGCGTTAAGTTCACGCAAGGGTGTGCCCCGTTACACCTGGTAGCACTTTGTAGTCCTTCCAAGCACCACAACATCCAACATGAACATGTTGGATGGTGAAGAGACCTTTCACGCCACGCGTGAAGGGTTTAACCATTTGGGTGACATCGAATGGAGTGCGGTAGAACGAATGAGCTCTACCGTAGGCGAGTTCGCCATTAGCGCCATGTTGGAGTCTCTAGACAGAGACCAACAACATGCCGCTATAGCCAAGTTCATCCAAAATGAACTTGTCGCCGAAAGGGAGAAAGTAGCCTTGCTTCACCAGCAAGGCTCTCAACAGGCCGAGCAGTTGAGAGAACTCGGTGCTCAACATACAGAGCTGTTGAGACAGCAGCAATTCCATGCTGCTGTGGGCGGGACGGCACATGCGCGTCGTCCCGAGGTCATGAAGGTTGATATCTCCAAGTACAGTGGAGTCCCGGAGGAATCCCTGTTACTATGGTTTGTCGAAATCGACAGAGTCGTAAGGGCTCGTCGCGTCGAAGATGAGCAAATGAAACTCACATTTGCTCAGACCCACTTGGCAGGGAGTGCCAAAACTTGGTCCCTGGGACTCGAGAGTAGCGACCCAAATGTGTTTAGGTCGCTAGATGACTTCAAGTCCCGGCTCAGACAAACGTTTGAGCCGCCACGAGCTGAGTTCAGGGCTCGTTCTGAGCTCCTGAAACTCAAGCAGGGTAAGCGTGATGTGCACGCTTACGCTCAACATATACGACTCCTCGCGAGTAGTATAAATGCTAACCCAGTCCATGAACCCACGTTGATTACGGTGTTCATGCAAGGGCTCGCAGAGGGGCCCGTCAGGAGCCACCTGTTCCGCCTTGAGCTGAATACGCTGGAAGATGCGATATCAGCCGCAGAACAGTAAGACTTTAGCATGAGACAGGCTCATGCTAGCTCAAACTCTTACCGTCCACCGAGACGACAAGAGATCAGAGGTCCAGAACCAATGGACCTCTGCTATGTTGAGAGCGAGAGACCTCGCTCTTCAAACAACAAGCGATTGCAGAAGTGCAATCGCTGTCAGAAGTTAGGGCACTACGCATATGATTGTAGTGCTCCATGCCCAGTACCAAACAGTACTGAGCGAAATGGACGACCATTCGCCAAGAAGGGCAATGGGGGTGGGTCCAGCGCTGTTGCAAAGTCGCAACAGCGAAACGGACCATCAAAGAATGGACGGGGTTAGTAGGGGCGGAGCGCCCTACTGATCCAGCAACATCAAGAGAATTTTCAAATCTCTTGACGAAAGTTGCTCCTGACACACAATCATTGTGTGTCTCTGCACCTGGTGATGAGGTGTCACTCAACACCTTGAAGTTGGAAGCGACAAATGATTTGTCGCTTCGTGCCCTAGTAGACTGTGGGGCGTCGAACAACTTTGTTCGTCGCCAGTCACTAGATGGTCGTAGGCTCAAGTTCGTTGAGCGCGACATTCCCCTCACGAGGATGACGGTGCGCCTTGCAACAGGCGCATCGATTACCGTTGAAAAACGTGTAGTAGGAATCCACTACACGTTGGAGGGCGAACAGTACGATGATGACTTCATCGTACTAGATCTGGATGACAATTTTGATGTCATCCTGGGATTACCTTGGCTCAGAAGGTACGAGCCAAGGGTGAGCTGGCAGCATCGATCCGTAAAAATGCCTGCCACTTGTTCATCAGATGGCCATCTGATGAACATCTTGGAGCGTCCACAAGCGTGTGGATGTTCTGCGAGTGAGTGCGATGGCCTCACTTGCGGTACGGTCGTTAGCACGACTGCACAAGATCACCGTGTAGTTGATCACTACACTGTGGAGCAAGCTCCCGGCGGCTGTACAGAAGTACAGGCTGCGCCGAAGGTCTACCACTCGAATAAGTCGAGTGGACCGGGACATGGATGCATGCCTAGCGGGCAGCATCTTAGACAAAAGAAACCTGTTGCCCCCAAAGGGCAACATGGACATCCTAGGTCGACTGGAGAGTCGACCGTAGAGTATCGGTGCCTGACTGTGGTTGCACAGCCACATTCAGAAGACATCGAGGGAACAAGTCCACACGTTATTGAGGAAGAAATTCCTTAAGAGTCACTTGCTGAAAGATTAGGCCTTCATCAACCTGTGGAAGCAAGTTCCCAGGAAGAAACCGAGACGTTGAACGTCTTGGATAATGACGGATCAAGCGTAGGCGCTTATACGCTTGATCTAATTGTGCCTCTGAAGTTAACTTCGGAGATAACTTAATTGCAAACGCTAAAACCGAAATGGTTCTTGCGTGATCTGCGTAGTGGCAAAGTCAAGCAGATCTCCAAACTCGTCACAGAGGATGAGTATGTGGCCGATATTCGGTCGGCGACAGTATTTGCTGAGAACGGACGGGTTCTCAGCAGCTCATCGATGGACGAAAGTGTTCTCGATGAGAAGACTCGGATTGAGCGATACACGTCTCAATCCTGGTAGTCACTTCAGGCAAATCCTTTGTATAAGGATTTGATCAAATTCAAGGACGTATTCCCTGAATCCGCACCTTGCGAGTTGCCTAGAACAAAGGCACTCGACACGAGGTCGAGCTCAGACCGGGCTCGAAGTATTGTGTCATGAAGCAGTGGCCACTGCCTCGTGAACAAGTACTAGCGATCGACAAGTTCTTTGCCGATCGCTTAGCAGCGAGCCATGTGAGGGAATCAACATCCCCTCACAGCTCTCCGACCTTCTGTGTGCAAAAGGCCACTGGAGGATGGCGGATAGTGCACGCATTCAACAACCTGAATGCTGCAACGGTACCGGCTCAGACAACGATACCGAGGAAGGACGTAATCATAGATGGTATATCAAAGCGTACCATCTCTTCGTCCATGGATCTGATGGACGGATTTAATCAGGTCCTCATGCGTGAATGGGATGTTCCGTACACAGCAGTGAGCACCACCAGCGGTATGCTGTGGGAGTGGCTAGTGATGCCACAGGGGCTGAGTAATGCCCCTGCAACATTCAACAGATGCGTTACAAATCTGTTGAGACCGGTGCGGGATTTCGCACCGAGTTATTTCGACGATGTGTTCGTCCATAGCCGGGCTATGGACAGAAAGACGGACGTTAAAGTTCACATAACTCACGTTCGTCAAGTCCTTCAACTTATGCGCAAGCATAAGTTGTATGCCAACCTCAAGAAGTGTATATTCACGGCAATCGAAATACCACTTCTTGGGTGCATCGTCGGCAAAGACGGCGTCCGCCCTGATCCCGAAAAGATCAAGGTGATCATCGACTGGCCAGTGCCAGTCGATGTCAAGGGACTTCGGAAGTTCCTTGATTTAGCGGCGTACTTGCACAAGTACTCTCGCAACTACGCCGAAATGACGGTACATCTTTCTTTGTTGCTCAAGAAAAATGTCAAATAGTCATGGAACGCTGAGTGTCAGCGTTCCTTTGAAAGCACCAAAAAAAGCTTGATGCAATCTCCCATCTTGGCGACAGCGGAACAGGACAGACCATTTCATGTGGTCTGTGACGCCAGTGATTTTGCAATCGGCTGTGCGTTGATGCAGTATGACACAGACGGCGCAGAGCGCTTCGTTTTCTATCAGTCGCGTCAGCTGCAAGCAGCTGAACGCAATTACTCAGTGCATGACAAGGAACTCCTTGCCATGAAGTATGCACTGGCTAAGTTCCGGGTCTATCTCTTGGGAGATAGACCGTTCGTCGTGTATACCGACCATGCGTCATTACGCACGGCCGTAAACAGCCCACACATCTCGCAGAGAATGGCGAGGTGGCTGTCCTTCTTCGCGGAGTACAATTTCTCCGTGGAGTATGAACCAGGACGACTAAACGTCGTTGCTGATGCGCTTTCGCGCCGGCCCGATTTTGAGCCGGTCGCACAATCCAACAGTGAGGATAATCCCACTGTTGCGACACTGACAGCCAGTGTTCCGTCGTCAAGCTTACTTGACGACGTACGAAAGGCATACGCAGAAGATCTTTATCTTCTGCGATTAATGAATCATCTGGTGAATCCATCCAGTAAATTCATGAAGTATTTACCGGCTTTGGACCGATCCTCATCGGATCGGTACACAACGCGTAACGGACTGTTATATTATACAGCCGTTGACAGCGACACGTCTCGTGTCGTCGTCCTCACTCATAATTATTTGCGATAAAGCATCATGTGTGAGTGTCACGATGCTCCAACAGATGGCAATCGTGGGAGAGAAAAGACTTACCTCACGGTAAGTCGTGACTTTTACTGGCCACGCCATTATCAGTTTGTCCGCAAGTACATACGTGCTTGCGAGGTTTGTCAACGGATGAAGCCTGGTCCTTCATCCCGCGCACCGTTACAGCCTCTACCGGTCCCGGCAGAATGCTGGCAGTCCGTTTCAATGAACTTCGTCTTCGGGAAACCCGAAGACGACCACAAGAATAATGGCATTCTTGTGCTCGTTTATCGGTACAGCAAGATGGTGCATCTTGCTGCAGTGCCCGAGTCCATCACGGCACCCGGCTGTGCTCGTGTCTTTCTTGAAACGATCTTTCGACTCCACGGGTTTTCCCTTATGATCTCGTATCCGACCGTGACCCTCGGTTCACGGCGGAATTGGCAAACCGTGTTCCGTTCTCTTGGAACACGATTGAAGATGTCTACTTCTGACCATCCGGAAACAGATGGTCAGACTGAACGCGCGAACCGTGTCCCCGAAGAGATCCTTCGATGATATGTCCAATGGTTTTCGAGTTGGAGTAAATTCCTACCCATGGTGGAATTCGCCATCAATAATTCGGTGCATGCTTACACACAGCACACACCGTTTTACGTGAATGGCCTACGACATCCACGTGTGCCCACCCTTCTAGAGTGTGAACCTTGGATAAGGGGGGAGGGACTCGCTCGAGCAAAAACCGTTTTGGCTCTTGCTCATCACGTGTCGACGCTAACGTCGTCACGTATGATGCCGATGTCGATCAAGTCGACATCGATCAAAAAGATCACCTCAGTAATAGCGGCGACGCTATTACTGACTCGGATGATGATGACGATGCTAGTATATTCAGCATCGTCAACGATTATGCCAGCGAGGAAGAAGACAACCTCGCTGAAGAAGAGAACAATCTCTTAGCAGTGCGCACGAAGCGCACTTAAAGACAAAACAAATGGTAAGCAGAGAACTTCCTGCTGACTCGAGAAGCGGTAGTCCGTTTCAATCAGGACTCCAGCGCAAATGCAGTGGACCGCCAGAAACGGAACGCAGACAAGAATGGAAGAGCAAATGTTCTTTAATTTAAAGTTAATGACCTAGTAATACTGTATAAGGTAAACTTACCTGTACATGCAGTCACTAGTGTCGGCAGTAGTAAACTACTGCCGAAATACATTGGGCCATTTCGAGTGATGCATCGCAAGGGCAATGCATACACAATCGAATTGACACGTACGATGCGCACGCATCCTACGTTTCACGTGGGGCGACTCAGACTGTACTGTCAGTACGAGCCTTCTTCTTTCGATGAAGATAGCCCCCACTTTCAAGAACATCCATCAGATTCTTGCGTTCGCGCCCCAGACGGTCCGTCTGGTCGCGCAGATATAATACCTCGGAACTTAACCGAAATATCTCCCCGCGAGCTGTCGCCAGCTCGCCGAATAGGGAGCGGACATCCCGCTCGACCTGAAGCTGCGCTGTGGCGTAATCGGCGCGGTCTCTCGCCTGATCAGCCTCGCGATACTTGCGGTTCTTCCGCACGATATCAGTCAAAGCGTAGCGCCGGTCGCGCTCGTGCTTCAAGACATCGCGCAATTCATCGATTGCGCGATCCATCTCGTTAGGATCGAGACGGTGAGCAGAATCATCTGGAGGAGGTCTTTCCTCCCCCACCACATCCTTTGGTGGACTCACACGGTGGTCAACGCTTTCTAGTGGAGCGTATCTTGAACCACCGTGACGATTCAGGATCAAGGACGAGCTACCTCGTCCAGTGGCGGGGGCATCTACCCTCTTGGAATAGCTGGGAGCCCCGCTCTCAGCTGATGATGGATGTGCCCGGTATCGTTCACCAATATGACGGGACTCATCCTATTGGTCCGAGGGACCATCGGGAAACACGCGCCCTAGGCGCTTGTAGACGGATTGCAAGTTTTCAATCGCGTCACGCATCTCAGCCGAGATGTGTGCCCTTCCCCAGGGCGAATCTAGGGAATACACGTCCCTATGTGCACGCTGCGAGTTGTCAGCACAACTCGCACAAGGGTCTCTCCAAGTGAGGCAAGGAATGTCTGCCTCACTTGATAAACGATGCAACCGGTACCTGGCACCGGTTGGCGTTCGCTTTTCAAACTTGATGCGTACCGATTCAAGTTTTTGGAGCCATCCTTCTCGTCCAAAATTCTTGACATTTTGGACGAAGGCGTTCCACGCTTCCAAAAGCGAGTTCTTGTCACGCTTTTGGTTACCATTATACCATCGATGCCTAAGGAAGGCATCTAGATAGAAGTCTTCTTTAGCGCGGAAGTTACTCGCGCTGGAACTTAAGCCATGAAGCTCAGTTGCATCGAATTAAGGAATTCGATGGTGTTGGCTTGTCTCGTGAGACAAGCTATTGATGAGCTGCTCGGGCAAGCGCCACGGCTTCAGCTCACCACGCTTCAAGGTGGTACCTGTTTCGGTACCACGGCTTTCAGAATGACGACGGCTCTCGCCATCGTCATCACGCTCGTGTGGGGAAGCACGAGTTGATACTGGTGAGGCATGATATTTTTCACCATAGAGTTCATCATCACTGACGAACAGACTGTGTTTCATTTCACGAGTCCGCTCGTTCGACAGTGCACTTGACGAACGATGAGACACCGCCGGTGATCGGGGTGTTTCTGTAACGTTGCGCGAGTCAGGCACGTCTGGCTTGCCATACTTGATGGCCTCATTGACAAGGTCATCATGTGCACGTGGTGCGATACCGCGTGCGTCTGCAGCACCTTCTGCTGCAGACGGAGAACAATCACAAGGCATGGTGGTATTGTTGAGATGATCGAAGGGCCTACTCATTAATTGATATCGTGATGATATCAACCCACCAATCGCTGCTAGACGCGCGCAATGGGTGGTGAGTAGACGTCATCATACATATAGTTATATTAGTATAATTAAGTCAGGACAACAGAGATTCAAGGAGTTATAGGACTTAATTATATTAATACAGTATACTTTTACCAAGAGACTAGTCTGACTACTTAGTCTCCTTTCCTTCCTCTATGTTTCCTTAAAACACCTAGCAGGGCACTGTCGACCACTGTTGTCAGTGGAAGTATACTTCGTACTGGTCAACCAGTACGTAGTCAACAGTGCCCCGTTACACCTGGTAGCAATTTGTAGTCCGTCCAAGGACCACAACCCCATCGCCCAACATGAACATGTTGGACAATGTAGACGGCGACAGCTTTCACGGAACCCATGAGAGCTACTCCTATTTGAGTGAATTCGAATGGAGTGCAATCGAACGAATGAGTTCGACCGTTGGCGAGGAAGCCATCTGGGCCATGCTATCCTGAAGGGATAGGGACCAGCGACATGCCGTCATTAGCAAGTTCTTGCAACGAGAACTTGATGAGTCGCGAGCGCAGGTGACCTTGTTACAACAACAAGATCAACAGCGGACCGAAGCACTGAGACAACATCAGTCTCAGTTCGCAGAGCCGACGCGTGAGCGTCGACGGGAGTCTCTAGAACTAGAGGTCTCCAAGTATCGGGGATTTGAGGGAGACTCCCTGTTGTGTTGGTTCGTCGAGCTGGACGATGCCATCAATGCTCGTCGCATCAACGATGAGCGAATGCAAGTCTCATTCGCTCAGTCTAACATGGCAAAAGAAGCCAGAGCTTGGGCCCTGAACCTCAAGTTGCACGACCCAAATGTGTTTGGGTCGTTAGATGTCTTCAAGACCCTGCTCAGTGAGACGTTCGAGCCGCCCAGAGCAGAGTTCATGACTCTTTCGGAGCTCCTGCAAATCAAGCAGGGTAAGCGTAAGGTTCACGCCCAGAACGTACGCTACTTTGCAAGCTGCATGGTAGTGAAACCTGTGAGTGAGTTCGTGTTGACCACCATCTTCATTCAAGGTCTTTCAGACGGTCCCGTTAGGGACCACCTGTTCCGCGGAGAGATAAAGACGCTCTCAGAGGCAATCTTCGCAGCGGAGCAAGAAGATTATAGAGTGAGACAGTCTCACGCTACGTTGACCCCTCATCGTCCACAAAGACGATTAGCAGTCGGAGGTACAGAAACAATGGACCTCTGTAATGTCGAGGGCGAGAAACTTCGCCCTGCGAATGACAAACGAATGGTGAGATGTCATCGCTGTCATAAACTGGGACACTATGCAAATGAATGCAGTATCCCCCGCTCAGTACCTCGCGGTGCTGAGCGCAGTGTTCACCCACCAGCAAGAAGAACTGGAGGGAGAGGGTCCGTTGCTGTTGCGAAGTCGCAACAGCGTGGTGGACCATAAAAAACGGTCGGGATCAGTAGGGGCGATGCGCCCTACTGATCCAGCAACATCAAGAAAATTTGCAAATCTCCTGAAGAAGGTTGCTCCTGACACACAATTTCTGTGTGTCTCTGCACCTGGTGATGAGGTGTCACTCATCACCTTGGAGTTGGAAGTGACAAAAAACTCGTCACTTCGCGCCCTAGTTGACTGTGGGGCGTCGAACAATTTTGTTCGTCGCCAGTCACTAGAGGTAGGAGGTTTTAACTTCGTGAAGCGGGAGATCCCTCCAACGAAGATGATGGTGCGCCTAGCGACAGGCGCATCGATCACTGCGAAGAATCGTGTAGTCGGAATCCACTACTTGTTAAAAGGCGAACAGTACGATGATGATTTCATCGTGCTTGACCTAAATGACATGTCATCTTAGGGTTGCCTTGGCTCAGGAGATACGAGCCAAGGGTGAGCTGGCAGTATCGATCCGTAAAAATGCCTGCCACTTGTTCATCAGATGGCCATCTGATGAACATCTTGGAGCGTCCACAAGCGTGTGGATGTTCTGCGAGTGAGTGCGATGGCCTAACTTGTGGTACGGTCATTAGCACGACTGTAAAAGAACACAATGTAGATGATCACTACATTGTCGAGAAAACTCTCCCAGATCCTGTGGAAGTGATTTCCCAGGAGGTAATCGAGACACTGAATGTCTTGGTTAATGATGGATCAAGCGTAGGCGCTTACACACTTGATCTGGTTGTGCCAACGAAACTCACTTCGGAGATAACTTAATTGCAAACGCTAAAACCGAAACGGTTCTTGCGTGATCTGCGCAGTGGCAAAGTCAAGCAGATCTGTGTACTCGTCGCGACGGAAGAGTACGTTACCGATATACGATCGGCAACGGTGTTTAATGAAAACGGACGGGTTCTCAGCAGCTCATTGATGAACGAAACTGTCCTCGATGAGAAGACTCGGATGGATCGATACACGTCTCAATCCTGGTAGTCACTTCAGGCAAATCCTTTGTATAAGGATTTGATCAAATTCAAGGACGTATTCCCTGAATCCGCACCTTGCGAGTTGCCTAGAAACAAAGGCACTCGACAAGAGATCGAGCTCAAACCGGGCTCGAAGTATTGTGTCATGAAGCAGTGGCCACTGCCTCGTGAACAAGTGATAGCGATCGACAAGTTCTTTGCCGATCGCTTAGCAGCGGGCCATGTGAGGGAATCAACATCCCCTCACATCTCTCCGACCTTCTGTGTGCGAAAGGCCACAGGAGGATGGCGGATAGTGCACGCACTCAACAACCTGAATGCTGCAACGGTACCGGCTCAGACAACGATACCGAGGAAGGACGTAATCATAGATGGTATATCAAAGAGTACCATCTCTTCGTCCATGGATCTGATGGACGGATTTAATCAGGTCCTCATGCGTGAATGGGATGTTCCGTACACAGCAGTGAGCACCACCAGCGGTATGCTGTGGGAGTGGCTAGTGATGCCACAGGGGCTGAGTGATGCCCCTGCAACATTCAACAGATGCGTTACAAATCTGTTGAGACCGGTGCGGGATTTCGCACCGAGTTATTTCGACGATGTGTTCGTCCATAGCCGGGCTATGGACAGAAAGACGGACGTTAAAGTTCACATAACTCACGTTCGTCAAGTCCTTCAACTTATGCGCAAGCATAAGTTGTATGCCAACCTCAAGAAGTGTATATTCACGGCAATCGAAATACCACTTCTTGGGTGCATCGTCGGCAAAGACGGCGTCCGCCCTGATCCCGAAAAGATCAAGGTGATCATCGACTGGCCAGTGCCAGTCGATGTCAAGGGACTTCGGAAGTTCCTTGATTTAGCGGCGTACTTGCACAAGTACTCTCGCAACTACGCCGAAATGACGGTACATCTTTCTTTGTTGCTCAAGAAAAATGTCAAATAGTCATGGAACGCTGAGTGTCAGCGTTCCTTTGAAAGCACCAAAAAAAGCTTGATGCAATCGCCCATCTTGGCGACAGCGGAACAGGACAGACCATTTCATGTGGTCTGTGACGCCAGTGATTTTGCAATCGGCTGTGCGTTGATGCAGTATGACACAGACGGCGCAGAGCGCTTCGTTTGCTATCAGTCGCGTCAGCTGCAAGCAGATGAACGCAATTACTCAGTGCATGACAAGGAACTCCTTGCCATGAAGTATGCACTGGCTAAGTTCCGGGTCTATCTCTTGGGAGATAGACCGTTCGTCGTGTATACCGACCATGCGTCACTACGCACAGCCGTAGACAGCCCACACATCTCGCAGAGAATAGCGAGGTGGCTGTCCTTCTTCGCGGAGTACAATTTCTCCGTGGAGTATGAACCAGGACGACTAAACGTCGTTGCTGATGCGTTGTCACGTCGGCCCGACTTGAGCCAACGTCCTGAGTCAACAGTAAGGTTTTGCCCACTGTTGCGAAACTGTCCATCATTGTGCCGTCGTCACCTTTTATTGACGACGTGCGGAAAGCATACACAGGAGACACGAATCTCCTCCGTTTGATGGGTCATCTTGCGAAACCACTCCGGAAATCCTTGTCGGATTTGCCGGCTCTGTACCGTTCCTCTTTGGATCGGTACACGACTCGCAATGGCCTGCTGTACTATACAGCAAGTGCCGACGACACGCCGCGTGTCGTCGTTCCCGATCATGACGACTTGTGATTACGCATCATGTTCGAATGTCACGATGCGCCGTCTGGCGGGCATCGTGGCCGAGAAAAGACTTACCTCACAGTAAGTCGTGACTTTTACTGGCCACGCCAGTATCAGTTTGTCCGCAAGTACATTCGTTCTTGCGAGGTCTGTCAACGGGTGAAGCCTAGCCCTTCATCCCGTGCACCGTTATAACCTCTGCCGGTCCCGGCAGAGTGTTGGGAGTCCGTTTCAATGGACTTCATCTTCAGGAAACCCGAAGACGACCACAAGAATAATGGCATTCTTGTGTTTGTGGATCGTTTCAGCAAGATTATACATCTTGCTGCGGTCCCAGAATCGATCAAAGCCCACGGCTGTGCGCTTGTCTTCATCGAAACTGTGTTTCGACTCCACGGGTTTTCCCTTATGAACTCGTATCCGACCGTGACCCTCGGTTCACGGCGGCGTTTTGGCAATCCGTGTTCCGCACATTGGGAACACGGTTAGAGATGTCAAAATCTGATTATCACAAAACGGATGGTCAGACTGAACGGGCGAACCGTGTCCTCGAAGGAATTCTTCGTGGATACGTCCACTTCTTTTCACATTGGAGTGAGTTCTTGCCGATGGTTGAGTTTGCCATCAACAATTCCGTGCATGCGTCCACAACGCATACATCGTTCTACGTGAATGGCTTAAGCCACCCACAAATTCCCGCCCTCATACAGAGTGACTCTGAGCTACGGAGGGAGGGACTCGCTCGAGCAAAAACCGTTCTGTCTATTGCTCATCACGTATCACCGCTCATGCCGATGTCGACGTTGTCGACATCGAGGAAATCGAGATTAGCAGCAGCGATGACGCTGCTGCTACATATGACAACGATGACGATGCTGCGATATTCGACATCTTTAATGATTATGCCAGCGAGAAAGAAGACAACCTCGCTGAAGAAGAGAACAATCTCTTAGCAGTGCGCACGAAGCGCACTTAAAGACAAAACAAAGAGTCAGCAGAGAACTTCCTGCTGACTCGAGAAGCGGTAGTCCGTTTCAATCAGGACTCCAGCGCAAATGCGGTGGACCGCCAGAAACGGAACGCAGACAAGAATGGAAGAGCAAATGTTCTTTAATTTAAAGTTAATGACCTAGTAATACTGTATAAGGTAAACTTACCTGTACATGCAGTCACTAGTGTCGGCAGTAGTAAATTTCTGCCGAAATACATTGGGCCATATCGTGTGTTGCACCACAAGGGCAATGCATACACGATCGAATTGACACGTACGATGCGCACGCATCCTACGTTTCACGTGGGGCGACTCAGACTGTACTGTCAGTACGAGCCTTCTTCTTTCGATGAAGATAGCCCCACGCTCAAAAACCTCCATCAGATTCTTGCGTTCGCGCTCCAGACGGTCCGTCTGGTCACGTAAATAAGATCCTTAGAACGAAAATTGAGAGATCTTTTTGCGAGCTGTCGCCAGCTCGCCAAAGAAGGAACGGACGTCGCGCTCGACCTGCAGCTGTGCGACCGCATACTCAGCGCAATCCTCCGCACGGTTCGCCTCGTGCTCTTTTCAGTACTTCCGCAAAAAGTCAGTCATAGCGTAACGTCTGTCTCTCTCGTGCTCTAAATCATCGCGCAATTCATCGATTGCGCGATCCATCTCGTAAGGATCGAGACGGTGAGCAGAATCATCTGGAGGAGGTCTTTCCTCCTCCACCACATCCTTTGGTGGACTCACACGGTGGTCAACGCTTTCTAGTGGAGCGTATCTTGAACCACCGTGACGATTCAAGATCAAGGACGAGCTACCTCGTCCAGTGGCGGGGGCATCCACCCTCTTGGAACAGCTGGGAGCCCCGCTCTCAGCTGATGATGGATGTGCCCGGTATCGTTCACCAATATGACGGGACTCATCCTATTGGTCCGAGGGACCATCGGGAAACACGCGCCCTAGGCGCTTGTAGACGGATTGCAAGTTTTCAATCGCGTCACGCATCTCAGCCGAGATGTGTGCCCTTCCCCAGGGCGAATCTAGGGAATACACGTCCCTATGTGCACGCTGCGAGTTGTCAGCACAACTCGCACAAGGGTCTCTCCAAGTGAGGCAAGGAATGTCTGCCTCACTTGATAAACGATGCAACCGGTACCTGGCACCGGTTGGCGTTCGCTTTTCAAACTTGATGCGTACCGATTCAAGTTTTTGGAGCCATCCTTCTCGTCCAAAATTCTTGACATTTTGGACGAAGGCGTTCCACGCTTCCAAAAGCGAGTTCTTGTCACGCTTTTGGTTACCATTATACCATCGATGCCTAAGGAAGGCATCTAGATAGAAGTCTTCTTTAGCGCGGAAGTTAGTCGCGCTGGAACTTAAGCCATGAAGCTCAGTTGCATCGAATTAAGGAATTCGATGGTGTTGGCTTGTCTCGTGAGACAAGCTATTGATGAGCTGCTCGGGCAAGCGCCACGGCTTCAGCTCACCACGCTTCAAGGTGGTACCTGTTTCGGTACCACGGCTTTCAGAATGACGACGGCTCTCGCCATCGTCATCACGCTCGTGTGGGGAAGCACGAGTTGATACTGGTGAGGCATGATATTTTCACCATAGAGTTCATCATCACTGACGAACAGACTGTGTTTCATTTCACGAGTCCGCTCGTTCGATAGTGCACTTGACGAACGATGAGACACCGCCGGTGATCGGGATGTTTCTGGAACGTTGCGCGAGTCAGGCACGTCTGGCTTGCCATACTTGATGGCCTCATTGACAAGGTCATCATGTGCACGTGGTGCGATACCGCGTGCGTCTGCAGCACCTTCTGCTGCAGACGGAGAACAAGCAGCAGACGAAGAAGCGTCTGCCGCAGAGGCTGGCACAGCAGCAGGCTGTGTGGTCTTAGAATCACCTCGCATAGGCATGTTAACTATGCGAAGCAAGGTCAGGAGTGAATGGTCTGACCAAACAAGTGCTCCCTGTCCCACTGGTATCCAACGGGTGGCCACCAAGTTTTCGATTGTCACACGGTGACTATCGGATAAGGGAGGGGTGATGTAACGGGGTAGCCCGTTACATTAAATTGTCATTGAACAATCTGACAATAAAGAATATTACGGTGAATATTCTTTTAACAATCACAAGGCATGGTGGTATTGTTGAGATGACCGAAGGGCCTACTCATTAATTGATATCGTGATGATATCAACCCACCAATCGCTGCTAGACGCGCGCAATGGGTGGTGAGTAGACGTCATCATACATATAGTTATATTAGTATAATTAAGTCAGGACAACAGAGATTCAAGGAGTTATAGGACTTAATTATATTAATACAGTATACTTTTACCAAGAGACTAGTCTGACTACTTAGTCTCCTTTCCTTTCTCTGTGTTTTCGCTAAACCACCTAGTAGATCACTGTCGACCACTGTCGTCAGTGGAAGTATACTCCGTACTGGTCAACCAGTACGTAGTCAACAGTTCACCGAAACAGTTGGAGCCTGTCAGGCCGAAATAGAGAAGCTACAGGAGATAACTTCATTACACGATGACGGGCACGAGGAGATTTCGGCTGGAGCTCTTCAGGCCGATGTAGAGAAGTTTACTACAGGAGATAACCAACATGATGGACGTTAATGGACACGAGGAGATTCCGGCTGGAGCTCTTCAGGCCGAAGTAGAGATACCAC
>CANTFL010000040.1:0-116888 GCA_947650285.1 Hyaloperonospora brassicae
CCAACATCCTTTACCCCTCGACTGAACGTGTGCGCATACCGTACCTTTGACGCGTGGCACGGTGCCACCGACTGTAAACATTTCCGTCCCTACTCCCGCGCGATCTATGGCCGAGCGAGAAGAATGCCCGAGGCAGACTATCACTGATTCAGGATTTCTCAATGGGGAGTGATTCTTACCAAAGAGGGGCGTCCATAATCAATTGCCCGAATTAATTACCCGTAATTGTTTGCCCGTCATCAGTAGCTCCATAATTTGTCATCCGTTGCCAATCAATCGCAATCAGACATTCGTATTTTATCGCATGTAGTCAGACGTCCATAATCAGTTGCCCGTCATCGGTTGCCCGTCATCGGTTGCCCGTCATCGGTTGCCCGTCATCGGTTGCCCGTCATCGGTTGCCCGTCATCGGTTGCCCGTCATCGGTTGCCCGTCATCGGTTGCTTGTCATCGGTTGCCCGTCATCGGTTGCCCGTCATCAATTGCCCGTAATTAGTTGCTCGTAGCCAACACACGCAATCAGGCATTCGTAATCAGACGCAAGTAGTCAGACGTCCATAATCAGTTGCCCGTAATCGGTTGCCCGAAATCCGGCCGCCAGTCCGAGGGTGTATAAGAGAGATTTAGACCCCCCTGTGCGCATGTCATCATATTAAATCTGTGCTCATATGACTGGCGTGAATGAGCTCGATTGCGTTTGGGAGCCAATGCGTTTGGCATCGGAAAGGTTTTTTGTGCACTGGTGCCTTATGCAGCGGAGAAGTGCAGAGCGACGTAATCAGGACGCCCAGCCCGAGGTGGCGACTCGTTTGCGGCCACTTGAGACAAAGCGGTGACACGTGGCGCTGGGGACGCATCCGGTCGTAGTGCCCGTCTCTGGCTTCCGGCCGCGAGCGCAGCATACACGAAGCACAACCGCACCCTGTTATGTTTTCCACCGGAATGGCTTATCGCGGAAGGGCAACTGTACGCGACAGGGGTTAAGTTATGACTGGTTTGACCTTAAGTGTGAAATTTTGGGAATTCTGAAAGAATCTCAGTACATTACGTGCGTGTGGAAAGGCTCTCACGGGGGGCGCTTCTGTCAACATTGTGTAGAATCGCGATACCGCCATTCTCATCCTGTCGCTCGGTCCCTAGTGCGTGCGCGGCGTCTGTAGCTCTCAAACACTGCTACCTCCGCAAATCATGGTCGACGGCAGCACAAAATAAATGTCCTCTGACTGTACGAAATTAGCACATGTGCTGACAATGGCACTCCTCGAGATGCAGGTCCGTGACCGGGGACCTATAAGTATATGCAGGGCTCTAGCATAGTAGGGTTTGTAGAACCAAAGTTATTCGTTGAGCGTTAAAGTCTTCCTCTGACTTAAGGAGCTGGTAAGAGCGCCCGCCTTTGGTGGCGGAAAAGGGAAACGGTCAATCGACGCGCCTGAGCCGAGGACGACTGGATCCGCCTGTGAGATGAGGCAATTCACACCGGGGGGGGAGGCCCAAAAGGCCGCGCTTGATAACCCGCGGCCGTAGGCCCAGAGTGTGTGGAGTTTCTATCTGCACAAGGTCCCGATGCCCAATGCGCGAGACGAGACCTTCATGCAGTATGAAACGGCCCTTTTAGGGCAGGTTCAGAACCAAGTAGCGTCGGCTATGCCAAACACTACGGGTGATGCCAGATGAAGAGATTAAGCCCGTCCCTTTCGGGTGGATGTCAAACATTACTCCGGTAAGGAGGGGGAAAACTTCGACCCTCTGATAAATCAGATTAAAACGGCTATAAGATCTGGCCTTATTCATCGGAGTACCAGCGGGTCTCGCTGGTTATCTCCAAGCTCGATGGAAGAGCTAGAGAGTGGGCTCTGACGGTGGCACGTCGGTCGACTTAGCATTTCCCACATGGGATTCGCTCAAGTTAGACCTTTTGCGAGTTTTCTCTCCGCCTGACCAGGCTTATCGCGTTGGCTCACATTTGTCTACCCTTCAATGAGTTTACGGACTATGTCCAAGAGTTGAGAACTCTAATGGCTGCTATGCAGTTCGACCCTTCTTCCCACAGTCTGTGTGACTGTCTTCATGGAAGGTCTT
This sequence comes from Hyaloperonospora brassicae, assembly GCA_947650285.1. Classification (NCBI taxonomy): domain Eukaryota; phylum Oomycota; class Peronosporomycetes; order Peronosporales; family Peronosporaceae; genus Hyaloperonospora; species Hyaloperonospora brassicae. The sequence goes on from CANTFL010000040.1 coordinate 2,083, forward strand.
CGCAATGGCGTTTCCAGGGCCGAGGTTTTTTCGAGTCCATCCCTCTTCTTTGAGGAAGCTGTTGGCATCGCTCAAAAGGCTGAGCAAAACTTCAAGTCGGCCAGACTTGGTTGGAATGGGTACAACCCAAGCTTTTACTAGGGCAACCTCTGCGAGCAATTCCCGACTTACTGTAAGCGAGAACCGATGAATCTCAGCCATGCTGAAGGTGAAGGTGAAGCGGAGCTTCATGTTGCAGAGCAACAACAGGAAGTGAGACGCCTTTACATGTGCGGAAGCACTAAACACTTGCGTCCCACTTGTCCTTTGCGCAAGCAACAACCGACTTATATGGGCCGAAACCAGCAATACGTAACTGAACGGCATCTACCGTTGGAGCTAAAGGTATTGCTGGTTTCGACCCATATAAGTCGGTTGTTGCTTGCGCAAAGGACAAGTGGGACGCAAGTGTTTAGTGCTTCCGCACATGTAAAGGCGTCCCACTTCCTGTTGTTGCTCTGCAACATGAAGCTCCGCTTCACCTTCACCTTCAGCATGGCTGAGATTCATCGGTTCTCGCTTACAGTGGTCGAGGTGCTCGCAGAGGTTGCCCTAGTAAAGCTTGGGTTGTACCCATTCCAACCAAGTCTGGCCGACTTGAAGTTTGGCTCAGCCTTTTGAGCTGATGCCAACAGCTTCCTCAAAAGAAGAGGGATGGACTCGAAAAACCTCGGCCCTGGAAACGCCATTGCGAAGACCTTCCATGAAGACAGTCACACAGACTGTCTCAGGAAGAGGGTCAGACTGCATAGCAGCCATTAGAGTTCTCAACTCTTGGACATAGTCCGTAAACTCATTCTACCCTGAAGGGTAGACAAGAAATGTGAGCCAACGCGATAAGCCTGGTTAGGCGGAGAGAAAACTCGCAAAAGGTCTAACTTGAGCGAATCCCATGTGGGAAATGCTAAGTCGACCGACGTGCCACACGTCAGAGCCCACTCTCTAGCTCTTCCATCGAGCTTGGAGATAACCAGCGAGACCCGCTGGTACTCCATTGAGATAAGGCCAGATCTTATGGCCATCTCAATCTCACGGATCCAGAGGGTCAAGTTTTCCCCCTCCTTACCGGAGTAATGTTTAACATCCACCCGAAAGGGACGAGGCTTAATCTCTTCATCTGGCATCACCACGTAGTGTGTTGGCATAGCCGACGCTACTTGGTTCTGAACCTGCCCTAAAAGGGCCGTTTCCTACTGCATGAAGGTCTTGTCTCGCGCATTGAGCACATCGTGACCTTGTGCAGATAGAAACTCCACACACTCTGGGCCTACGGCCGCGGTCAGCTTATCAAGCGCGGCCTTTTGGGCCTCAGAGAGGGGGTGGATTGCTCCATCCTCACAGAGGATCAGTCGTTACCGACTCAGGCGTAGATTGACTACTGACTGCTACCAAAGGTAGAGGAGCTACACAGCTCCTTAAGTCAGAGGAAGACTTTAACGCTCAACGAATAACTTTGGTTCTACAAACCCTACTATGCTAGAGCCCTGCATATACTTATAGGTCCCCGGTCACGGACCTGCATCTCGAGGAGTGCCATTGTCAGCACATGTGCTAATTTCGTGCAGTCAGAGGACATTTATTTTGTGCTGCTGTCGACATCATTCGCGGAGGTAGCAGTGTTTGAGAGCTACAGACGCCGCGCACGCACTAGGGACCGAGCGACAGGATGAGAATGGCGGTATCGCGATTCTACACAATGTTGACAGAAGCGCCACTCGTGAGAGCCTTTCCACACGCACGTAATGTACTGAGATTCTTTCAGAATTCCCAAAATTTCACACTTAAGGTCAAACCAGTCATAACTTAACCCCTGTCGCGTACAGGCCCTTCCGCGAAAGCCATTCAGTGGAAAGCATAACAGGGTGCGGTTGTGCTTCGTGTATGCTGCGCTCGCAGCCGGAAGCCAGAGCCGGGCACTACGACCGGATGCGTCCCCAGCGCCACGTGTCACCTCTTTGTCTCAAGTGGCCGCAAACGAGTCGCCACCTCGGGCTGGGCGTCCTGATTCGTCGCTCTGCACTTCTCCGCTGCATAAGGCACCAGTGCACAAAAAAACCTTTCCGATGCCAAACGCATTGGCTCCCAAACGCAATCGAGCTCATTCACGCCAGTCATATGAGCACAGATACATATGATGACATGCGCACAGGGGGTCTAAATCTCTCTTATACACCCTCGGACTGGCGGCCGGATTTCGGGCAACCGATTACGGGCAACTGATTATGGACGTCTGACTACTTGCGTCTGATTACGAATGCCTGATTGCGTGTGTTGGCTACGAGCAACTAATTACGGGCAATTGATGACGGGCAACCGATGACGGGCAACCGATGACGGGCAACCGATGACGGGCAACCGATGACGGGCAACCGATGACGGGCAACTGATTATGGACGTCTGACTACATGCGATAAAATACGAATGTCTGATTGCGAGTGATTGGCAACGGACGACAAATTATGGGCTACTGATGACGGGCAAACAATTACGGGTAATTAATTTCGGGCAATTGATTATGGACGCCCCTCTTTGGCAAGAATCCTCCATTGAGAAATCCTGAATCAGTGATAGTCTGCCTCGGGCATTCTTCTCGCTCGGCCATAGATCGCGCGGGAGTAGAGACGGAAATGTTTACGGTCGATGCATTCTCGTGCCACGCGTCAAAGGTACGGTATGCGCACACGTTCGGTCGAGGGTAAAGGATGTTGGGGTAGACATTTCACTAAGATATTATTTAGTACGAGGGGAAAATGGAAAGTTTATTGATTCTGATAAAATTCGAATAAATGTAATCGGTAAAAATCATTTAACCTCGCGTGTCCCTATGTTTGTGTTACTCGTGACAGTGACGATCGCATCAGCCCTCCTGTGGCCCATCATTTGTGTCCCACCTTCAACGAAGCGGTCATCTCGGGGATTAGCGCGGCACGTACGCTTCCTTCGGCATCTGCACACTTTAAATAACCGACAGGCCGAGTGGCCGCGCCGGATTTAAAACGGTGCCTGTTCGTCACAAGGACACTGCAGTATAATTCGACAATTCCGAAAGCGTCGTCGACGGTGATTAGCCCCGAGCAACCACCGTACTCGATTGAGCACCGGCATTTCCATCCGGGCTTTGGAAATATCAGATCTGTTCTGTTTTCAATCATAACCGTGAATAAGACAGAGAGACAGACTAGTTTGTTGTTCCATTTGGATGCAAGATGCCGGTACATCCTTAGTCTAGCTAGCAGCGCCGGTATTATCGTTCGAGTCCGATAGTTGTTCGGGGCTGAGCACCTGAGATGCTGGCCCCAAAGATGTTCATTCGAGCTCGCTCTGGCATGCCAGCAAGCGCGCACCCCATGTTTTTTGTTCGGAGTGTCGATACTCCCGCTTGGCAACACAGCGCGAAGTTGCCGTAAACCCATGTCCCATGCTGCCGGCGATCGTAGCGCGTTCATGTAAGAACGTGACCCTGTTTCGGTGGACCCATAAACAGGTAAGACAAGCACGGATAAGAATATGCAACAAACGCTTACAGACGGCGGCGTAGTCCTTCGTTTTGTCGGGATGGTCCCGACTAGGATGTCTAATTTTCACACGTAATAGTTTCGACGTCCTATGGCTGGCGCTATGCGCATGAAATCCGTGCAACGGGTGTATCTTCTACCGTTGACTGGTCCAATTACAAACAATCTTTGTCATGCAGGCTTGGGCACACGGGTAGGATCAAAAGGTGAATTCCAATGTTTTCGTCACTTTGAAGCAACACTGCTGCTTGCCACATGATGGATCGAGTGCACGCCTAGTATGATGGATATTTAATTGTTTTGTCGCGACGAGATAACTGAACCAAACCTAGTCTATGAGCTCGTGGACGTGCGTCCACAATGTAGCCGATGTCTGTTGTAGGGTGGCGTTTTGCCAGCCGCTACTTCGAGCTGCAACTTGTAGTTTACCTTTCAGCGGAGTTGACGTGCCTCTATCATCTAATATAATACCGAAACGCTTGTTTCTTTTATACCAGAAGAGCATGTCGTTTTGCGATGATGTCGAGCACTTTCTATAGCATGCCTTTCAGTCGTGGATGTGTCGTAAATATTGTAAAATGTTTCAGCTGTCTTTTCTATAGCTGTTGACAGTCGTTGATGTGTCGTAAATATTGTATAATGTTTCAGCTGTCTTTCCTAAAGCAGTGGACAGTCGACCGCCGTCGGCTGATCTGGTATCGTATCCGCAGCTGCATCCAATGTATGACAATAATTGTAACGGGGCACACCCTTGCGTGAACTTAACGCAAGGGTATCGGTGCCCCGACAGACGTACACAAGGCAAACGAGGAAGCGTAGGATAAGGTAAAAGCAGAACTGTTATATTAATATAATTAATTCTTTAACCACTGTCTCTTTGTTTGACTTAGCTTAATTATAATAATATAACTGAGTGTATGGTGACGTCTCGTCACCACTCATTGCGCGCGTCCTGCGGCGATTGGTGGGTTGATATCATCACGATATCAACCAATGAACAGACTCTTTGGTCGACCCTTCAATATCACCGCTTCGGTGATATTGTTTAAAGAATATTCAACTTCATATTCTTTATTGTCACTTTCCTTAGAGTGACAATTCCATGTAACGGGCTGCCCCGTTACATCACCCCCCCTTAACTGATAGTCACTGTGTGACCATCGAAAATATGGCGGCCACTCGTTGGACACCAGTGGGACAGGGAGCACTTGTTTGGTAAGTTCCGTTCATGACTCGACGTGACCTCGCATAGTTAACATGTCTATGCGAGGTGATTCGAAGACCGCACAGCCTGCCGCTGTGCCAGCATCTGCTGCAGACGATTCTTTGTCTGCTGCTTGCTCTCAGTCTGTAGCAGAAAGTGCTGCAGACGCACGCGGTATTGCACCACTTGCACATGATGACCTTGTCAATGAGGTCATCAATCCTTGCGAGTAAGACGTGCCTGACTCGCGCAACGTTCCAGAGGCATCCCGATCACCGGCGGTGCCTTACAGTTCGTCAAGAGCACTGTCGAACGAGCGGACTCGTGCAATGCAACACAGTCTGTTCGGCCAGTGATGATGAACTCTATGGTGAGGAACACTATGCCTTACGAGTATCGACTCGCGCTTCCCCGTAAGAGCGTGTTGAAGATGGCAAGAGACGTCGTCATTCTGAAAGCCGTGGTACCGAGACAGGCACCACATTGAAGCGTAGTGAGCTCAAGCCGTGGCGCTTTCCCGACGGGCTCATCGATAGCCTGTCTCACGAGACAAGCCAACACCATCGAATACCCTTATTCGATGCGACTGAGCTTCACGGCTTGATTTCCATCGCGAGCAACTTTCGAGCTGAAGAAGACTTTTATCTCGATGTCTTCCTTAGGCATCGATGGTACAACAGTAACCAAAAGCGTGACAAAAACTCGCTTTTGGCAGCGTGGAACGCCTTCGGTCCAAAACTTAAATAATTTTGGACGAGAAGGGTGGCTTAAGAGGCTTGAGGCAGTACGCCTCAGGTTCAAAAATCGAACGCCAACCGGTGCCAGGTACCGGTTGCATCGTTCATCAAGTGAGGCCGGCATTCCATGCCTCACTTGGGGAGAACCTTGTACGAGTTGTGCTGACAACTCGCAACGTGCACATAGGGACGTGTATTCCCTAAGTTCGACCTGGGAAAGGGCACACATCTCGGCTGAGATGCGTGACGCGATTGCAAACTTGCAATCCGTCTACAAGCGCCTAGGGCGCGTATTTACCGATGGGCCACAGGGCCAATCGGATGAGTCTCGTCATACTGGCGGACGAGACCTTCAACGTCCATCAACAGATGACAGCGGGGCTCCCAGCTGTTCCAAGAGGGTGGATATCCCCTCCACTGGACGAGGTAGCTCGTCCTTGATCCTGAATTGTAACGGTGGTTGAAGATACGCTCCACTAGGAAGCGTTGACCACCGTGAGAATCCACCAAAGGATGTGGTGGAGGAGGAAAGACCTCCTCCAGATGATTCGGTTCACCATCTCGACCCTTACGAGATGGATCGCGCAATCGATGAATTACGCGATGACTTGAAGCACGAGCGCGACCGGCGCTACGCTTTGACTGATACCGTGCGGAAGAACCGCAAGGGTCACGAGGCTGATCGGGCGAGGGATCGCGCCGATTATGCCACAGCGCAGCTTCAGGTCGAGCGGGATGTCCGCTCCCTTTCCGGGGAGTTGGCGACAGATAGCGGGGAGATATCTCGGTTGAGTTCCGAGGTATCTTATCTGCACGACCAGACGGATCGTCTGAAGCGCGAACGCAAGAACTTGATTGATGTTCTTGAACGTGGGGGCTATCTTAATTGGAAGAAGGAGGCTCGTACTGACAGTACGGCCTGAGTCGCCCCACGTAAAACGTAGGATGCGTGCGCATCCTACGTGGCAATTCGATCGTGTATGCATTGCCCTTGCGATGCAACACTCGAAATGGCCCAACGTATTTCTGCAGTAGTTTACTACTGCCGACATTAGTGACTACATGTCCAGGTAAGTTTACCGTAGACAGTAATACTAGGTCATTAACTTTAAATGAAAGAAAATTTGCTCTTCCATTCTTGTCTGCGTTCCGTTTCTGAAAGTCCACCGCATTTGCGATGGAGTCCTGAACGAAACGGACTACCGCTTCTCGAGTCAGCAGGAAGTTCTCTGCTGACTCGTTGTTTTGTCTTTCAGTGCGCTTCGTGCGCACTGCTAAGAGATTGTTCTCTTCTTCAGCGAGGTTGTCTTCTTCCTCGCTGGAATAATCGTTGACGATGCTGAATATACCAGCATCTTCATCATCATCCGAGCCAATAATAGCGTTGGCGCTATTATTGAGGTGATTTCTTCATTGATGTCGGCATTGTAGACATCGGCATCGTACGTGACGACGTTAGCGTCGACGCGTGATGAGCAAGAGCCAGAACGGTTTTTGCTCGAGCGAGTCCCTCCCCCCTTATCCAAGAGTCACACTCTAGAAGGGAGGGCACACGTGGATGGCGTAAACCATTCACGTAAAACGGTGTGTGCTGTGTTGAAGCATGCACCGAATTATTGATGGCGAATTCCACCATGGATAGGAATTCGCTCCAACTCGAAAACGAGTGGACATATCCTCGAAGGATATCTTCGAGGACACGTTTCGCACGTTCCGTCTAACCATCTGTTTCCGGATGGTCAGAAGTAGACATCTTCAATCGTATTCCAAGAGAACGGAACACGATTTGCCAAAATTTCGCCGTGAACCGAGGGTCACGGTCGGAAACGAGTTCACGGGGCAACCAGTGGAGTCGGAAGATCGTGTCAAAAAAGACACGAGCACAACCGGGTGCCGTGATGGTACTCGGGCACTGCAACAAGATGCACCATCTTGCTGAACCGATCAACGAACACAAGAATACCATTATTCTTGTGAGCGTCTTCGGAAAACCCGAAGACGAAGTCCAGTAAAACGGACTGCCAGCACTTTGTCGGAACAGGCAGAGGCTGCAATGGCGCACGGGATGAAGTACTAGGCTTCACCCGTTAGCAAAACTCGCAAGCACGTATGTACTTGCGTAAAAACTGATACTGGCGTGGCCAGTAAAGGTCACGACTTACCGTGAGGTAAGTCTTTTCTATCCCACGATGGCCACCTGTTGGGGCATCGTGACTTTCATACATGATGTGTAATCGCAAATCATTATGAATGGGGAGGGCGACACGAGGCGTGTCGCCGTCAAAGGCTGTATAATATAACAGTCCGTTACGCGTTGTGTATTGATCCGATGAGGATCGGTACAAAGCCGGTAAATTCTTCAATGATTTACTGGATAGATGCACCAGATGATCCATCAATCGCAGAATATCCTTATCTTCTGCGTATGCCTTTCGTACGTCGTCAAGTAAGCTTGACGACGGAACACTGGCTGTCAGTGTCGCAACAGTGGGCTTATCCTCGCTGTTGGATTGTGCGTCCGGCTCGAAATCGGGCCGGCGCGAAAGCGCATCAGCGACGTCACTAAGTCGTCCTGGTTTATACTCCACGGAGAAGTTATACTCCGCGAAGAAAGACAGCCACCTCGCCATTCTCTGCGAGATGCGTGGGCTGTTTACGGCCGTGCGTAATGACGCATGGTCCGTATAGACAACAAACGGTCTATTTCCCAAGAGATAGACCCGGAACTTAGCCAGTGCATATTTCATGGCAAGGAGTTCCTTGTCATGCACTGGGTAATTGCGCTCAGCTGCTTGCAGATGACGCGACTGATAACAGATGACGCGCTCCGCGCCATCTGCGTCAAACTGCATTAACGCACAGCCGATTGCAAAATCGCTGGCGTCTCAGACCACATGAAATGGTCTGTCCTGATCTGCAATCTCCAATATCGGCGAATGCATCAAGCTTTGCTTGATACCCTCAAAGGAACGCTGACACTCAGCGTTCCATGACCACTTGACATTTTTCTTGAGCAAGCAAGAAAGATGAACAGTCATCTCGGCGTAGTTGCGCGAGTACTTGTGCAAGTACGCCGCTAAACCAAGGAACTTTCGAAGTCCCTTGACATCGACTGGCACAGGCCAGTCGGTGATCGTCTTGATCTTTTCGGGATCAGGGCGTACGCCGTGTTTACCCACGATGCACCCAAGAAGTGGTATTTCGCTAGCCGCGAATATACACTTCTTGAGGTTGGCGTAAAACTTATGCTTGCGCATAAGTTGAAGAACCTGACGAACGTGAGTTCTGTGAACTTCAACGTCCGTCTTTCCGTCCATAGCCCGGCTATGGACGAACACATCGTCGAAGTAACTCGGTGCGAAGTCTCGCACCGGTCTCAACAGATTTGTTACACATCTGTTGAATGTTGCAGGGGCATTGCTCAGCCCCTGTGGCATAACTAGCCACTCCCACAGCATCCCGCTGGTGGTACTCACTACCGTAAACGGGATATCCCGATCACGCATGAGGATCTGATAGAATCCATCCATCAGATCCATGGACGAAAATATGGTACTCTTTGACATACCATCTATGATTACGTCCTTCCTCGGTATCGGCGTCTGAGCCGGTACCGTTGAAGCGTTCAACTTGTTGAACGCGTGCACTATCCGCCATCCTCCTGTAGCCTTTCGCACACAGAAGGTCGGAGAGCTGTGAGAGGATGTTGATTCCTTAACATGGCCCGCTGCTAATCGATTGGCAAAGAACTTGTCGATCGCTAGTACTTGTTCACGAGGCAGTGGCCACTGCTTCATGACACAGTACTTCGAGCCCGGTCTGAGCTCGATCTCGTGTCGAGTGCCTTTGTCCTTAGGCAACTCGCAAGGTCCGGATTCAGGGAATACGTCCTTGAATTCGATCAAATCCTTATACAAATGATTTGCCTGAAGTGACTCCCAGGATTGAGACGTGTATCGCTCAATCCGAGTCTTCCCATCGAGGACACTTTCGTCCATCGATGAGCTGCTGAGAACCCGTTCGTTCTCAGCAAATACTGTCGCCGACCGAATATCGGCCACATACTCATCCTCTGTGACGAGTATGCAGATCTGCTTGACTTTGCCACTACGCAGATCACGCAAGAACCGTTTCGGTCCTAGCGTTGGCAGCTGAGTTATCTCCGAAATTAACTTCGGAGGCACAATCAGATCAAGCGTATAAGCGCCTACGCTTGATCCGTCATTAACCAAGACGTTCAACGTCTCGGTTACTTCCTGGGAACTACTTTCCACAGGTTGCTGAAGGCCTAATTCTTTAGCAAGTGACTCTTGAGGAATTTCTTCCTCAAGTGCGTAGGGACTTATTCCCTCGACATCTTCTGACTGTGGCTGTGCAACCACAGTCAGGTACCGATCCTCTACGGTCGACTCTCCAGTCGACCTAGGATTTCCATGTTGCCCTTTGAAGGCAACAGGTTTCTTTTGTCGAAGATGCTGCCCGCTAGGCATGCATCCATGTCCCGGTCCACTCGACTTCTTCGAGTGGTGGACCTTCGGCGCAGCCTGTACTTCTGTACAGCCGCCGGGAGCTTGCTCCACAGTGTAGTGATCAACTACACTGTGATCTTGTGCAGTCGTGCTAACGACAGAACCTCAAGTGAGGCCATCGCACTCACTCGCAGAACATCCACACGCTTGTGGACGCTCCAAGATGTTCATCAGATGGCCATCTGATGAACAAGCGGCAGGCATCTTCACGGATCGATGCTGCCAGCTCACTCTTGTCTTGTACCTTCTGAGCCAAGGTAATCCCAGGATGACATCAAATTTGTCATCCAGATCCAGTACGATGAAGTCATCATCGTACTGTTCGCCCTCCAACGTGTAGTGGATTCCTACTACACGTTTCTTAACGGTAATCGATGCGCCTGTTGCAAGGCGCACCGTCATCCTCGTGAGGGGAATGTCGCGCTAAATGAACTTGAGCCTACGACCCTCTAGTGACTGGCGACGAACAAAGTTGTTCGACGCCCCACAGTCTACAAGGGCACGAAGCGACAAATCATTTGTCGATTCCAACTTCAAGGTGATTAGCGAAACGTCATCACCAGGTGCAGAGACACACAATGATTGTGTATCTGGAGCAACTTTCGTCAAGAGATTTGCAAATTCTCTTGAGGTTGCTGGATCAGTAGGGCGCTCCGCCCTTACTGACCCCGAGCTTTTTTTGATGGTCCGTTTCGATGTTGCGGCTTCGCAACAGCGCTGGACCCACGCACATTGCCCTTTATGGCAAATGGTCGTCCATTTCTCTCAGTACTGTTTAATACTGGGCGTGGAGCACTACACTCCTATGCGTAGTGCCCTAACTTCTGACAGCGATTGCACTTCAGCAATCGCTTGTTGTTTGAAGAGCGAGGTCTCTCGCTTTCAACATAGCAGAGGTCCATTGGTTCTGGACCTCCGATCTCTTGTCGTCTCTGTGAACGATAAGATTTTGAGCTAGCATGAGCCTGTCTCATGCTGAAGTCTTCCTATTCCGCAGCTGATATCACATCTTCCAGCGTATTCACCTCAAGGCGGAACAGGAGGCTCCTGACGGGCCCTTCTGCGAGCCCTTTCATGAACACCGTAATCAACGTGTGTTCATGAACTGGATTAGCAGTTATACTACTCGCGAGGAGTCGTATATGTTGTGCGTAAGCGTGCACATCACGCTTACCCTGCTTGAGTTTCAGGAGCTCAGAACGAGCCCTGAACTCAGCGCGTGGCGGCTCAAACGTTCGTTTGAGCCGGGTTTTGAAGGATTCGAGCGACTTAAAAGCGTATGGGTGACTCATCTTCAGCCCTAAGGCCCAAGTCTTGGCACGTCATGCCAAGTGGGATTGAGCAATGTTATTTTCATTTAGATCATCGTCGAAGCGACTTGCTTCTATGGATCTGTCTAGTTCGACGAACCATAACAACAGGGAGTCTTCCTCGACTCCACTGTACTTGGAGATGTCAACTTTCATGACTTCGGGACAACGCGCATGTGCCGTCCCGCCCACAGCAGCATGGAATTGCTGCTATCTCAACAGCTCTGTCTGTTGAGCACCGAGTTCTCTCAACTGCTCGGCCTGTTGAGAGCCTATCCGGTAAAGCAAGGCTACTTTCTCCCTTTCGTCGACAACTTCATTTTGGATGAACTTGGATATAGCGGCATGTTGTTGGTCTCTGTCTAGAGACTCCAACATGGCGCTAGTGGCGAACTCGCCTACGGTAGAACTCATTCGTTCTACCGCACTCCATTCGATGTCACTCAAATGGTCAAACCCTTCACGCGTGGCGTGAAAGGTCTCTTCATCATCCAACATGAACATGTTGGATGCTGTGGTCCTTGGAAGGACTACAAAGTGCTACCAGGTGAAACGGGGCGCACCCTTGCGTGAACGTAACGCAAGGGTATCGTACCTCGACAAGCTTACACGAGACAAACGAGGAAGCGTAGAAAAGGAAAATTAAAACTGTTGTATTAATAAATTAGGTCTTTTGTTACTGTCTCTCTGTTCAACCTGACTTAATTATGTTAATATAACTGAGTGTATAGTGACGTCTCGTCACCACTCATTGCGCGCGTCCTGCGGCGATTGGTGGGTTGATATCATCAAGATATCAACCAATGAGCAGACCCTTTGGTCGCCTCACCAATATCACCACTATCGGTGATATTGTTCAAAAATTATTCAGCTTAATATTCTTTATTGTCACTTTCCTTTAAGTGACAATTCCATGTAACGGGCTGCCCCGTTACAATGATTGCTTCCTCCACGACGATGATGTTCGACTTTTCGAAACTTAGGTCGTATAAAATTCCTTTGACGCGGCCATTCGATGTGTGCGCCCAGGCGTCTACATGAGCCAGAGGTGGAGGGTTCAGTGATCGAATTAGCCAGTGAACATGAAGTTGCGGGACAATGGCAATCTCAGGTGAACTTGACAGGATTGCCAGTCTCCAGCGCCATAGATTTGCCTGCTGGTGCGCTTTTTCACCGACTGTGGGAAGAGCACATGAGCTAGTTGATACCCAAATGCGCTGGAGATGGAGGTGCACAGGTGCAAAGGGCCGCAGTTTGTCATATTTACGTGGCTCCAACAGGCTCTGCCAGATGTATATAATCCAAGGGTTGTCAGCCCACGAATACGTCGACCATAAGTCTACCTCTTCATGTGTCATTAGAAGAGTGCACCAAACAAGCGAATTAGCAATTGTGAACGTCCGTTCATATGATCTGGTCCGACTGAGGTCGATAAAGGAATGGCTGGTGAGCTCCGTAGAGTATATATGCCGCCGGTCGTCCTGATTATGGATAGACGGGGCTAGCCAAGGACTTAGCTACTTTAAAAGAGGGTTTTAAACTTTCGGTGATTATTGTACAGCTGCTGACCCGAACGACAAGAGTCGATATGCTCTCAAATGATGCTAGTTCCGTAGTTTGAGACGCCCATGACCGTACGCTGAGCGAACAGCAGTATGGCGTATTAAACGCTCTGGGTCTTACACGCTAGCAATATGGATCTCGGCCAAGCTCGACTAGCCAGCTTGGGCGAGTGCAACTGCTGTATCGGGGCACTGGTAACAACGTACTGGTTGAACAGTACGGAGCTCACTTCCACGGACAACAGTGATAGTCAGTGCCCTGCTAAGTGTTTCACCAACAAAGAGGAAGGAAAGGAGACTAAGTGAACACTCTAGTCTCTGGTAAAAGTAAAACTATTATTTAACACAATTGAATCCTAGCAATCTTATGTCTCTTTTATCCTGACTTCATTATATTAATCTAGCTTAACGTATGATGACGTCTACTCAACACCCATTGCGCGCGTCTAGCAGCGATTGGTGGGTTGATACCATCACGATATCAACAACGGATTAGAATCTTTGGTCGTCTTTAACAAATTCGTCATGCTCTGTGATTTGTTGAGAGAATTTTTAACGCATTTTTCGATATTGTCATTTTAGCCTTAATGACAATATCTTGTAACGGGCTATTCCGTTACAACAGCGACGGGTCCATATGGTGGCAAGAAGCGTCGGAGCTGGTAGGTTTGATGCTATATATAAATTATTGCGTGTTGCGAAGCTGCTATTCCGCTCCCATGCCGGAAGATCAAACACCGGCGATATAAACAATACCGCCGCAGCATTGTAGCATCAAAAATCAAGACGCGGTACTCTATAGTGCTCGCCAGGTGGCTTGTCATCGCTAACCGACGCTAAAACATACGAATTCGTGCTGCCCAGTTTACATCTGTGAGACTCGCCGTTCCAACTGCGTACAAAAATACCTCGTCGTCTCGCCGTGCACTAGCATTTGCATACTAATGAAGGTATCCTTGTGAGCAGATAAATTGAAATATTAATCTTGCTTTTACTTGGTTAAATCCTTTGGTTAGGCAATTGACCATATCGATACACTATGCTCAACACGTGCAACAACTGGCGTGCATCATGCATAGAAACGTATGGTCATCGACGTGTGCCGAATTCTTTGACGTGCCCCTCCACTCGAGTTACGATAAGGCTCAAACCTGTAAATCGTCATTCATCGCCTACGACAGCACTTTCACCCATATAGCAAAAAGCAGCAGATCCATCGAGAAACCTTGCATAATGCCTGATAGGACTTTGCGCGGCTCCGACATCTCGCCATTGACGACAAAATTGAGCTACAGGACCATAATGTATGTTGCGTGTCATGGCCACAAACGCCTCTGGGAAAACTAATTGTTGAAGCGCTTGTGATAAAACAATATCTGTCAGCCGTATCATACACTTTCTTAAAACCGATTTAGATGATAGCTCTTCTCTGCATCTACGCAACTGCTGGCTCAGGTTATGCCGTAATCAAGACCGCCATCGACATTATAACTGTTTCGCTCAGCTGACGTCCATGAGGAAAGCCTTTTTGTAAGCACTTAGTGTACTTTAAAATTCTTGCACTCGTATAGCCACATCTTTTCAGAAAATTTCGTGACCTGTTTCAAGAAAAGAGATAGGTCGGTAAGGGTGACGGGGTGAGCCGTTATATGTACATTAGTACGAATGTATCAATTTTTGAATATTATCTATTTCGATAATATTAAATTTACATCACTAGAGAAGAGGTAGTGTTGGCCGAATATTACCCAAGATGGCAATTATCTTACGTGCTCTACTTATTGGTTGACGTATACGGTACATCAACCAAGTTAACCACCAATCGCCTGTGGACGCGCGCAATGAGTGGTGAGCAAGAATCCTAAATAGGAGATTGTAGTTTAATATAGTTAGACCAAGACAAAAGATGGTATACAAAGAAACTTTTCTATATTAAGTACAGTTCTTTTTTTCTCTGAAAGAGCTTCCGAGCTCTATTTTCTTCCTCGCGCTTCCTCACGACATTAGTACGTGACGTCGGGACCATGCAGCCTTGTGTTCTGGTAACACAAGGTCTTACCGGTTATCTGGCAAGAGCGCGTTCTGTTACAGGTAATTATCCTGTCGTCATAGCCTTAATTTCGTCGCGGGATGATTTTCCATTTAAGATAATATAGGCGGCTCGCCCTCTCGGAGCAGCTAATTTTTTAATGAGTATCATTGCAGAAAATAGAAATAACGCATTATTTTCTTTAAAATGTTGCTCGGGCATCTCCACATGCCGCTTCGTACATAATTAAATTGTCAGAACCCTAAATTGAATCCTCTCGACTTCTTTGTCCATATCTCAACGGCTAGGGCGCGTCTCAACTTTGAACAACGAGTAGCTGCTATACGAAATTTTGCTACAGGATTAAATCTAGGTAGCAAAATTGCGTAAATCAGGCGTTCGTTTTTCGAAGTTAAGACGCGCCTTAGACGTCGGTATATGAACAAAGACGTTAAAGGCGCAACAACGATGATTGAACAGCGTTCTACCATGGACTACGTCTAAAACGTAATGCCAAACCATCGCAAAATGATCTGCAATTGACTTAAGGAGCTGTGTAGATCCGCTACAATATTTGCGTAATGTCCGACTTCAGATGTGCTTGGTTGATCTGCACGTGTATCTGTCAATATAAAACCCAATTCACGGGTGTATCATTTGCATATTTGCGTGCCGAGTGATTTTAAATGAGTTTGTTTGATCTGCAGCCTGTAAACTCCAAGCGAGCCAGAGCGACAGCTGTGAAGGCATTCGTGAGGTTTCTACAGTCTGAGAATGCAGATTTAAAGTATGTATAGGGCTGCATTCAGCGCGACGACTGTGGGTGGACTTTGTGTCTGTAATGAATAAGTAGTGTATGCATCTTGCATTTTTTCGAAGGCAGGACTGGCAAACCGCTTGCTAGACATTCTCGCATCAGCATGGAGACCCGAAAGGCGATCTGGATTTTAAGATTGACGTCCCTACATCTCGCCTTATCATGTAAATACGTAGGCATTTGACGTCGCACGTTGCAGTAAGAGCTATCACCGGAAATGAGAATAATTGACTACTGTGACTGTAGCGGGGCTGCACAGCTTCTTGAGTCAGAGGATAACTCAACGCTCAACGAGCAACTTTGGGTTAAAGAACCCGAATCAGAGAGTCAACAAGCTCGAGAGATTGCGGTTCCTGTTCTAGGGATACCAAACGATTCAAGAGAATCACAGCTCATAATGCTTAAGATCAGCTACACTAACAGGTGTTGCTAGCTCTTCCGATCAGGACGCCTCGTAAGGCACGCGTCTTATGTTGATCAAAATGGGAACCGAACTTTATTTCTTCTTTCAACCTGAAAGAACACCTTAGGACAACGCAATTAACCTACTCGCTAATGTCCTAACTAAAATCTCACATAAGATCTCGTAATCAATGGTTGACAGACATCAGTCTTCAACAATTGATACTGTGTTCTGATATTACTTGAAAAGAGGATCCCATCCCTTGTGTGCACCACACCTATTGTCGACTACCAGTCGACGTGTAACCCCGTTACATCCCCCCCACCAGACTGACGTTATCTCAAAACGTCAATCGAAGTATTTCCTCGAAGAAAACGGTGTGTGTGCGCTTTAATCTCGCGGTTGAGCAAAACACGAAACACCATGGCATTGCCACCCCATAAGTTCCTGAATTTCTCTTCCTACCATGGCATTGATGTGGAGGAGGACAATGGTAGTGACACCGATGTCCTTGGTGAAGAAAGAACAGTGTTTGACTCACCAGTGCAAGAGGCAACGCCTCATACTGCACCAAACCCATTTGTTGAGCGTGGCGAAACCACCGCGCTAGGAGCGCAGCATCATGCAACAGATGCAGGTGAATGCCTCATCAACAAACCGCTCGATGAGCAACAGGAGTTAATTCTCCAACGAGAGGAGCGTGCTCTACGTCGCACTCATACCCAGACGGTTATTCAAGGCCGGAGTGGCTACGTGTTTTCAACACCTGACGTGGAGCAACGTCTCCGTCAAACGGAAGGCCGTAGCCTTGCAACATTGGCCATTGGCCCAGCGGCTACGTCGCCAGAAGACATCGCCTTGCGTCAGTCCCTACATAAGAGGTATCTCGAACCTTTCATGACCACCCAAGGTCAATACAAGGCACATTTTGAAAGCTTGGCTCGTGGTATTTCGGTTCGACAGACTAGGGGCGTACCCATCTTGTTGTTTGCCGGCAAGTTGCCTGAAGAGGAGTACAATCAGTTCATCCGTTGAGTATACCGCACGCGGCATCTCAGCAGTGTGCCATCACTGAGGGCACGTGCCAGTGTGGCTGACGTTTGTCTGGAACGAAAGCTTCGGTACGAATACGCCGATCTCAAGGCCAGAGGCCAGTTGCGTACACGTACTCACTACGCTTCAGATACTCCGGTATCCACGGGTTCCGACCCTAAGGCTCTCAGCAACCCGCTACCTCCCACAACTATTGGTGGGAAGCGTCCTCGGACGATTGAAGACCCTTGCCACGATGTTCAAAAACACCCATGGCGTATGGGCAATCCTGCCGAAGAGGTATCTCATACTACCACGAGTTCTCCGACTCCGGATACCCTCGCCAATTCACCAGATAATAATATTGTCCCTGACGACGACGTCGTTTCAGGGGCCTCTCCACATGAAACTGGTATTTCCCTTGCTCATAGAGCAGAGTCGGTGGTGGTCGGTGTACCGAGCGAGGAGCATGAGAAGGTGTTTTGAAGCTGAGAGAACTCCGTGAGACATTGAGTAAGACTCAGAGTGCGTTCGACGCAGTGCAAGCCCGCGTGCAGTCATTGGAGTTGAATCAACCCGTGTTTACGCATTGGAGATGGGCCAAGCCCTCATGCAGGGTCAACTTGACCTCCTGATTCGGATGCAACAGCCGATGGCAAGGCCAATCTACGCGGCGCAAGCGCCTCTAAGGTCACGTGGGACGGGTCCCGATATGGCTTAAGTAAGCCAACGTAGAACACTGGATGTGTGCGAAGTTTGCGCGGGAGGTTGAGCGTATACGCAAGTCCCTTCTTGGCGACGACCGTAAAGGGTCCAATGAAGCGCGGACGCAACTTTGTCTGGATGACCGCTGAAACTACATTTGTATTTAAGTTCTTTGCATTGAGTAGAACTTGGCCTCCGACCTCATAACGTTGAATACAACCTCTGTCTTAGCATCAGCTTGTTCCTTCTGATTATCTTGGCTATCAGCGAGTGCGTCACGCACATGTCGTAAAACGTTCAATCGCGTTGCCAGAAACTCGCTTACCTGTTTTTAAGCAGTAGCAGGGCTGATATCAGCAAACCGGTCGGTAACGACTCCCCCACCAAGCCCCGAACAACGCAGTGGTGGCGTTAACGGAATGCGAGAGTGTGTGAGACCATTCACATAGAACGGTGTGTAGCCGGTGGAGGCATGCACAGCGTTATTCAACGCAAACTCAACGACAGGGAGCATCGAGCTCCAACGCTTAGGTGTTTCAGCGCAAACACTGCGCAAGATGTCACCAATGACACGATTAACGCGCTCCGTTTGACCATCGGTCTGCGGATGATCCGCTGTAGACATGTCCAATCGTGGGCCGAGCACCTTGAAGATGGAATTCCAAAACTTCCTAGTGAAGCCAGAATATCTATCCGAGACAATTGCCAGTGGTAAACCATGTTGTTGAAACGTCTGATCAATAAACAGCGTCGCTGTACCTTCACCATCAATGGTATCCGGTACCTCCGCTAAATGAGCTATCTTGCTCAAACGGTCAACAAAGACCACAATACCCGTATTTCCATACAAATCTTTCGGTAAACCGAACAGGAAGTCCATACTGATGGACTCCCAACACCCTTTGGGTATAGGAAAACTAGCCAGCGGCGCTGCCGCATGTGGTGAGGGTTTCACCCGTTGACACGTTTCACACGTACGTACATAGGTGCTCACCCATTTGTATAGTTTGGGCCACCAATAGAATTGGCTCACAGAGCCGTAGGTCTTTTCACGACCGAGATGACCACTCAACGCAGTATCATGTGCCTCATAGAGGATCCGATACTTCAACTCCTCATCATGAGGGACAACGATGCGAGGGGTATCCTCCACACCCGTGCTATAGCACAACAGGCCTTGATCGATGGAATATCGATGTAACCTCGCACGTAACCGTGCCGACAATTTTATGTCCGAGTCTTTAAACTCCTCGCTCCCTAGAGCAAGTAGCAGGGCTACACAATGTTCATCCTTGACATATGCCGTGCGGATTAGGTCAGTGACCGGTGACGACAGAGTCGTAACATGAGCAAGCTCATAGTCAGGCCTGCGTGACAACGCATCAGCCAAAGCATTCTTCTTGCCCAGCTTGTACTTCACCTCAAAGTTGTACTCGGCAAAGAAGGAAAGCCAACGAGCAATTCTCTGAGAGAGGTGAGGCGACTGGGTCGCAGTGCGTAGTGACGCATGATCTGTATAGATCACAAACGGCTTAGAGCCAAGAAGATGAACTCTGAATTTGACGAGAGCATACTTCATTGCAAGTAGCTCTTTGTCATGAACAGGATAGTTCTTCTCCGCATCTTTTAACTGTCGGGACTCAAACGCAATAACGCGTTCCCGCCCATCATCATCTGTTTGTAACAGAGCGCTGCCTATGGCAAAGTCAGATGCGTCATAGACGACACTGAAAGATCGCTCAGGATCAGGCAAAGCCAATATGGGCGCATGTAGGAGACTC
The DNA here is from genome assembly GCA_947650285.1 of Hyaloperonospora brassicae. NCBI lineage: Eukaryota > Oomycota > Peronosporomycetes > Peronosporales > Peronosporaceae > Hyaloperonospora > Hyaloperonospora brassicae. Next base: position 21,746 of record CANTFL010000040.1, read on the forward strand.
TCCTTGACTGCTTGAAAAGCATCATGCTCAGTGCTAGTCCAGCACCATTCTACATCCTTTTTAAGGAGATTGGTTAATGGCCGAGCCATGTCTGCGTAATTCGCACTGTACTTGTGTAAGTAATTGGCAAGGCCAAGCCACTTACGTAAGTCCTTTTGGTTCTTTGGAACCGGCCAATCAACTATGGCTTTTACCTTGGCGGGATCCGCTCTAAGGCCTTGCCTACCAATAAAGCACCCTAAAAAGGGAATCTCTTCTGCACCAAAGATGCACTTAGACGCGTTGGCGTACAACTTATTCGTGCGCATGCACTCGAGCACCGCTCGTAAATGGTCAATGTGATTATCCACATCTGACCGACCGTTCATAGCACGACTATGGACAAAGATGTCATCAAAGTACGTCTGTGCATAACCTCTGTGAGGTCTAAACAATTGTGTCACAAGACGGTTGAATGTAGCCGGGGCATTTGATAGCCCTTGCGGCATAACGAGCCACTCCCAGAGCATACCGCTTGGAGTGCTGACCGCTGTCAGCGGAATATCGCTCTCTCGCACGAGCAGCTGGTAATAACCATCGACTAAGTCGAGCGCACTGTACATTGTACACCCCACCATATTATTCTGAAGAACATCCTTCCTCGGATTTGGTGTCCGAGCCGGGATGGTGGCCACATTAAGCTTATTGTAAGCATGAACAATGCGCCACTTCCCATTGGGCTTTTTGACACAGAAGGTCGGTGTGGAATGGGGAGATTTGCTCTCACGAACCATCCCCGCCGCGTGCTTTGCACGAAAGAATTCGTCAATGACTTCACACTGTTCCTTCGGTAAAGGCCACTGCCGTGTTACGCAGTATTTAGTTCCAGGAACCAAGTCAATTTCATGACGTACACCTCTATCGGGAGGTAAGACGGGCGGTGGGTTGTGACACACCATGTCTTGAAATTCCTTTACCAAAGGATAAAACGGATCAAGAGGATCCTTAAGGATCGAGGATCCACTACGGGCATCCAGTGCCACCCTTGCGTCCTCAAAGAAAGACTCGTCCAATAACGAGGATGAGTTCAACTCAACATCAGGCCGAATGACCACTAACTCGGAGAATTCTCCTGCCTGTAAGGATTGGGTAAATTCGTCGTCAGACATTTCGTCTAGTTCAAAGACAGTATCCAAGGATGAGAGAGTCTCAAAACTAATATTGCCATCAATCTGGCCAGTCACTCCGTTGAAAATTGTATATAGTGAATTATTACTATTATCACTTCGTGACTTCTTATACGTTGGGCGCTTAACAATTGCAACCCGACGCTAAGATTGCTTCCTCAAAGAAACCTTACGCCTCCTAGAGTCCGAGACAGTAGGGTCCCCGTGGTTTCTATTCATCTTGGCACTCTCTAAACGAGAGCCCATGTCTTAGACGACATCTGGTGAATAGTACACTTCACCCAGTGGATTTGCACGTACCACTTCACGTACACCATCCGGGCCTAGCTCTGAACACTCTGGCTTCTCGCCATCAATGTCATTACCGACATTCAGTGAGGTGCCACATCGGCCGTCCTCACTCTGTGTATTTTCACGTGCCACCGCACCTACATCAGAGGAATTACATTCTTGATGTTTCGGCCCTAGGCCAACCATGCCTGCATCATGCATTGACTCATTATCTCAACGAGTATCACTCAACGGAGTATAACTCTCTCCAAACGCATTAGAAGAGCTCCGCTCAATATTTATGTCATCGACATTCGAGTTAAATAACTCTGACATACCAATGTCCAGCACATTGACATCTTCCGTCAATGGCTCGCGACAATATAGCTTTTGTTGCCTAGCAAAGGTGGGCTCATGACTCTCCAAAGATTCGCAAGGAACCTTGTGCGTGGCACTTAAGGTCTTCGACCTCCGATTAATCCATGGATCATGGCGTTCAAGCCAAGCCATACCTAGGATGAAATCATAACTCGAATCCAAATCGAAGACAAGGCAGTGTTCAATGCTGTCAAAGTCCAAAAACTTTACACCTAAGTTCAACGGAACTTTAGACACCGTGACGCGACTATCATTCGCTAAACGAACGGTGATCGAATCACCTTTATGCGATTTAAGCGCCTTAGCATATCGCTGACTTCCCTCAATGAACGACGTCGGGCGTAATTGGTGATGCTCCGGAGTCGATTGGGATTGACCAATGATTCTCAAAGCCTTTTACTGCAGCCTCGGCGAATAACAAGCCAGGCTTGTAATCACGCTCTGTGCTGGCTGGCACAGCGCTAAGTTAGGCTAAGCCCTGTTTCACCAAACCTCGTATAGAAGTGACAGGACTCAGTTCTACCCCAGTAGGGCCCCCACACCTACTGGTTGTCGACGTTTCCCCGTTTCATACCAGGTTCCTGGTTGGGCCTGGGGATGCAACCCATAGGAGTCGGTCGTTGCTTGCGCAAAGGACAAGTGGGACGCAAGTGTTTAGTGATTTCGCACATACAACAGCTTCTCACTTCCTGGCGTTTCTCTGCAACATGAAGTTCCGCTTCACCTTCATCTTCAGCATGGATGAGATCCATCGGTTCTGGCTTACAGTAAGCCGAGGTGCTCACAGAGGTTGCCCTCGCAAATCTTGGGTTGTACCCATTCCAACCAAGTCTGGCCGACTTGAAGTTGTGCTCAGCATTTTGAGCGATGCTAACAGCTTCCTTAAAAAGGGGAATGGACCCGAAAAACCTCGGTCCTGGCCACGCCAGTGCGGAGACCTTCCATGAAGACTGTCACGTAGACAGTCTCAGGGAGAGGTTCAGACTTCATAGCAGCCATTAGAGTTCTCAACTCTTGGACATAGTCCGTTAACTCGCTCTTACCCTGACGGGAATCCAAAAAGCGTGGGCGCACGCGGTAGGCCTGGTTAGGCGGCGAGAAAACTCGCAAAAGTTTTAATTTGAGCGAATGCCATGAGGGAAACGCCAAGTCGACAGACGTGCCCCAAATTAAAGCTTACTCTTTATCTCTTTCATCGAGCTTGGAGATAGTCAGCGAAACCCGCTGTTACTCAAGCGAGATAAGGCCAGAGCTCATGGCTATCTCAATCTCACGGATCTAGAGGGTCAAGTTTCCCCCCTCCTTCCCGGAGTAATGTTTGACGCCCACCCGAAGGGGACGAGGATGAGCCTCTTCTGGTGGCATTGCCACGTAGCGTGACGGCATAGTCGACGCTACTTGGTTTTGAGCCTGCCCTAACAGGGCTTTTTCATACTGTATGAAGGTCTGGACTCGTGCATTAAACACATCGGGACCTTGTGCAGCTAGAAACTTCACATATTCTGGGCGTACGGCCGCGGCTAGCTTATCGAGCGTGACCTTTTGGGCCTCAGAGAGGGTTGTGGATTGCTCCATCCTCACAGAGAATCAGTCGTTAACAACTCAGACGTAGAATGACTACGAGGTCTACCAAGTGTAGCGGAGCTACACATCTCCTTAAGTCAGAGAAATACTTAACCCTCAACGAGCAACTTTAGTTCTACGAACCCGACTCGACGAGTCAATAGCTCCGAGAGCTAATGTTTGGTTAAAAAAACCCGACTCAAATAGTCATGAAGTTCATAGAGCTTACGGTCCCTGTTACAGGGGGACCAAACGATTCGGAGAATCGACGCACAGATTGCACAAGGAGTAGATGCCTTAACAAGGCGTTGCAACCTCCTCAACTGTCACAAGACGCCTCAGAGATGCAAGTGGTTTTTTATCAAAATGGAAACTGAATTTCATTTCTTCTTTTAGCCTAAAAGAACGCCTTAGGACAACGCAATTAACCTACTCACTAATGTCCTAACTAAAATCTCACATAAGATCTCGTAATCAATGGTTGACAGACATCAGTCTTCAACAATTGATACTGTGTTCTAGTATCACGTTAAAAGAGGATCCCATCCCTTGTGTGCACCACACCTATTGTCGACTACCAGTCGACGTGTAACCCCGTTACAGGGACGACAAACCGGCTACCAGGACAGTGAATAATGCATTATTATACGTGTGTGATCAGATCGGCGTCGAAAAAACGTCGCTCTCGGCGCGCAGCTTACACTATGTTTGGTATATGTAAAGTTGCACTCATGTATCGTACACCGAAAGTAATCACTGCTATAGAAAGCACCAGCTAAAGCCTAGGTGCCATCGGCACCGCATCGCGACGCTCGATACCTCGAGCTTGAACCCATAAACGCGACCTTTACTTTGTTTACAAATTCTGAAGAAACGATGATTGGGAAATGTAAGCACTACGGTAGTGCTGGTTATTAAGCATAGGCGCGCCGCATTGGTGCTCCAAGTAGTCATTGCAGGAATGCGATCGACAAAGCGGGGCCTCGTATCCTGGTATGTGGGCTATATACGGCATCATACACGTATCTGATTGGTGGAACTCGGTCGGCGGCCGTCATCGTACCGGTATTTATAGCCTTGGCAGTCAGCACACGATCTCTGCACTTATTGTAGTCTCTGCTGCACGAAATGTTTGTGGGCAGTTTGGCAAACACGACGTAACAGCCAGTGACGACCTCACGCCTAGTGCTGCTGCCTACGATGCTTTTTGAGCTCTGATCTGGACCCGGGAAGAGCTGCCACTGCGAGCAGCGCACTCGTAGGCCGCGCTCGTTCAACACCCGAAAGTTTCGACGCCTCGTCTCCAACATGAGTCGTCTGCTCTGCTATGGATCGGGTACGATCATCGCGAAGAGGGAGCGCTCGATTCAGAGCTCATGAGCGTCGTTTCGCACCCATCGGGGGTGGAAGATGAGCTTCGCCACGTCGCGGTAGCCCTGGTCTAGCAGCTGCTTAACGTTGGCGTCGCCCGTGAGCTCGATCTTCATCTTGCTGTCTGCAAAGATCGCAATCTAGCTCGGCACATTGTTGCTCATAGTCAATGATCGTCGACGCTGCCGCACGTCAATGATTTCGCAAAAAAATGAGCGTTGCGTCAATCATTTAACACGATGCGCTGTAGAAAGCAGACTACCACGCGACTTTGGAGGTGCCGCTCGTCTACCGCACTGTTGCACTCGTTTCACTTGTTTTATTTTTTAAAACGCTTGTCGAGTGTATAGGGTGCGGGCGTTGACAGCGGTAGTCCATAGCTCGTTAGAGTAGGCGTTGATGCGTTTTGTGTCGTGTGTGATTAACCCCGCAAGTTAGGGTGCGAATGGGCGTATTGGCCGACTGCCTGAAGACGATGTAAACCGTTCAAAATGCTGGGTAACATATGTTCAATACATAATTGGTACAATGTTTCAGGTGTGTACCCATCGTACGATACGTCGGAGGGTCGGACATTTCATGGTATGGTATGGGCTCAAAGTGCGGTCCGTACCGAGAAATTGTCGCTAGCACGAGATTTAGCCACGGTGTACATCCCGATTGTGAGCGGTGCACATCAGTGTATCTATATTACCATCATGCTGGTTGCAATATTGCACAAGACATCTCAGGGTGAAGTCATCCGCGATCTGTACTCAATACAAAGATCGCCACGAAGAGACCAAGTCTAGCCAGAGCACGCGTTCAACCTTTGTCTTATAGCCAATTGTCGATCCAATTTCTGTTTGAAACAGATTTGATAAAAAGGAGATTTACAAATACACACCCAACCTTTGATACGTTCACACACACCTGAAATAGAGGCCCCTCCTTGAGTACCGCAACCTCCCCAACTAGGTACTGCACACTTATTCATACAAATGCCGTATAAGTAATAATTTATTTGTACACCCCCCCCCCTCTGTCATAAGGACCTCTTTTGGGCCAGAAAACATCCTTGCGCATGACTTCCGCTCTTATTATCCGGTACCCCCCCCCCTTAAGAACTCTAATACAACCATTTCCCCTAATTAACAGTTGATTATCAAATTTTGTCAAATATTAGAGAGAGAGAGAGGAACAGACAGTCTATTACGCGGTATCAATGTGGACAAGAATTCTGTGATGTCCTAAGCCAGATTAGCAACGTCTCTGTCGAATTGTCCGGTGGTTGTACGTGACTCACCACATGATGCGATGATCTAAAAGGCGCAGTGGTGTTATCGAGTAAACCAATGCACTGTCATAGCCGGATGCCTTGCACTCTTGATTGTAGTGTTCTGCGCCCTGTTTCCGATAGCGCTCGTAATTGCCGAAGTCCGTGAGAGCAAAACGCTTGGACACTGACCAGGAGTGAGAGTTGTTGCTGCTCGTGAACATCCCGATTGCGCTGTATCCAAAGAGTCGAGATACAGACGGAACGTAGGACTCACCATATGCGCTTCCACTGAGCAATGTAATCCGCCACAGTGTCACCAAAGGCCCGATGCATCCGTTGTTACAGTGTCCTCGACAGAGGCGGCGGTGTTCGTGCTAAGAAGTTCCCCGCATTCTGACTCACGTCATTCAGCCGCACATCGGACCCAAACCACGAGAACAGAACCGCCAGCCAGCATCCCTGGGCCACCGGACATGTCCAGAAAATGTGCTCCAGTGTCTCTTTGTGACCGGTACAGACGGACAGCCTCTGGCAACTGTTGTCGAGTTCCCTGTCCGGGAATAAAAATAATGATTTGTCAGAGTATCAGACGATAATGGACCCACACTTGATACTCCGTTATCGCATTTTGATGGCCCCACACCTGTTTCAGTGTTTGATGAAGAGCCGCTGAGTGCCAGTCTCCCCGGTCTGCTCAGGTTTGTAACTTCTGGAGTAGACCTTCTAATGCATTGCCGAGCCCCGTCTTTGCCTTGCAGTACGGATGGCATTTCAGGTATCTTGATACGTGACGATTTGCCACGTTCGGTGGGGCATCCCACGGAAAGCTGCGGATCAAAGAAAGTGCCTCAAAGATCAGGCCGAGACCGTTGCGAGCTCCGGAGGACGGCCAGATCGTGTCCATACTCCAAAGATATAATTTTTTGAGTCATCGACTGTCCATTCAATCCCGTCGGCCTATTGCTTGAGCATAATTCCCCGCGGTGACATATCTGGCGGCGTAAGTGCTACCCCTCGGAATGCTCCAGATTCTACCAGTTCCCAGTCGTAATGTAGCCAAATTTTCGGGAAATGTCTTAAAGCCACAGTGTCTAGAGCCTCAAATGCCCGGCCTATAGCCAACGGAGGACTCCCCAACAGAATTTTAAAAGGCCAGTGCCAAATTTGTGGTCCATGTGGTGCTTGTCCGCTCCCCAAGCCGACGGGACATGACAAACGTAAGTTGTTGGACTACTTCGCTCAAACGCAGATTCTTCCAGTGAGCGCGGCCGGATGCGGTCGCATTTTGTGCACATCAACCGATGACCTGTGCCATCGCAGATCCATGGGTTGTCTGTTCACGAATACTTAGGCCAATACCGTCTGGCCACGGCCGTTATCTCCCAGGTAACGTCTGATAGCGGCTACGCTAATTGAATCGGTAGCTTGGATCCGTCCCACCAGCACGTGATCTGCGAGATGAGCCGTTGCATATGTCGACAATGCCGAATTGGTATGGCTTTATACTCTATATCCGTCGGTCGAAGCCAAGCACAAATATCCGCCCTAAACATGGCACAACGTATATTGCTCCTTTGACTGCAGGAATGTAGAGAGGCGAGTGGTGTGATTACGATAGAGGCATCATCCCGAGCCTCCCGAAACGTCCAAAATACTCCCGCCGCGACGTACCTGTCTCGCCCATGTGTAAGCCATATAAAAGCGTGTATCATCCGCTTCGTTTTATTAGCCACTGCTGTCGACACCAAGCCGACCCCACCTGCCGCTCACGGTGTGCCTAATAGCTCAAGATAACTTTGTGACGACTTTGCTCCGTTGAGGTCGCATCTTCACAAAAAATGTCGGTGAAGATTTCGGAGATCCTGCTCCGCCCATTGTGGCGTAACAGAGGCCGCTGCAGTAAAGAGTATTCCTGGAAGAATTATTGCATCAAGGATGAGCACCCGGAGAGAGTTACTAGTAGCCACCCGAGTAGCCGTTGCGTGTCGACGTCGCACGTTCCGAATCCGGACAGCACAATTCGCATCGACGAGTGCCCCTGTAAATACTTGATGGCCGAGATACCGTGTTGCTCCCCCATGGGGCAACACATGTATCCCCTCATAGTCAGGCAAATCCACTGCCGTAGTCAAAAAGATGATCTGACTTTTTGTTGGCTGCACAGTGAGCCCCGATCACCGCCTGAAAGCTGCGACAATGTCGAGGACGCGTGGAAGACTGCTCGCTTCTTGGAGAAACACAGTGGAGTCATCGACAAACGCGTAAAAAATGTGTCGCTCACCTTGTGTCCCGGGCACCTCGATACCTTGGAGATCACAGTCCCGTGTGATCGCTAACGACAGGACTTCGGCCGCCAGGATGATCAGTAATGTCGCTCAAGAGAAGCCCTGTCGGATCCCCGAAGCAATTTCCACTGGTTGAGAAAGGGACCCGTTGACCAAAAATTAAGCTGTGGTAGACTCATGTAATTTCTGTACTATGTGAATGAAAGGGCTTGCGAATCCATACTAATCCAGGACGTAAAGACGAAATCACGTGCCACTGTGTCGTATGCCTTTCGAAGGTCCGTTAACAATATTACTCGACTCCGTGGTGCATTCAAGTTCGGTATAACCTGAGCAGTTGAGACTGCGGCCAGCATCATCATGGTGTTTCCATCATTTGTCTCCCCTGCACAAAAACTGGATGGTTGTTCCCGATGGCCTTAGGCAATATACCTTGTAAATGTATTGCCATAGGTTTGGCAAATACTTTGTACCCTGTTTGAAAAAGCGATATCAGACGGTATTCCATCGCATCGACCGAGGTCCCCCTATTTGCGAAATGGTATACTGAGGCCTTCTAGAAGCGAAGGAGGTAAATTATTTCCAATCAATACTTCGTTTCCGAGAATTATTATCGCTGGCGCCAATATCGACTGATTGTCTATATAAAAGTCATTATTAAGACCATCAGGCCTCGCCGCCTTGTGCCGATTATGTCCTACAATCGCTGCGACCACTTCGTCCATGCTCACAGGCTGAAGAATAGAACCATTTTCAATCAAAGTCATTTTACGAATCGTCGAAATCGTGACGAATGCATCGAAATCCTTACGTATGCGCCACTATGGTGTATTGTTGTGACTTCGGTCTAAGACCGGCTGTTCCTCCGTTGCAAAATTATCAATGACTGTGGCATGGCGCAAAAACGCCGCCCATGGAGTTGGTGAAGGTTGGTAATCATTTGGTCTTGCTCCCAATCGGAAACGCGCTTGAAATCCCAGAGTAGATGATCCGTCGCACGCTCAAGACGGCGTACCTCCTAAATCATACGCTCCTAGAGAACGGTCACCCGATGTGCGCGTTTACGTTGCTGTCGTCGTGTGAGACCTGCTCGCGTTTTCCACTTATCCTTATCCACATACATTTTGTTTCGTCGTTTCAAGCGCTTGCGCACGGTTTTGATTGCAGCAATACACCGGAGAACCTGACCATCCCATGTACGCGTTGATGGGTCCCACCCCACATCACGATCGATAAGCTCTGACAGCAGTGCCTGCTGAACCCACGCTGAGTTCTACGAGGGAACAGAAAACTGGAAAAAAAGCACCCTGCGACTGACCCATGCATTCAACGCCCCCTCCCCGCCGTAGAACAAGGGACACCCATTGATGGTCGGAATCGACGACCGGCTTGGTTACCTCCATCATTGCACCGCAGACGCCCAACCACGCAGAACATAAAACCGATCAATTCTCCTAGCCGTCGATTTTGGTCCAGTGTGTAAAAATTTCCGTCGGTTCTGGTGGATCGTCGTCATTTGTCGGGGTCGACGATATTCTGGAGTCTTCTAGCCCTATTGAAGTGAGCAAGTGGCCTAACTAAGGCTTTTCTGGACTTCCAGTAAGCTGGTTACCCAGGCGGTCAAGTTGAGAACTCTGTACTGATTTAAAATCTCCCGCCAGGATGGTATCTCGGCTTGGCCACGACCATTCCATCAGGTGTAAAAAATGTATTCCTTTCGGCTGGACGGTTTGGCGCATAAATATTCACCAGTAGGACATGTCCAATATCCCCGCAGATGACCCAGTCAGTCTATAATTAATGATGCTGCGGCCGTGCATCATCTGCTCGACGTGGGTCGAGTAAAATTGCCACACACCCGGTTTTGTCAGCACCGGCACTTCAGTATGAGAGGGGGACACTAAGACATGCTATAATTGTCCACACCGGCGGTTCCAGGCGTTTTGTAATCCAGTCGCTTGCTTCTTACTATCCACATGCGTTTCTTGTCAGCAATAACCCATTGTGCGCTAACTCCGTAGGCATTCTCTGCCAAGACTCGAGCCCCGCCTCGTAATTTCTTCGTAGATCCTATCCCAATATGAATATCTACTCGGGTAACCTTCTCCTGTCGAGAAGATGCGGCATCCCCGTCTGCTAGAGAATTTCCGGCAAGTTTAAGCTGAAGGTACACGCCATCTAGATCTATCTGAGACACATGTTGACTCGACGCAGCATTCGGACTTCTCATTTGGCTGCCCTTAGCACTAAAGGGGAATTCACATACTTATCTGAATGATAGAATGCTGAAAAAACGTGTCGAGTATCGTCTAGTCGTCCAGATTGACCCTCTTCGTGAAAGTTAGGCGACATGCCGTCAGGGCTTTCATACCCGCAAAAGGACGGTGCAGCTGGGACGCAATGCCAGTGTCATTTGCGGCGTCCTCACCCGTAACAGACTTGATATTGACATTGTATAGCAGCACACAAAGAATATGACGAGCTAATTTCCATTTATGGGTAAATCACACCGTCGGAGAAGGTCGTCGCCACCATATCCGCTGTCTTTTGACCTCCTCCGACCATCCGAACTCTTGATGAGAGACGCCAGTAAGGGCCGGACTATTTGGCGCGAAGCTCTTTCCTTCCAATCATCAAGCCATCTTTTGGTGACAAGGTCAGTCGTGCGGTCACTAGACGTGACGAGAAGATCGTACATACATTCTTCGCGCCATACCGCGGACCACGCCACAAGGGTTTAATTGCTCAAAACCTGCAGAAGGTGGCTATTAGAAGGGAAGCGTCGTTTCATATTAGAATGACCCCTAGGTTCCATTTCAGCCACCTTGTTCCAGTAATTGTTACGAGATTCAACCGTTGGAAACATGGTAAGTGCTGTCCTCAGCCACGCCAACTCAAAGTCTTCCCACATGTCCTGCCAGTACCGAGATCCTTAACCAGTAAAGTGATGGACCTCCCGCCGTCAGGATGCAACAGCTGCTTAGCTCTCTCGCCACATTGAGTGACTAGTGCCGTGGACCGGTGACGGATAACTATGTTGGTATGGCCACTATCCCCCGACGGCAGCATAAAGCCTGGACTGGATCGATATTTGATTACGAAGACTTCTGCGATGGCTTTTCTGGTACCAATTGTGGAATGATGGTGCATGAGATTCTTTCCGCTGGGATACCCTCACGTATTGTACCGCCAAGATCTGGACCCTGCGACTTCTGGGGATCCGTGTCACTCAAACGGACGTATGAATGAGTCCCCCGCTCGGCCGCCCAAGATTGCCATCGAGACAGCACCGTATCCGGGAAATATTAGTCCAGTTGAAACCGTCGTGTTTCCGCCGGGCTGATCTGCAGAAGATTTGTCACCAGTAAGCGGAGCTGGGTATTAGCCGAGCAACCGGCCACCTTATTCTCGAGGAACCCAAGAAGATCAGGATACCGGGACGGCGCCGAGCACCTGAGAATAAACTGTACATCTAAGCGCAATGTGTATGTAATGGCAGCTGCAGCTAGTCTAGTCGGCAGCTCGTTGATGTCACCCCCCCCCCTCCAGCGAGGCTGAGTGGCAGCACCGACCAACCCTGCCAGACCAACGTCTTCCCCTTTCATTTCCTCATAACTGATCTCATCTTGCAAAATATCCATGGCCTTTCCTCTCCCTATATCCGCCGAGACCCTAAATTTGCTGGGACCAGGTAGCGTGCAGTGAACATAGGCCGAATAGTGGCGGTCTGCGTACCGGAGGATAAGAGGAAAATTAGTGGGTCCGCTCGTTTGGCTGTCGCAATCAGCTCGACACATTCAGAGACAGTCAAGATGACCTGCTCCTCTGTCTCAATCACCTTGTTAGCCTTAGTCATCAAGCTTGGCCTATATAAGCAGCAGTGCCATGGGTGGTGAAGCTGACTTGGCTGCCCGATCACGTAGACATCTCGTTGCAAAAAATTGGTTGCCGTAAGAAGCAGGGCGCTGCTTCCCTAGTAATAGTGATCGACTGACATGACTATCCATGGCACTGGCAGCTCATTCCTCCAGATATCATGTAAAATGTTTGTTCGACTCCTGAAGGGACATAGCCATCCATCTTCGCCGTCCAATTCCAGGGTATTCAGCCGATCCGCATGGTCAAATTAATATATGAGGTGGAATTGGTCCGTGTATATAAATTCTCGTTTCACACACAACGCAGCGCTATGCGGTATATTCTCCATATCATGCAAGTCGTCGTTTGCCGCGCTTGTACCACTGCAAGCACCAGACATTGACCTGTCGCCGGTGTGGCGACGTGAAGATATCGTAACACTCGGATAATCGAATCTTCTGTAAATAACACGAAGTCGTTCGCAGCGGGAAGGTCCAAAAGCTTCTATTTGAGGATGTCCTCCCCTGAAGCAGTCTATGGACCTTAGCACGTTCCTGTTGCTTTAAAAGCCACCAATTAAGGCGTACTCGGTAGCTGTGGTGGTGAACTTTAAAAAATGCGCATCCGCATCTTAGAACAGTGTATAGGTCCAGATACGAGTACCGCCTCTCACTCGGCAATTCTCTCCTCGTCGCCTCGCGGAGTAAAAATTCGCCGTCACCGTCGTTCCTGTATCACATAACGTCTCACTAGAAGTTTCGGGGGCTGCAAACTGGGTGGATATAGTAGCCCGACGATTGGCAACCGCTTTGCCGATTCCACGCCGATTCGTGCGACCTCGTCGAGACACCGTGACCCAGAGCGTTCTCGGCGCTGGGGCGGGTACGACATCGGGACTACCCAAGAGCACCGGGGGATAGCCCCCCCCCCCCGCCGCTGATACGTGAGCTGACATCCTGCAAACTTGTAGCAATATCTGGAGCGAGACCTTGTTCTGTCGCGAGGATGTGCACCTCGAGTGGCTTAACTGACGATTCTGCCACCCTTTCCGCTTGTTTCTGCAGGCAGGTACGTTGAGTTGCCACATCCTTCATTTCTCTAAATCTGTGAAATGGAACAGCGAGAACTTCGAGAGCCAATACTTCCCCCTCGGATGCAAGCACACACCCCGAAATTGTAATTTTTCGGCGGAATAACCACATCGTGAAATGGGGTGGCCATTAGTTCCGCGCCCCAAGCACTGCAGTCTCCGCCCCACCTCAGGATGCTTGAGAACAATGTAGGTCTTATACCAGCCGATGCGAGCGATCCCGCGAAAAAACTCGGAGCAACCAGCCAACTGGAATGTTAATTTCCATACCGTGGAGGTGCGAGAGTTTGGTGTGCACGCGTCCAAGTTCTCCAGATACACCTCAGCACTAATACGTTCCGTGAAAATGCGGTAAGCCGCCCGATGTCCATGAAACATGTGTCGTTATACAGCAAGACGACGAATTCTGTTAATGTCGTTAGTCGCGTGCCGTCGAAACTAAGCTTTCTGTTCCACACTAATTTCGCGCTTGGAGCATGCGTATTGTGAAGTCTTTACAAACGGCGTCTGAAAGGGACTACCGTGAGCTGGAATTTCTTTGCCGCAGTACGGGTATAAAAATAAAATGGATGGACCGTTGGTCCTTGTTGTAACTGACAGTCTTAACTTGACTCAGAATCACATGTAGGTCCTCTAAGTCCGCTTTCTAATCCTTCCGCCGCCAGCAATAAGTCTTCCCTAAACGCTGGAGTGTGCTGTCAGCTGACGGTGATTGTTGTTAATCCAGCTAAAGAAAAAGACAATTCACCCTCCACATGCAGCTGTATTGTAGTCTGAAACCTCAAGCGATCCTTCTCAGTAAACTTTTTCTTGAGAAAGAAAGGCAGACACCGGCTGACGATATGCCCCTCTGCCAAACCCTAAATGATCTTTCACTCATCGTCGGTTTTAATTGGGAGGCGCGGACCCGATCTGTCTTGACCCGTTGACGCACATATTGCCCTCAGCCGCTCATTTTCTTCCGCCGCATACTTAGATGTATTAAACATAAACATTTGGTATGGTTCCGTCCTTGGGCCTGTGGCAGCAGATTGACCGGACGCCCGAGTACCCGTTACTTTTGCTGCCCATTGATTCAGCTCAGAATTTCTCGCTCACTTGACTTTGCTGGTCACACTCTCGATATTATTCGACAAAAACCATGAAGAATTGTGTAGATCCCGACAGATTCCCCGGGTGTACTTACACCATTGTACATAAGTGCAGCCATCCACGACGCTCACTCCTTTAAAATTCCCAGAACCTGAGCCAACTCGGCCCCTTTCAACTTCGGGTACCGCTGCTTCAACGGCGGAACTCGATCGAATGGTATGTTGAGCGCCGCCATCTCATCTGCCAACAAAGCCGCCACAGTAGATGTCCACGCCTCCCGTCGACCCGCTTCTGGAGAGGCTCGGAGTTCTGCCGTCACCGCCGCAAATATCTGCTCGTCACTCATATACGGAGGTTGAACGATCACAGGCTCACTTGGACCAGTCATTTCCACGCTCCGCTGCGTAGACAGGGGGTCCCGCGCCTACACCGAAGCGGGCAGAGATTATAAGGGTCGAGCCCCTTGAGTCCGCCATCCCCTTCTTGCTCGGCTTTGTCGTCGTCGAACCGCCCAATGGTGCATACCTCTCCCGGTTTGCTAGAATGCCCGCACTGGAAAGATGTTCTACCACCTTACGCAATATGACTCCCCGGATTGCTTTCTTCCCCGGTGTCGAGAATACCGCCATAGGATCTGCTGCAGATCTGCAGGCTGCGGCTGGGGAACCCGTTGCTTCTTTCCCACGGCGCGGAGTCGAGGGCCCTGCTCCCTTCCTACTGCCCCCAGGGTTTGAAGGAAACGGCTCTTATGGAGCCTCCCCACTCTCTATACCTCCAGTGGTATCTTCCACATAGCCCGGATAGCCACCCGCCGCAGCTGTTGACGCGCTCGCGTGAACGGACTACCTGAGGCAAGCCCGGGTCCTCAGTCAAATCTCTGCTCCGTTTACGGCAATTTAAAAATTACAATTTAGGTTAATTATTACGCCAACCTCTTCCTGGCTACAGAAGGTCGTCATTTTTCACTCTTGCTTATTCGAAGTATTGCAAGCAGACAAATAAAAAAGTACCACAAAAAATAAGTTTTTAATGGCAAGCCTTTGTCTTGTACCTATCTTCTACCATTTATTCGCCACGTAAGACTTGTCTCTTTAGCAGAAGCACTTAATTGGCTGCAGAAATCTAAAACTGCGTGTGCAGAGGTGTTAAATACGCGGACGAATGTGTTTTTACACGGAATGTGTCGAGAGAGCGTGAGCAGATGATTTACTTTAAGGGACAAAAAGGTGAAAAGACCCAATGGCACCTAATGATGAAGCTTTGTGACAACCGAGTTGAGCAATTGCGTGGCCTCAACGCGGATATGATCGATTTGATCGCCATCTGCTGAGGTAATGGTCACCTGCATTTACGGCTTCTTGTGTTTTAAGATATGTGTCTGACAAATTGCGAATCGTACCACTGCTGTAACAAGGTAAGCCCGTTACATATAAATTGGTACGAAAGTACCAAATTTTGAATATTATCTGTTTTGTAAATTTTCAATTAAAATCACTCGAGAATATCGATGTTGTCGGAGTATTACCTTTAAGGGTGATATCCGTGGAGGGATCCACTTCTTGGTTGATGTACCGTTTATATCCACCAATTTAACCACCAATCGCTACTGGACGCGGGCAATAAGTGGTGGGCAGAAGACCCACATAGTAAACAGTAGTTTTATTTAGTTAGATCAAGACGAAAGATGATTTAGTAAGAAACATGACTACAATCAATAGCATTTCTACTTTTACCTCAAGACAGAGCTTTCGGGTTCTGTAATGTCTTGGTCGCGCTTCCTCACGCCACGTGTACGTGACGTCGGGCGTATGCAAATTTGTATTGTTAACAAAACAAGGCCTTGCTTAGTTATCTGAGCAAGAGCGTGCCCCGTTGCAACTGCGTTATACTGACAAGAACAGGTCTGCGTATCGAAGACATTTTACAAGATTTAGAATTTGACAACAAGCTCAGCATATTTATGCAGGTAAAATAAATAAAACCATTACGCGAATATCAAAATAGTAGTAGCAGTGGACGCCAACCGATTACTACTCTCTGTCAATACACCTTTGCGTCGAGTTTTTCCACAATGTCAACTGTACACGCATTCGAGAAGTGGCATCTCTCGTGACGACATTGCAGTGCGCTTATTACCGGTACTTGTTCTATTGTTCGCTTGTCACTTTGATTTCGATGTCGACCAGTAGGAAACCTAATGGCCACCAGAGAAGGCACCTCCGCAGGAAATCGACCGTGTATACGTGTGCGTGTATGTGTCGTGTGCGTACCTCTTTGCTTCTCGCCGCGGGTATTTACGCAACCGTACGGCTTATTTGCTTCTCGTATCTCAAGCGCTGTTGACTATGTTCTGGACGCTATATAAATGAGTGGATCGGTAGTATTAGGAATACTTAAGGGGTTGCCGGATGATTAGAGCGGAAGTCATACGCAAGGTTATTTGCTATGACAAAAGAGGCCTGTATTTCGGAGGGGTGTGCACAAAGTAAAGAATAGTTGTATGTCATTTTGCATGCATAAATGTGCAGTACCTAGTCAGAGAGACCACAATGCTTAAGGAGGGGCCTTTGTTTCGGGTGAATGTGAAAAATCATAGGGTGGAGGTGTACCTATAAATCTCAAATTTTAATCAGTCTTAATGTAACGCGATAATCCCGTTACATACAAATTGATACGAAAGTAACAGTTTATAATATTACCTTATTATATAATATTAAATTGACACCACTCAAGGAGAGGTGGTGCTGACGGAATATTACCCCCGAGAGTAATTTTTTTCGGGTGGTCCACTTAATGATTGATGTAAACGGTACATCAACCAGAATAACTACAAATCGCTGCTGGACGCGCACAATGGGCGGTGAGCAAGAAACTAACATCGGAAACTATAGTGTAATATAGCTAGACTAAGACATAGATTTTTTATAAAGAAACACAACTATATTATATACAATAAAAAAAAATCTCCTTTAACAGAACTTTATACTTTTGTTTACTTCCTTGCGCTTCCGTACGCTACGTGTACGTGACGTCGCAAGTACGTAACCTCTTGTCTGTTAACAAAATGTCTTACCAGTCGTCTGATAGAGCGTGCCCCTTTACACCTAGAAGCACTTCGTAGACCGTCCAACAACCACAACTACTTCATCCGACTTGAACATGTTCAATGAGGAGGAAGGCTTTCGTGCCACGCGTGAAGGCTTAAACAGTTTGAGTGACATCGAATGGAAGGCGGTAAAACGAATGAGTTCTTTCGTCGGCGAAACCGCGATTAGCATCATTTTGGGACCTCTTGACAGAGACCAACAACATTCCGCTATAGCCAGTTCATCTAAAAGTAATTTGTCGCTGAAGGAGTGAAGGTAGTCTTGCTTCACCCGCAAGGCTCTCAACAGGCCCGAGTAGTTGAGAGAACTCGGTGCTTAAAATGCAGATCTGTTGAGAAAGCAGCGAAACAATGCTGCTGTAGTCGGGGCGACTCACACGCGTCGTCCTTGATTCTTGAAGGTGGATATCGACAAGTACAGAGTAGTCGAGTAAGAGTTCCTGTTATAATGATTCGTCGAACTAGACAGATCCATAAAGGCACGTCGTATCGACGATGAGCAAATGAAACTTGCATTTGCTCAAGCCCACTTGGCAGAAAGTGACAATACTTAAGCCTTAGGCCTGGAGATGAGCTACATAAATGCTTTCTATTTGCTAGAAGCCCTTAAGAACCGTCTCAAACCGACGTTTGAACCGCCGCGGGCTAATTTCAGGGCTCGATCGGGGCTCCTGAAACTAAAGCAGGGTAATCGTGATATGCAGGCTTACGTACAGCATATGCAACTCCTTGCGAGAAGTATAACTGCTAGCCCTGTACATAAACACACATTGATCACGGTGTTCATGCAAGGGCTCGCAGGTGGTCCCGTCAGGAACCACTGGTTCCACTTAAAGCTAAATAAGCTCGAACAACCAATCACAGCTGCGTTACAGGGGGCCTTTAGCATGTGACAGGCTCATGCTAGCACGAGCTCTTATCCTCCACCGAGACTACAAGAGACTGGAAGTCTAAAACCATTGAACCTCTGTTATGTTAAGAGCGAGAGACCTCGATCTTCAAACAACAAGCGATTTCAGAAGTGCAATCGCTGTCAAAAGTTAGGACACTACGCTTACGAGTGTAGTAACCCTCGCCCAGTACCAAACAGTACTGAGCGAAATGGTCGTCCCTTTGCCAAATAGGCTTGGGTCCAACGCTGTTGCGAAGCCGCAACAGCGAAGCGGACCATCGAAAAATGGTCGGGGTCAGTAGGGGCGGAGCGCCCTACTGATCCAGAAGCTGTAATAAAATTTGCAAATCTCTTCTCAAAAGTTGCTTCAGATACACAATCGCTGTGTGTCTCTGCGCCTTTGTATGAGATATCACTCATCACCTTGAAGTTGCAAGTTGCAAAAGATTTGTCACTTCGGGCTCTACTCGACTGTGGGGCGTCGAACAACTTTGTTCGTCGCCATTCGCTAGAGGGTCGTAGGCTCAAGTTCGTTGAGCGCGATATTTCTTCAATGAAGATGACGGTGCGTTTTGCCACAGGCGCAGCTATAACCTATAATAGTTGTGTAGTGGGAATACAATACACGTTATAGGGCGAACAGTAGGATGATAATTTCATCGTACTGAATCTAGATGGAAAAATTGATGTCATCCTAGGATTACCTTGGCTTACTAGGTACGAGCCGAGTGGGAGCTGGAAGCATCCATCCGTGCAGCTGCCTGCCGCTTGTTCATCAGATGGATATCTGATGAACGTCATAAATCGTCCACAAAAATTTGGATGTACTGCGATTGTGTGCGATGACCTCAATTGCGGTACGATCGTTAGCACGACTGCACAAGACCTCAGTAAAGTTGATCACCCTACTGTGGATCGAGCTACCGGCGTCTGTACAGTAGTACAGGCTGCGCCGAAGGTCCACCACTCGAATAAGTCGAGTGGACCGGGACATGGATGCATGCCTAGCGGGCAGCATCTTAGACAGAAGAAACCTGTTGCCTCCAAAGGGCAACATGGAAATCCTAGGCCGACTGGAGAGTCGACCGTAGAGGATTGGTCCCTGACTGTGGTTGCACAGCCACAGTCAGAAGACGTCGAGGGATCAAGTCCCCACGTACTTGAGGAAGGAATTCCTCAAGAGTCACTTGCTACAGTATCAGGCCCTTAGCAACATGCGGAAGCAAGTTCCCAGGAAGATACCAAGACGTTAAACGTCTTGGTTAATGACGGATCCAGCGTAGGCGCTTATACGCTTGATCTGATTGTGCCTCCGAAGTTAACTTCGGAGATAACTCAGTTGCCAACGCTAGAACCGAAAAGGTTCTTGCGTGATCTGCGTAGTGGCAAAGTCAAGCAGATCTGCATACTCGTCACAGAGGATGAGTATGGGGCCGATATTCGGTCGGAAACAGTATTTGCTGAGAACGAACGGGTTCTCAGCAGCTCATCGATGGACGAAAGTGTCCTCGATGAGAAGACTCGGATTGAGCGATACACGTCTCAATCCTGGGAGTCACTTCAGGCAAATCCTTTGTATAGGGTTTGATCGAATTCAGGGATGTGTTCCCTAAATCCGTACCTTGCGAGTTGCCGAAGGACAAAGGCACTCGGCACGAGACCGAGCTCAGACCGGGCTCGAAGTATTGTGTCATGAAGCAGTGGCCACTTCCTCGTGAACAAGTACTAGCGATCGACAAGTTCTTTACCGATCGCTTTGCAGTGGGCCATGTGAGGGAATCGACATTCCCTCACAGCTCTCCGACCTTCTGTGTGCGAAAGGTCATATGAGGATGGCGGATAGTGCACGCATTCAACAATTTAAATGATTCAACGGTACTGGCTCAGAACGCCGAAACCGAGGACGGACGTAATCATACATGTTATGTCTAAAAGTACCATCTTCTCGTCCATTAGTCTGATGGATGGCTTCTATCATTTCGTCATACGTGAGCGGGACATCCCGTACACAGCAGTAAGCACCCCTAGCGGTATGCTGTGGGAGTGGATAGTGATGCCACAGGGGCGGAGTAACGCCCCTGCAACATTCAACAGATGGGTTACAAATCTGTTGAGACCGGTGCGAGATTTCGCACCAAGTCACTTCGACGGTATGTTTGTCCATAGTCGGGCTATGGACGGGAAAACGGACGTTGAAGTTTACAGAACTCACTTTCGTCAGGATCTTCAACTTATGCGTAAGCATAAGCTGTATGAAAATATTACAAGTGTTTCTTCGCGGCTAGCGTAATAGCACTTCTTGGGTGCATTGTGGGTAAACACGGCGTACGCCCTGACCCCGAAAATATCAAGGCATTTACCGACTGGCCTGTGCCAGTTGATGTCAAGGGGCTTCGTAAGTTCCTTCGGCTAGCGGCGTACTTGCACAAGTACTCGCGCAACTGCGCCGAGATGACTGTGCATCTTTTTTGTTTACCAAAGAAAAATGTGGAGTGGTCATGGAACGCTGACTGTCAGTGTTCCTTTCAACGAATTAAGCAAAGCTTGATGCAATCGCCGATACTGGAGATTGCAGATCAGGACAGACCATTTTATGTGGCCTGTGACGCCAGCGATTATGCAATCGTCTATGCGTTGATGCAATTGGATATAGATGGCGCGGAGCGCGTCATCTGCTATCAATCTCGTCGACTGAAAGCTGTTGAGCGTGATTACTCAGGATATGACAAGGAACCCCTTGCCATAAATTATGCGCTGGCTTAGTGTCGCGTCTATCTGTTGATAGAAAGACCGAACATCGTCTATACGAACCATGCGTCGCTACGCTCGGTCGTTAACAGCTTACACCTCTAAAAATAATGGAGAGGTGGCTATATTTCTTCGCAAATTACAACTTCTCCGTCGATTATATCCCAGCACGACTTAATGTCGTCGCCGATGCGCTTTCGCGCCAGGCGCGCCCTCAAATTGTGAAAATGCTTTCACTGTTGTGACACTTATAGCCAGTGTCGCGTCTCCCTCGTTACTTTACAACGTAGTTAAAGCCTACGCGGAAGATAAGGATCTTATGCGTTTGATGGATTATCTGATAAATTATACAAGCAAATCGTTAAAAATCAAACTGGCATTGTACCGTTATTTATCGGATCGGTTGACAACGCGCAACAGGTTGCTGTACTACACAGCCGTTGCCGGCGACAATCCTCGTGTCGTCATTCCCGCTCATTAAAATTGCGCTTGCGAATCATGTATGAGTGTCGTGATGCCCTAACAAGTGGTTATCGAGGTAGAAAAAAGTCTTACCTCACGGTAAGTCGTGAATTTTACTGGCTTCGCCAGTACTAGTTTGTGCGTAAGTACATTTGTGCTTGCGAAATTTGTCTTCGGGTGAAGCCTAGTCTTTTATCCCGTGCACCCTTGCAGCTTCTACCTGTTTCGGCAGAATGCCGGCGGCTCATTTCCATAGACTTTGTCTTCGACTTCTCCGAAGAGGATTACAAGTTTAATGGTGAGCTTGTGTTTGTTGACTAGTTCAGCAAGATGGTGACTCTTAGTGCAGCTAACGAGTCGATCACGGCAAAGGGCTGTGATCGTGTCGTTATTGACACGACATTTCGACTCCATGGGTTACCCCGTGAACTCGTGTCCGACCGTGACCCTTAGTTCACGGCGGAGGTTGCACTTCGTGTTCCGATTGCTCGGAATGCGTATGAAGATTTCAACATCTAACCATCCCAAAGCAGATCGTCAGACCAATTGTGCAAACTGTGTCACTGAAGATATACTTCGAGGATTTGTCCACTCGTTCTCGAGTTTAAGCAAATTCCTACC
This sequence comes from Hyaloperonospora brassicae, assembly GCA_947650285.1. Classification (NCBI taxonomy): domain Eukaryota; phylum Oomycota; class Peronosporomycetes; order Peronosporales; family Peronosporaceae; genus Hyaloperonospora; species Hyaloperonospora brassicae. Next base: position 43,906 of record CANTFL010000040.1, read on the forward strand.
GATGACAAAATTTGCCATCAATAATATGGTGCATTCTTCGAATCAGCACACACCGTTAGTATTGAATGACTTACGCCATCCACGTCTGCTCTTCCTCTTAGCGTTTAAATTGTGGATGAGGGGGAGGGACTTGCTTGAAAACAATTTTTTATCTGGTTCTTGCTCATCACGTGTCGATGCTAGCGTCGTCACGTATGATGTCGATGTCGATCAGGTCGGCATCGAAGAAGACGGTCATCTCAATGATCGCGTCTTCGATAATATTGAGTCAGACGACGATGACGATGCTGGTGTATTTAGCATCGCCAACGACTATATCAGCGAGGATGATGAAAACCCTCTTTGACGATTAGAACAAATAAAGGACTCTTTCTGCAGTTTGCACAAAGCAAACTAAACAAAACAATAGACGTCAGCAAAATTGTTTCTGCAGGCTCAAAAATCAGTGAATTACTATGTGCAAGACTCCATCGATCACTCGTAGAAGATGGCAGAAACGGAACGCTGGCAAGAATGGAAGAGGAAATGATATTTCAGGTATTAAAGGCAAATTGGTCTTACTATTTTTACGGTTAATCTATTAAGACTTGTAGTAACTAATGTGGGCAGCAGTCAACTACTGCATAAGCATATCACCCCCTTTCTTTTGTTGCTCTGGATAGGCAAGTCGTACACGATTGAAATGCCACGTTTAATACGAACAAATTCTACGTTTACGTGAGGCGTATTCGCCCTTACTGATAGATGAGCCCTCTTTCAACGGTGAAGGTCCCTCACGTTCGTCAATCTTTATCCGATTCTTGCGCTCGCGCTCCAGGCAACCAGTCTGGATGCGTAGAGAAGAGACCGCTCCACTCAAAAACGAAATCTCACTGCGATGTGTCGCCAGCTCTCCAACAAAGAAACCGACATCCTGTGTGACCTAAAGCTGTTCGAGGTCGCGATCGGCGTGATCCTTCGCACAATCATCCTCACGATGCTTGCGGTGCTTCCGCACAGAATCTGTCAGAGCATAGCGTCTGTCCCTCTTATACTCTAAAATTTATGCGCAATTGATCGATTTTTCGATCCATTTCGTGTTGGTCAAAATAACGAGTCGAACGACTTGGAGGAAGTTTAACCGTTTCCTTCTGATGATCCGTTGGTGTAATTACACGGTGGTCACCGCTTCTTTGTGGAGCGTTTCTTGGACCACCGTAACGATTCAGGATCAAGGACGAGTTACCTCGTCCAGTGGCGGGGGTAATCATCCACTGGAAATCTGGCAGCCCCGCTCATAGCTGATGGTGAATGTTTTCGGTCTCGTCGAGCAGTACGACGAGAAACACCCTATGATGAAAGAGGGCCATCGTCGAAAAAATGCCCCGCGCGTTTGTTAAGAGACTGCAATGTCTCAAAAACTTAATACATATCGAAAGAGATGCGCGCCCTCCAATTAGGCTGATTAGAAGGGAAGTTTTCATACGGGTGCGCACGGAGCTTTCCACACAACTCGTATAGCTCTCTTAGCGTGAGAGTCAAGGTAAACCTGCCTCTTAAGATAATCGGAGCAATTTATACCGAGCACCATGAAGATATGTCAGCGCGAAAAGCCCCAGCTATTCGCGCTGACACATCTACATATTGTCGAAACAATTTCTGCTCCAGCGTCGGACTATGATACAGCCCGTCGATTAGTCGACTGGTGGGACGACTGGAAGATTAATCCCCGCAAGTATTCAAGGCAAAGATTAAACACGCTCGCCAAGGTCGGACGAGACGATACAGCAGCGTCTGAGCCGTCGATATTTCCGACTTGATGCAGCAATTATTAAAATTGTTCACTAAACTCAATACCAGCGCGTGACAAACAGAGATGCGACAAATCCAGACCCGTCGATAATTCTGCATACGTTCGGCGCAGTTTTGTGGTTCAGACGATTATTGTATCGAACTAAGAAAGAGTGTATCATCGTTCAACAGAAATACTCTACAGGAGATATTTACCTACGTTTCCACGGTTGGGTGTCGATAAACATGCAAGCAAAAATATTGTTAAACTAGAGAAAAGTCTATATACGGGTCGAACAGATATCAGGAGTTGGTCCATTTTATGCCCAACGCCTGGGAGCGTATTATGAATCAAACTTTTGCCTGCTCCAACGCGACCACAACATTTTTTGCCAGGGTCACTCGTCCGTACTGGGTTCACGATTCAACCCTGACGTCGGAAATTAAATCCCGCTCTAATGTGGTTTAACTTTTTTCTCGAATATGTATCAGTCGTGGCGGCATAAAACCGCGAGACGACTTTGCCGTTTTCTCGTAGTAGGATACCTCTAGAGTCGACGTGAATGCAATTGCGGAATTTGTCAAGGGCGCCCCTGTGCGCCACTTCTCTTCACTCTCGACCTTGATAGTGTCTATCGGGTGATCTAACATTGGTAAAACGTTCGCGGCGTACCTGTCACATTTGTAGAGCGGACTACTGAGCTCATAGTCTCGGGTTACGCGGGCAATACCACTGTTTATCCTTGCGATCGGTCTGCGTGAACGCAGTTTGTTACTATTCTCGAAGATCTCGCTAACGTGTCGGTTCTCTTGACCAATAGGAGGTACTTAATATTCATTGAGATGAACCCTTGCGGATCAGCTCAGCAGCTAGACACCTGTGATCTCTCTCTACACTCATATAACCCGTCTTTACATTGGTTTGGTGTTATGGCATCGCAACCGGATGCGGTTGCTGGAACCTGAATTAAATTTATTTTCTCCATAGAGCCGCCTTGTCCTAGCTCGAGCGAAGACTCACACCGTATAACAACAAGCTCGGATCGCCAATACCATTGCAATCACATAATCATGTTCTTATCACGGCAATGTTGGATTTCTCTCGCCGTGGCCAACCGGTTGAACGGCCAAATTCTGGAATTTGTGTGCGGAGTCCTTAGTGGAAAGAGTTCCCGGCCACGGGTCTCTTACAATATGGCTGCTCTACTGATCCAGCAGCATTGACGTGTATTTTAACCGGAACTGATGAATATAGCGGCGACAGCAATGAAACAGTAAGCAGCCACTGCTTCTTCGTGCAGTTTAATAGTTGGTAACTTCTGAGGGGGCTCTCTTGCGTCAGTTCCGGCTTTGATCACGGTTTGTTGGGGGTGATACACTTACCCTCAATATCGAGCGACGCTCTGGTTGAACGGCTCCAAAATTTGATGGAGTTAAAGCGACTTAAAATTTTCGTCAGAATAGATCAAGGAGATATATCGACGGAACATCTTCTTACATCGAGGGCCTAGGTTGCTTATAATGACGACGGTAATTTCACGATTGATGTCCGCTGAATTCTAGATGACAGAATAAGTACTGAGATGAGATTAGGAATAGGTTCATCGAGGCGGTTTGACCACAGGTGGCTAGTCCACGCCACTCTAAACAATATGACGTGCCTGAAAGATCTACGGTGCCAGGCATATCAATTGATAACGAGCTCAAATTCTCGAGAACAAACTTACCTTGGTGACACAATGTCTTAAGCGACTATTCAAAGTAGCATTGGCTTGATTTCGCCTACGCGTTCCTTGGCGGACCATTGGTGTCTAAGCAATGGCATTTTGGATCCTTTTTTCTCGCATTTTTGTACGGATTCCCATCGCTAGTTTTTTCGGGCACTTATGCCGGGTGTAATGATAGCGTACTTGACGAAAGTAGATCAGTTTCATGACTGGCTCCCCATCAGTGAAGGTACTGACACATTTCAATACGGTCATAACACGCGAAGTGCAACTAGTCTCGTCGATGTCGGCATTCGATATATACGCCTTTACAGCCAGTAAAACACCTGTCCACGATAGCACACATCCGGCGCACATGCGCGTAATACACATGTGGGCTTGACATCGACAATAGAGGCCCACCTGCTTAAAAGTAAAACAGATTATCTACCAGCGGCGCCGTGCTTTAGGAAGTGGACTTTTTGGTAAATTTGTGCAAAGAAATATTTTCACGTAATTTCGGACGATACGGATCGGTGAGCGTAGGGCGAAGACGGAACTCTACGTAATTTCGGAAGATACACCGTTTGTTACTTGTAGAGAGATGCGACGCATATGAGCTTCCATTTCTATCAATTATCAAACGTTGTATCGTCTGAAGAAAAAAATGCTAGCCTTTATAAAAAATGATTTACCCAAGATCGGTGATGCCCCACGACAGAGGGTGAGGCGGCTATTCGAGCCATGACAAGCCCTGTATTTCAGACCTACCCTAAAGATCGTCGCTACCAGGCCTATCTATTTAGTCGGTGGCCATGGCTCGATTCTTTCTAGGGTGCTGGATTTAGCGTCTAGGTACTTGGCCCGAGCTTCCCGAGGATCGGCCAAAGCGCTTGGGATACTATCCATACAATATCTAGACCCAAGCGCTGATTCGTCGAAAGCTTAATTTGCAGCTTATGATTTTTGGCGTTTTGCCCAATCGACTACACTCTATTCTATCTTGGCAGAGAGCCTCCGACGCATGGAAGACCCGTCTATAAACTAGATAATACACGCCGCTAATACTAGAATCATTTTCGAAGGTCAATTAGCATATATCGTGGGTCAACACATCAGCCTGACATGGGGGAAGACTAGAAACGTTTTGCACGCTTCAGATCAGCATCAGCAAATACTATATTGTACTTCGCTGGACCGCCTTCGCTGCACATGCTGCCTCACGAACGGTGCTTGGAGCGCTCTACCTCCTCTTCTGGACGAATTGTTCCACGAAAATACAGGTCTAGAAGGAGCAGACTAACGCTGCTTGCGTCCGTGGGCAACGAGCATGGATTATGGTTTCGCTGGTATTACCAACAATATTGCGGAAATTGGAGGCTTACGATTGGTCTTCGACACGAAAAAGAAAGTAAATATACATCGCTGCATATCATTGTCAAAATTGCGCTAACACTTTTGCACCTTTAACCTAATAGCCTCCACGCAAGCCTTGTTTGGTGCGATCATATTGGCAATCGCGAAACACCTATGATGACATCGATGTAGCTAGATAGGGATATCATAATCGCACAAACAACAAAATGGCGGGTCGACTAGCAAATATTGTTATGGACACCATGATTTCATCAAATTGAACACTTCTTTCGACCATAGAACTGTCCAAACACATACAGCTTTTCTCGATAACGATATCAATCAAGGGCTAGAGGCCTCCCATGCATATCAACACGTTTTAAAAGGATACGTATTGACACCAACGAAACTCATCATCTCGAGACAAGCATTTGCGCGTGGACGCTCTGCTGTCCGAGGCCTAGTGCTACCATGTCTGTAACGAAATATTCGTTGAGGTCAGCCAATCTACCAGAGACAGGATATAGTAGGTTGTACGCGTACCTTAATATACTTCACCTTCTCAAACACTCACTCCTGCTCCCGTTTTTTTCTACGTGAGCAGCCTTCAGCAATGAACGTATGTAGGCTCCGACTTCTGACTAGCGGCGGGAGTATAGGCTGTATTTCTGGCTTCATCAGCCACGTAGCCAACACGCATGACGTATCTCATTCTTTGAAGCATCTAACATATCCATGTTGTACTCGTTCGTCATAATTATAAAGCCGATCAGAACATTGTCGACCGTAGCTTGACAATTACCGCAGTTCAGAATGCTCTAGAATTCGGCCTCGTCATGGAACCAGAATTGCGCGCACTTGATATCATGGACCGTCGAAGTCGCCACTAAACCATTAAATATATCTGAAAAATTATGACAAGAAGTGGCATCTAGACGTGTAAAATTATAGAAGAGCATCATACGTGTTCTTATGTAAGGCACGATCACACTTGAACAATTTCGTGATCATGTACGTCAAAGTTTCTTCAAGACGCCACCATCGCGTGCCAAAGTTTGTCCACGCTACCTTAGCTTCCAAACACTTCCTACAAACGATCTAGATGTATGCATTCTACTCGGGATTGATGCACTTACGATCTGTAGCTGCTCAGCTATCTGACGCCAGTTATATAAACGATTCACGACTCGGTAGTTAAACTTTTTTTCTTTCTTTGCTCCCGGGTTACGGCTGAATCTTATGCTAGGCGCGTTTGGAGACGCGGCATTATTTGCGTACGTGACCGGCTAAAGCTGTCTACCTGCCAAGCCAAAAAACCCAACATATCTTTCGCAACGACCGTAAGGAAGCACTGCGCCGTCTCGATAGATCACAAGGAAATGTGCTAGCATTTATCTGGCTTGTCACGATATCGCGTGATATGCGTACACGACCGGTCCGTGTGTACGTAGTTAGTTTCGCACGCAGATCATATATGCCTTGATGCCGCAGACCCGTATGAAACTAGATGACACCCGCGAATAATACAATGTAATCGTCACTCTTATAGATGTGCACAACGCGAAATTAGGTCTCTTTTTAAGGCAGCTCGATCATACATCAGTTTCTCTCGCTCAGATTTTGCTCTTTTCGCGCAATTTATTGAGATAGTCGCCATGTATCCCGTCCACTTTACAGCGTCACTCTCGTCTTTATGCAGCTGGGATAGGCGTGATAACGTCTTCGGTGCATGAAATAGATAATTTTGGCTACCAACATCTCTTCTATCTCGTCACCAGCCGTCGTCCCGCGACTGAATCGAGCTTGCCTTATCTTTGAAGGTTACTGAAGCTAAGGTATTTCGAATGCGCTAGTTATTGACCGCAACGAGTTGTCTACCAACACGAATGCATCGTTCGGCTACATAAACGTCGCCGCGTGAGATCTTAAGTGGCTCTCTGATCCAGGAAATGTTATAGTCATGCAGACGTCTGACCATTGCCGTCTAATACCTAGAGTGATGGGTCACGTAATCTCAAACAAGATCACGACGTACCCCTCTATTTTAACTCAATTAGTAAGCGGGGAGTGCTCCACTTGTCATCACGCTGGTGAAAATGTTACTTCCAAAAAAAACTGCCGTCTTTTATATATACTTTTAATTGACCAATAATATATTATAATTAAGTGAAAAAATGCCTTAATTAATTTTGCTAATCTAAAGGAGACTTATAGGCACAAATTCATCTTTGTTACGTACAACCGCCACCCGGAAATAGAGGCCCTCCCTGAGTACCGTAACCTCTATGACTAGTTACTGCACACTTATTAATACAAAATTCCATATAACAATTTTTTGCTTTGTACACACCCCTCCGTAATACAAGCTTCTTTTGTGTCGGCAAACATTATTGCCTATGATTTCCGCTCTCACTGTCCGGTACACACACCTACAAGTAACCCTACTACTACCGACTTCCTTATTAAAAACATAATTCGAATGCATGTATACCACAATCTGATCGGTCAAATGTTAAGTGCAAGTTGGGTAGATCGAAATGATACCGTTCAGATTCTCGATCGATTTTAATGCGCGATGATCTACCCGTCCCAATCGCGTACAATCAGCGTGAGCAAGTTATCTGTCAGCAGAAATTCTCGTTCATTATGGACAATTCCGTCTCGTACCACGCAGCAGTAAGCCCTTTTACCGCATTAGATAAAACACAAACCCATCAGAAGCAACTGGGTCAACGGCCGTACCTAAAGAGAAACTACCAGGCTCTCGTCAATGATCTATCATAGCATTAAAAGCTTCTATCTGAGACGACGTAAGCTGTGCGCGGTTACAGTCATCTTCCCCAACGAGCCCACAAAGCGTCGGCGCACGAGCGCTCGTTCCTAGATCACAAACGCTAATTTTGCGATTGTCCGCGCTGCTGGATTGTTAAAGATCGAGCACAGCGACTTTGAGCATTTAAGCAGGTCAAAGACACATTTTACATCCACAAATTGTCAGCAAATAATAAATCAGAGGTTGATTTTAAACAGAAACAAGTACCCAAATGTGTATACATGGCATTTGCTACCCTGTTTAAGTAGCTGTTATTGACCACCGGGACACTCGTGCGACATCCATTCATAATTGACCGAGTAGCTCCAACTAAATGCGAGAGAGAAGTGACAGCTGCTGCGTTGTCGTCCGTGCGGAAACTCCGCGTAGATGAGCAACGGGACGAACTCTGAGGTCGTTCAGGTAGTGTACTTAAGTAAATCGAGGAACTCTTGTAAAGCTCCACAATGATATATATTGAGGGTAAGAAAATGAGCAGAAAAACGCGAAAATTACATTTTGCGCCTCTTTGCTTCTCACCACGGAAGCTCACGCGACCGTACGGCTGATTTGCTGCTCTTATCTCGGGCGTTGTTGACGTTATTCTTGAAGCACTACAAATTGGGGGAATGCGAGTATCAAGGGTACGTATAGGATTTTTTATTGGATAATGAGAGCGGAAGTCATAGGCAAGGATGTTTGCTGACACAGAAGATGCCTGTCTTACAGAGGGGTGTGTACAAAGCAAATGATGTTTAATATGGCATTTCGAATGAATAAGGATGTAGTATTATATACTTACGTTACTCAAGAAGGGGTCTCCATTTCTGGTGGCTGTGTATGTATCAAACTTCGGGTGTTTACCTAAAAAAAATACCTAGAAAAATATTTTTACGTCCTGGTATACTCAAGTGTCTAATAAGTCGAAGATTATGATACAGCCACACTTAATTCAGCTCAGGCGCAGCACATTGATTCAATTTGTAATTCTAATTACAATGAGTCTCAATGCAATATTTATAATCACTTTGCAATCTACTGGGATAACTCACAGTAGGTGCTAGCAGTTTAGAGTGTAATTTGCTTAAAAACACATTATTGTAATATACCGTGTCATTAGTTTTATACGCAGCTCAGTATAAGCAGCACCACATTCGCATTTTATATCTACACAAACACGCACACGTATTCTGTCCGTCATTAAGCCACAGCAGCGCGTGTTGTGGGCGTTCGTGCACGTGACCCCACCGTCTACAACGACTGCATATCGTGCCTTTACCGTTTTCTTCACGCGACTGCATCGTCATCTGCGATTGCTTCGGACGCTGAGTCTACGACTAGTGCTCCCACTGCGACTAAGAATCTGACTGCGACTTCAAATCAAACCCCGCCGGCGTCGGTATGGACTCGGCGAGTCATGACGCCGCCCGCTGCGGAAAGGTAACGGGCCAAGTCGACGCATAAGCGCTGGTGGGCGCGAACATGCGGGTCCTCAAGTAGGACATCGTAATTAGAAATTGAAGCGCCTACAACAACAGCAGTAGCAACTGCAGTATCATCATCAACTGAGCAATAAGAATAGCAACTGCAGCACCTACAACAACAGCAACAACAAAAGGGACTGAATTATTTTAATTACAATTAATTCATATCAAAAGCATTACAACCTACCGACTGTGTTTACGGCTGCAAACGATGATACCAAGACGAGTTTACGTCCTCATTTCTCGCGTCTGCGACCGCAACTGGTGACTGCAAGCGCTGCACGCCCGCGGTAGAACCCTGTCCGCGGCTTCACGAACATGGGGGGGTTGGTCACGGCCAAAGATTGGGTAAAGGGAAATGATCAAGGACGTGTGGTTTTATGTGTGTCACATTGATTCAAGTATATTAGGACGTGGGGCATTTTTATTGTCGTGATTAAATGAGGCATGTTTTAATCTTCCTTCAGAATATCACGCAATAGGCTTGCCCACTTACACCGATGATGCTCGAAGAAAGCTCGAATTGACCCTGATTTAAATTGAGGCTCATCCTCAGCGACACTGTCGCAGAGAGATGGGTCGTGGTGTGGGGCCAGTATCAGTGCTACCACGTGTAGGCTTAAAAGATGCTGCGCGCTTCCCCATTTCACATCCTTGTGCATTTTGTAGATGCAAGTTTTTGTCTTCTCTCACATGAAGTGACGTTGCGAGCTGAATGAATGGTCATAAGTCACACTGCTTGCTAACATGTAGGCTGCTTTTGATTGAGCGGGCGGCGTTGATGTACACCTTGTATACCTACTCATACGCTCTCGTAGTGCGTCGAGGAAGAGATATAATTTCATCCCATCTCCGTTTGGTTGCTCTGTGAGAAAGGCAGCACTTGTTGGTTTCGCCCATCTCATTTTAGCTTTCAGCGTATGAAGAGTTCGTCCATGCGCTGCGCGAACAAAGCCGCAATTGAAGCGGCTGAACGGAATCGTGCAGCCGGAGAGAAAGCGAATTGAGACTTGGCAGTAGTCGTCTCATCGCCTGCTGCTACCAAGAAGCAGCCTGAAATACCCAATTTTGCAGGCGCACGTGATCATACACGTGCAGCTTCTTTATCCACAGCTTCGGCTGTAGGCGGTAGTCCCATGGACGTTAAATTAAAAAAAAGGTTGTCTATTTGGGCATGTCGGACCCCGTCCGACTAAAAGTCACTCGGAAAGCCCGACTGTGAGGATGTGGTGCGCCATCTACGACTGCTGTGCCTCGTGTTAGTCTCGGTAAGACAGAGCTATGAAATGTTCGTTTAATCCGCCATGTCTGAGCACTCGTAGCGTGGACTTCATTAATCGCGCTCGTAGTCGTATAATGCGAGTGAGCGCCATGAGTACGTGAGTTATCGTATTGCAGCTAATGACTCTTCGCGGAGTCATCGTAGCCGTATCAATACCACTAATTTTGGTGATCGCAGTGGCATTACGTATGTAGAAGAATGAGCAAGATGAGCAGGATCGCAAACTGTTACCATCAGCTCCTAAAATCAAGCTATGGATGCATTCTCAGTACAATCTGAAGCAGTGATATGGTAATGTCACTATGGGTTGTCGAATCCTACTCTTCAATTCAAAATGACTTTATGGACGTGACGTAAGTGCGAGTGATTATTAGATTGAATATGAGTTTACATCGATGTCTTTTTCAGACATCGATGGTACCACGTCAACCGAAACCGGGTATTCAACTCGTTTTATGTACTTACACGACATTGCATGGCGCTCTTAGCCAGCTACTTATTCCAAATTAATCAGCTGCTGAGCCATGGACAGATAAGTCGACTCCTCAAATAAAACACAACGTAGAGAGCTCACATACTACCGATATAGTCGTGAACTGGCCGATTCGCCGCATTACAATGTGTAGAAATAAGCGTGATTCGACGCTTCAAATGGTGATAATGGTCCTATCCTTTTCTGCTATCTCCATAGCATCCGAAGAATATTGATGAGATTTTTGTTAAAAAGAAGCCGTATGAGCGCCAAAGAGTCGTGTCATCCCTGTAGCGAGTCAAAGTATGGTCAAGTTGAGGTACTTGTGTGCGGATAAAGTCCCTGATGGAAACAGAGGTCCTTCGTATTCCACAAGAAAAATTTAGAAGCCAGTCGAGAATACCTTCTCGGGATTTCCTAACACTTAAGCCATAAACGTCGAGCACAAGAAAGAGGTCGCTCAGAATAGTAGTTCAAAAAGACATGTAGTGTTGTGTCTAGTGCTCCTTGTGCCACGGGTCTAGCTGGGTAATTGACAAGTACGGGTTCAATAGAATTAGAAAATCCTCCATGAAGGTGCTCGGACCACCGTGTTCGAATGGGCATATTTACGAATTACCATGTAGAGTAGTCTAGCCGAACTAGAGTTACCGACTATCCAATCGTGAACCGCGTCTCTTGTAAAAATACCAAGTCACTGGATCCCCGTGTTCCGCGCTGACGAAAATTAGTAAAGAAATTTGCGCAGCTTCTTGGATGGTTCGATAATTCCGCGATGTTCTGCGAGTAAAGACAGATTCTGTTTTCGGGTGGCAGCCGGGAAGTATTAACACAAATGACGACGATGTCGACGAAAGTCTGCCGTGGGGGGTCAAATAAAAGAAAACGTAGTATTGCTATTGGACGAGGTCTTTCTGTGTTATCAGTCAAAAAAGGATGTCAAGCTGAACAAAGTATAGAGTAAGCTCTTGGCGCAGCCGAAGTACCCTTAGTTGTTAGCGCTAAGAAGGTGCCTAAATCAGGCGATAAGTTCAATTGACAGCTGCAAGTTGGCAGGTTTGCAGATAATGCTTGCAACAGACGCAAGCATCTCTTCGTATAGGTAGAGAAGCATATCTTTGGTATGCGGCATCACCACATCAGTTATGACCATAACGAGGGAAAGCTGTGGTACTTATACACACATTACATTGAGTACTCCCCAAAGAAACAAGCCAGCAAGAGGTTTGACGACACTCGCACACAGCTTATCGGGCTGAAGATTACTTAGCCGTCTCTAACGGTGGATACTGTCAGTCGTTTACACGAAATGTAACCAGTCTGACCAACTAACGTCACGGACCATCCCGTGCACAGCTTCCGAAGTTTATCATCGGCGTGTGTGGTGTGTTGCCGGATCACAGGTAATTGATATTCACCGTTGATGGCTTGTATTAAGATTGCAGGGTAGCATCCGGCATCGAGGCGAGGTAAAAACTGGATACGGCAGTTCAACGACAAAAGTCGTCATGTCCAACGCACAGAGAGCTATCACCGCGGTTTGGACTTATGGTCCAACTGCCATAGTATCCAGTACTGAACCCATGACTTGGTGCTGTCTGAACCAGCTCCGGATCGCTGCTGTGTTTGCTGAAATTTGTTCCGTGATATCTGGCACGGCCGTAGACGCTACTGTAGCAGACGCGGTGTGGGTATCATGTGCGCTATCTTTGCTCGCATGGTATCAGTGCGGTCATCATGAGATCGTTAGTGATCCATTGGTGCCAGGATCCCAAAGCTATCTGGACACTCTATGCGATCAAATAGGCGATTGACGGGACAGTGGAAAACTTTTATCTTAGTCTGATTCTGCTATGATGCCTGATGAGTCATAAATCTTTTACATTCGCATTATCTCGCTCCACTGGAAGCGTAGCATTAGCGGCTCAGGGTGACGTAGTTATATCTTCTCCAGCCAGACCATTTATGTTCATAGGACTTATTAATTTACCGTACTTTTTGCCATAGTTTATCTAATTTCTTAAAGTGCAGCTGTCCGAATCATGGGGGCATGGACGCAGAACGACCGCCGGAACAGATCAGAAGACACTGGCGAAACAGAGCAGGCGGCAAGCGTGGAATGTTGCGTAACTTCGATCCCAGGGCCTTTCATCCAGCTCAACATACATCTCGCCTGATATAGTCGCAGCGTGCTGGACCTTGCAGTCGATCGCAGTCTTTGTTTTCGAAGTTATTTTGGCTAATCAGCGTGTAAATGGTTTTAGTTTGTACCTTTACTTCGTTACTTACGCTGTTGCGCGGTTCGCCGCAGCACTTGCGGGCGATACTCGTACTCCTACCGCAGCAATCGTTTATATTTGTTTACTAGAGTAAAACGTTCCCCATCACTACTAGTCTCATGTTCAATAGCCTCTTCGATTGCATGGCTGGTCCTCGAAGAAACAATCACGATAAGTTGCGGCAGCTCGATTAGTCTTCGCGGCTGCCGGACTAAGTACGCCACCCGCTATTGGGCTGCTCCTTGTGATAGAGCCAACGCACGCGCGATCGCAAGCGATGATATCGATTGCGGAAAATTTTAGCATCCGTGTCTGTTTCTGGACCCACCGTGGCGACCGGGGACCACAACCCATTAAAACCTTCTGCTCACGAACCGCTCACATGCACTGGACACATTCCTACGAAAATGCGGAAGGAGCTGGCTTAAACTGAACTGCGGCCGGTTTTTTATTTCAGGCCATTCGTATCCTTAGTCGGGTGAGGTGACTGCTAGCTGAATTTGGTCGTGTTCAGTGCGCTGGGCTTGACAGGAGACGTCAAAACCAATTAATGTGACTTATTATCCTTAAATTAGTGGTCGACTGCGGATGACTTCGCAACATCTCTATAGATTCAGTCGTGAGCACAGTCTCAGTTACCGCGGGACGCTAGTCCCACGTTTTCTTGTGTGCGTTAGGGTCAAACACTCGGTCGATGTCGGACCAGAAGTACGAGAAGCAGTAGCTCCTGATGAGATTCTACCAATAGGGGTAGAGCTAGTGCGATCCTTCGCTTGCTAAGTCCGGTGAAGTTTCTGCAATACCTTCGTTAATAGAGGGCTGTATTCGTCTGTCTTCAACTTTGCCGTGGTCGCCACCAGAGTATCCGCCGATGCAGAGACATGCTGCTAGCAACCTGCAACGTCCAATTTTGTTGAAATTCTACTCAATGACGTACTGAAGAGCTGTCTGTACGCATGGATGCTCACGGTGATACTCTACTCAAAAGTGTGAAACAATTCCACAGCACCTGAAACACGAGTGATGAAGCGAGTATTAGGTGATCAGGGAACGCGTTAATAGTGCAGAATATGGAATAGGAATATTGTCGTATCGAAGGTCGCGATTTGCGTAGTTATCTAAAGTTGTTTGGGACATGGCACCGTGTTGAAGTTTTATGAAAACGATGGAAGCATACGTCATCAAGCCGTGGGAGCAACCACGAGTCATGATTGTTACCAAAAAGGACACACTGGAGGTCAATATTGCTTGAACCGAGCTAGCCGCCCCTTCATTGACCCGAAACCTCGCTTGGTCGTGGCATAGATGGAAACCGGATGACATAGTCGGTAGCGAAGGAGCAGTAGTGTCGTCGCGCTTTATGGTGGCAAGAAAAAGAAACTGAAGACACTCCACGAGAAGCGGAATCAACTTCACATACCAGCTTGCAGTAGCTTATTGGTAAGGCACAAATGAAATGTGTTGTCTCGTGATTGATAGGTTAGCTTGACACGTTCGACAGGTTCCCGACATTTGACATCGGGTTCCGTCTCTCCTTAACGGCAGAACAAGATTTGTAGAATCAACGTCTTCTCACCGATGTACTGAGGCATGCGCGAGTACGGAGGTACACTTACAATTATCGTTTCTTTCAGGTAAGCTGGAAAAATTAAACACAATTACCCGCTCAGCCCGCAGGCGCGTGTAGACCAGACACTCAAGTGCTGACGGAAGAATGACGCCCTCCATATCCATGCCGAAAGAGCCTTCTATTCCAGCAAAACCTTTCGGCGCAGATCAACATCCGTTTTCTCCAGACACGTCCTAGTGGATGTACGGATCTGTATCGCCCTGCGGTCATCCAGTCCACCCAAATCTGAAGCACCGGATCCGGATTAGTCGCATGGCCCGACTCGACCAACCTGGAATCTAGTTGGCTATTGAGCGCTTGGGAAACTTAGTTTTTTTGGCTGTTTAAGTCGCTCGAGTCGGTGAAACGGACTGTGTCAGATATTGGAACTATTAAATTGGCGGCCTTCGGTAGGCAAAATTCGTCAAGTTCCGGTCGGCAATACTCTCCGAGTCCCGGACGGAAAAATTAAACAGATTACGATTAGCTTAAATTGTTGATGATGGCGTTTCATTAAAGTTCGTTGACCGCATCTGCGTACGAAAGACAAACTGATGTCTCTTAATGACGAGGCTCGCGACCATGTCCCGCACCAGTCTTTACCGAATTTGAGGCGCATGAGTGAGACCTTACCACCGCCGCTGTCTCAACCCGACTACTCGGTATTCCTTGACCTGGGAGTCCCCTAAACATTCTCAACGATCTTCCTAGTCGGCTGAATCGCAGCGCAGTGAATGTCGCTGCCGTCGGCAGTGCGCGTGAGCTGTTGACACCCTTCTTTGTGTCACGATTATTTTTCTGCGTACGAGGTAACAGATATGTAAGCTAAACCGAGAATTGATACTTCTCTTCAGGCATAGGGCGATGTGATACAGATACACATAGCGGATATTATCCGTGCAAAAGCAAGTCGTGTGCTTTTGTATATATAATACCAACAATACGGCTAAAATCTAGCATCTCATCGTCGGTCTCTGTTAAGTCCTGCGCGTCTCAGGTCAAATTTTGGGATCAAGAATAATAATAGGGTCATCCTGAAGATACGGCAGCACCGATTACTGCGCTGCCACTGGCTTCGGCATCATTACTGACTGCAAATAGGTGTGATGATGGACTAGGTACCTAATGCTAGATGCAATGAGTATTAAGCTTACAACGAGATGGTGGGAAGGGCTCAAAACGTCTTGATGAATTCATGGTTTTGCGGTAGACGTTTAATTTTGAAAACTGCAAGTTTAAAGGCGGATTAAAAACAACATCTTCACAAAGAAGAGCATCAGTGGTTGGCTTGTACGACAGTCTTGATTTTATATTTTTCACCCGTTTACAGCGTTAACGCGGTAGACTTGGACAACGCGTTGATGCGTGATCCTTCTCTTTTATTCGCGGATGTAATTCGATAATTGGTATTTTGAGCTTAGAGAAGTGACTCAATGAAACTTACTTAATCACTGATAATTCTTCGCCAGATCGCTGTCACAAAAGACATATCTGGAAATCAATTGGACTCAATAGAATTCTGTTTGCCATTTCATGATGTTTCGATCCAGTTGAGTACCTCTGTACGTGTTACACGGTGCAAACACGTTTGATTGTCGAGTACAAGAAAAATTGAGTTGGTTGTTTGATGCAAAATGTGAAGTTAAGTCTTGCGCTTAGAGATAGCTGGATTATCATTGCAATCGCAGCAATACACGGACTCATAATGTATGCCAACGCTAAGTTTGCAGTGACCGATGCTAGAGTTATATATATGTGATTGCTTTTAGCCATGCGTGCTTCCCAATCTTATTTATTGCTAGGATCTTCAGGGCATATTTTCGTATATCATATATAAATAAATCTCTTCGATCGATTGATTCCAATTTCGACATAATATGCCAAAGCTTGATGCTTCTATCTTCTCCTGTATTATATAATACGCAGATCCAGAAGCGACGCCAAACTACATACTTAGAGAATGATTCATGCAACTAATTTGTCCCATTTCTTGCTAGAATGTCCTTTGCCGGATTATGTGTTTATAACAACAAATAAGTGCGTATTTTTGTCGATCAGGTATCTCCTTACAATATGCTTATGTACTATTTGATACCCATTAATATGCTTAGATATACTATAGTCCATCACCTCGGTAGACTAATGGTCCCAATTCTACGGCAAATTGCAGTCATCATAAACAATGGCATTCTGGCCGCTGGATCGAATGTACCCCAAAAAACTTTTTCTTTACTTGTCAATTCACTAATGTCAAAAATTAGGGCTTACCATTGAATGCCTTTTTTTACCATAAGTCTTCAACTCGTACCACCTACATTTTTTGGGTTTGCCTTTGTCGATATTACCTCGATTAAATCTCTTGGATCATCTATTTCTGCCTAAGTGCATCCATTCTATCGGTTAATGCCTATCAAATCATGCTTTCAATCGTGACCGTAAAATGTCTTGAACGCTGAGTGGCTATTGTAATTTTTCCCGTGGACATTCTTGTCATTCATCTACCGAATGAGAGAGAGAGACCGTGTTTCAGTGACACATTGGCTACACAAATATATATTCACAAGGGATGTACTTCTGGTCAGGCAATCGAAGTTCCGTTTATATCTTTTAAATTCTAAGTAGCATCATGCTGCTACATTTTCCTTCCTCATTTGGATATACATCCAGGGTATAAGGATGACGCTTTCAAAAGACTGAAATTACCGTGGAGCATCTCATTAAGATTTCTCACCAATCTCAAAAGACTAAACACGTTGCCATTGAATCCGAGGTATTTTTGCGAAATAACACTAGAAAATTTGAGTAAATTTCGATTTCAAATGGTATGATGCAACTTTTGCTCCGCACATGATGACATCTGCCATCAAATCTATGTTGTCGTCATTGGCCTCGAACACGCATGTTCGTACTAACTTTCCCCTATTTTTTCTATTTCTTGATGCTCAACATCAATTCTCCGATGTCGTTACCTTAAGTGTTGTCGGCATTAAAGTATTGTGTGCAATCATTGCGGCGCATGCTATCTTCAAGACCATGTGCAACACGTCCTCTTCATCTCGTCAAGAAAATATTGATATCAACCGCAAAAACCTGACTTCAACTTCACATGCGACGCCTCATCTCATTCCTTCCATCAATCACGACGAGAACGTCGTCAAAGGCATCTCCTGAATATGAAATAGATAGAGGGCGGTAATTTATAGACGATTTAAAATGCTACACGCAAGGCAACAATGAGTTACGATTTGTTCTCTATTGATTATTAAATTCACATTTACTATGTATTCAGCATAGCCCATACATACACAATCACGGCATAATTGTGATGCTTACGATAGCCTGGTGTTGCCAAAATGCGTACATGCCCCCAAAGTTCCAAAGCATCGAATTTGATATCTGTCGGCTTCACGTCAAACATCATTTTGTAAACCATTTATTGTAGCCTTTGTTATATATGCAGTTATAAGAAGAAATTGCAATTTGCACAGCTTCGGTGATGGGCACACTTCTTACCAGATTAATGGCAATTAATTGTACCGATGTAGTGCAAGGGTGTGTGCTCTTGAACCCACGCACACGGCGCGTGCAGGAATTAGAAATTGTAAGTTATTTGAGCAAGAAATTGCTCATAGTCAGGAAAGAGTTAAAATGTATTGAGTATCGTTATTTTTTTAAAGTAAATATTCTAACTTACATGAACTAGATTTTATAGTCCACAACTATATAGCGAGATGCAGAATCTCGCTAATCACCCATTGTGCAAGTTCAGCAGCGTGCGGTGATTTTATGATTAACATCTTGGCCCAAGTTCACCAATACTGTAGTGGAGCGGTGCTGATCATCACCGATATAGGTAACCTACTTTCAATATTGACTCGCAACCCGAATGTTTTTGTAAAATCTCATCACTTAAGACAATATTTATATCAACACAATTCGTGCCAATGACATGCAACAGGCTCACGCCGTTACAAGCATAGACCAGATTTTGCACTAAAAATCCTACGTGGTACATTATATTTCTCGGCATGGCCATCAGTGATGATGTATACTCAGATAGTTTATACGAGGCTGTTTCGGCCGAACTTTTACATGTTCGATGCCATGCGCGCGTACCATTTTGAATTGTGCATAAGGAATTCTCGACAATTTTCTCAGTCATAGTTTGTTCTACTTGTTGATGGGTGCACTGTCAATGCACGGTCAACAAAGCCAACTGTGATTTGCTACGCACAAGTGACAAGACAGCGATGATACGACAGGGTGTAAACGGTTCACGTGCAGTCTGATGATTCTAGAACTACCTTGAGTGTATGTTCTAGAATCCATCAAGATCAGGGAAAGCTACAAGGTAGAAGAAGATAACACGACGAGTAAGTTCATAGGAAAACTAATTCAATACACTTTCCAATTTTCCTTCGACATAACAGGTTATGAGCCCAAGAGCTTAAGGACCCCTGCCAGAAGCCAGTACGATGAAGAAACCCGATGACCTGCTTGGAACAGACAACTACTTCCATTGGGAATTCAATATGAAGATGACACTTGCGAGGAAGGGCCTGCTAGAGCACATCTTGGAAGTGAAGTCGGAGCAGGAGATGACGGAGGATTGGAAGGTCAAGGACATGAAGGCGTTTGCTATTATTGCTCAAGGGATCGAAGTAAAGCATCAGACGAAGATCCGACATGCTCGCACTGCGAAGGAAGCATGGGAAACACTACGCGACTACTACAACAAGACAAACCTTCAGAATCCAGTGGCACTGACACGTCGATTGCACGAATTTCGTATGGATGAGGGAGGCGACATGGTGAGCCACCTCGACCGTTTCGATGAACTTGTTTTGAGTATGGAGGCGGTGGGCGATACCATGGACGACGCACGCCAGATGACAGTTCTGCTGAGTAGCTTACCGGCAGAGTATGAGATGATTGTGTCCATCATTGAGAATTCCATGGGTGTGACGATGGTGGATATGAAAGAAAAGCTGTTGAAGGAACACAAGAAGAAGCAGCAGCAAGAGGTCTCCGAAGGAGCTTTCCGCGTTGGTCGTGGAGGCCATAAACAGGATCGTGGTCGTGGAATGCGCAAACAACGTGGTGCAGAAGAGAGCTGGAAGAAGAAACAGCCGTTTCGTGGGAAGTGTCACCGCTGTAACAAGATCGGACACAAGCAGTTTGAGTGCCGATCTGCCACCAAGAATGATGGAAATGAAATGGCATTCACGGCCACAAACGGATTAAAAAAAGGATGGTTGTTGGACAGCGGCGCCTCGTCACATATGACCCCAGCCGAAGAAGATTTCTTTGAGTACGAGAAATTGAGAGAAGCCATTCAAGTTCGCGTTGCCGATGGTGCGGTCATGAATGCAATTGGACGAGGAAGCATTCGATTTCGCTGTACGAATGGTACAGCAGTGACTGTGAATGAAGTATTGCACATTCCAACGCTGGACAGACGACTACTAGCGGTGCCCAAGATCGTCCAGCGTGGGTACAACGTTCGATTCGGTGAAAAATACTGCGGTATCTACAAGGATAATGTGTTGATGATTTCTGCGAAGCGCATGAGAAGCGTGTACACTCTTGATGTGGAATATGAGCACGCGATGTTGGTAGAACATGAAGACGCTGGTAACAAGTGGGAGCTGTGGCATGCACGAATGGGTCACATTAGCCACAACAAGTTTAAAAAGACAAAGGAGGCTACGGAAGGACTACCGAATGTAGTACCTGACACGAACAAGAATTTGTGTGGAGGGTGTCTACAAGGGAAACTGTGTGTCGCGAGTTTTCCACAAGAGTCGAAGACAAAGACAACGCAGCCACTGCAGCTTATTCACTCTGACGTCATGGGCCCTATGAAGAACCCAACTCCTGGTGGGTCACGATACGTATTGTCTCTCGTGGACGATTTTTCAAGATTAGTGACTGTATTTTTTCAGAAGTCCAAGAGTGAAGTACTGTCGAAGTTCATTGAATTTCGGACCGAGATGGAGCAGCAGTATGGATTTCGAATTAAGGCCATACGTACTGACAATGGCGGTGAATACAAAAACAAGAGGTTTGCTTCGTACTGCAAGAAACACGGCATCATCCATTAGAAGACAGTACCCTACAGTCCTCAACAAAACGGTGTTGCTGAACGGATGAACCGTACGATTGTTGAGACGGCCAGAAGCATGATGCATTACAAGCGGGTGGCAAAGAAGTGGTGGGCCGAAGCTGTGAATACGGCGGTGCATTTACTTAACAGAACCACGAGCTGCAATCACGAGGAGAAGACTCCTTTTGAACTGTGCTTTAAGACGAAGCCCGAAATTTCTCACCTACGTGTATTAGGTTCACTTGGATACGCACATATCGATGACTGAAAGCGCACGAAATTCGACGCGAAAGGGTTTCGCTGCATGCTGTTAGGATATGCAAGACACACCAAGGGTTACAGGGTGCTTGATCTGGAGACTGGTACGATCAAGATCAGTCGTTCGACCGCGTTAGATGAACGTGAAGTTAGTAACATTTACGAAGACAATCCGGTTGTACCACACCCGAAGATGATAATAATACGACAAGATGACGATGACGGAGATCAACCAAGTAACTTGCAACAAGATGGTGATGAAGATGTTGAAATGGAAGAGCACGAAATTGTCGAAGATGTGGAGATGGAAGTACTGAGTTCTGACAATGACATCAGTAACACACCTTCGAGTGAGACAAGCAATCATTATCTTGCAAGAAATATGAACAACGAACAACATCAACACACTTCCCAAGTAATTCAACAAGGACCTCGTCACCAAGAACTCGAATTACACAATCCGCACGACTCTGGAGCGATGGTGTTCCGTCCACAACTTAAGCGTCGTTCCGGTCGCGAGCATCAGTATCGTGTTCTTACTGACGATGCCAGTGGGAGAAGTGAATCCGGACCACGAGGAGGTGTTGATGAAATGCTACCAATTGAGCAACCTGTTCAGCTCTTGTTGGAAGACAATAACACTAGTACCACAACAGAAAACAGCATTGTGCCATACAATGAAAACCATGAAGCCAGTGGGAGTGAAGATGACGAACCTCCTTCCAAGCGATCGCGAATAAACAGCGATGTGGCATTGATAGCAGAAGTTGCCATGATAGCTCGTGATTTACCTGGCTCTTATGCGGAGGCAGTGAATGGACCTGACAGATACCAATGGATTAAAGCTATTGAGAATGAATTTGCGGCTCATGAGCGTAACAAGACGTGGACACCAATTGTACGCAAGCCTGGAATGAAACCAATTGGATCGAAGTGGGTATGGGCAAAAAAGAGTGATGGTCGATACAAAGCACGACTTGTGGCGCTCGGATTCCTGCAACAATATGGTATCAAATTTTTCGAGACGTACGCGGCTGTCGCCAGTATGAACTCCATCAGGATGCTATTGTCGATTTGCTGCGCAGCAGGATATGTGATCGACCAGCTTGATGTTGATACGGCCTATCTGAATGCCGACCTACAAGAAGAAGTATACTTGTTACCACCCAAAGGGATGAAAATTGGCAGCGAGTTTGTACTTAAATTGAATCGCGCGCTTTACGGACTTAAGCAGGCTGCAAATGCCTGGAATAAGACGATTCACAATGCATTACTGGAGATGGGATTTGTCGCGTGCGGTGCTGATCGATGCATATACAAGATAAAGGATGGTGAAGGCTGGGCGTACGTTTGCTTATACGTTGATGATATGATTGTGGCTGCAAAAGAAGCAACCACGGTAAGCAAGGTGAAAGAACAAATCTCTCAGCGGTTTCAAACCAAAGACCTTGGTCCAGTGAAGCACTTGCTTGGAATGGAAGTTATGTACGACCGAAAGAAGCGTGAGATGTTTATTTCGCAACAAAGATACATCGAGGAGACTGCAGACATGTTTGGACAGACTCAAGCCCGACCAACTGGTAACCCATGTGATCAGAGCATGAAACTGTCCAGCGCAAACAGTCCAAAGTCCGATGTCGAAAGACAAGCCATGAGTCGTACACCGTACCGCCAATTGCTGGGACGACTGCTGTTTATAGTGACCACGACCAGACCAGACGCAGCATTTCATGTGAGCCAACTTGGACGATTTGCAGAAAACCCTGGCTCACAACACTGGAAGGCACTGATCAAAGTGCTAAGATACCTCCGCTCGACGAGTGGTTTTGGATTACACTACAGTGTTGACAAACTACAGCAACAACTAACAGCGTATAGTGACGCCGATTGGGGAAACAGCTTGGACGACCGTCGATCGGTATCTGGTGTTTTGCTGGTGCTTAATGGAGGCCCTGTTATATTTAAGTCCAAGTACCAACGCACCGTTGCATTGAGTACTTCTGAGGCTGAATACATGGCGCTAAGCATGTGCACTCAAGACATACTATGGGCAAGGATGTTAATGGCTGACCTCGGATTCGAGCAGAAGAATCCTACTGTCATCTACGAGGATAATCAAGGAGCCATTGCTCTCGCAACAAACCCAGGATACCATGCGCGGACTAAACACGTAGACATACGTCACCACTTTGTCCGAGAGAAAGTTCTGGCCGGTGATATAAAGGTGATCTACAAGGAGACGGAACATCAACTTGCCGACATACTAACGAAGGCACTCGGCACCAAGCGATTCCAGTACCTCCGTGCCGGAATGGACATCAAGGTACGTGATGGACCCGAGCATCAACAGTGAGTGGGAGTGTTGATGGGTGCACTGTCAATGCACGGTCAACAAAGCCAACTGTGATTTGCTACGCACAAGTGACAAGACAGCGATGATACGACAGGGTGTAAACGGTTCACGTGCAGTCTGATGATTCTAGAACTACCTTGAGTGTATGTTCTAGAATCCATCAAGATCAGGGAAAGCTACAAGGTAGAAGAAGATAACACGACGAGTAAGTTCATAGGAAAACTAATTCAATACACTTTCCAATTTTCCTTCGACATAACACTACTTTGATAGCGCACCCTCCTCTTCCAGCTTGACGCTCCACTCTGACCATACAGATTCATGTTAACGGCAGTGCCAGACGGTGTCATTCATCATAGAATTGTTACAAAACTCGAGTAACCGTCCAATTTCGTGTCGATACCATAGTATTTTCGATGAATTAGAAAGTCGGCGTACGTCATGACTTGGTTCCTTCAACGATCGATGAAGTTTCTGTCGTTTCTGTTTATCCGTATGGTATGCCATATATGCGATCTGTCATCGCGCCTTTTAGCATATACCTCGCACCAATATTTTGTTAGCCTTTGTCCTTCGATATTGCGCTCATGCACGGCAAATTACTCATGCCAGTCACCATGTGCCTTCTCCCTGAGCTACTGTTTAGACACACGTAGCTCGCTTGTACACTTTGAAAATCGGTTGTGATATTATTTGTAAAGGTAACAGTTTGCATCATCTGACTCTCCTAAGTGCAGTCTTGCTTTCAGCAACCAAGGCACGCTTTCCACCAACAATAGATACTGCAAAACTTATCGCAGCAACATCAACGGTGATTTCGAAACTTTGGCCACGCGCAACGCTAGGTAAAAGGATATCCATACTTTGCTTTAGGCAGACTGTAATCATCATCTATGTGCAGAACGACTTGGCCTTCATCTGCTTGAGTGACCGCTAGCGCAGTATCTGCACCGGCTAGCCGTAATACTACAATCAGCATCCCGCCATGCACATTGTGCAATTGGTTCGATCTTCAGTGAATGCCGCAAAAGCGAGCGATCTCTAGGTTATGAGAATTGGATGCGGTATCGAATACATGGTGAGTTTGGCCTTGAGAGCCCATCTCGCTCACCTTGCACGGCACTTTTGGCTTTGTTTTTGTCAGCTACATTGCTCCCGTTCCCTAGGCGTAACGATATCCCCATGTTATGTGCCACTGCAAGTTCAGGAATCCGGTTTTGATTTGTCCATCCATGCTACGAACAGGTGTACCCTGATCATCAGCATTGTCGATCTTGAACCATCATCGACGCCCGAATGTACTCTTCGTCGCATTGATCATATCCGTGACTGCGAAGAATGGAACTATTCCCTCGTGTGACACGTCAGACCCTTTGTAGCGCCACTTTCTTTTCTGTTCCCTTACGGCCAATTACCTTAAGGTGATTCTCACTACCACATACAAACGCGCTCTAGTTCGCAACTCGGACTGACCATTTGTACATTCACCTCCCTGGTCACATGCATTTGATCACAGCGCTCAATACCGAGCTTACTTTGATGCTCACGCTTTCGCGCTGCTGCTCTAAATGTACCTAACGAAGTATCAGGTGAATACACGTTCGGATCCGCATCATGTCGTATCGACGACTTGTGAACCAATGAACTTAGTCAAGAATGTTGAGCTTACAAGTTTCATCTCTCATTTTTTAAATCTGCTCAATAAATTGAAAGCAATCCTGTACTGACTATCTTACATAGATGCAAATCGTCATCGTCCTCAGCACGCAGTTCATCTGCCATAATTCGTTCAGGTAGCAACGAAATCGTGTAGGCAATGACAGCTTCACTCTGTTTGGTTTCCTTTCAACAGGTTACGCAACGCATTCCACATGTTTGATCCAGATTTTTTTGTCCCTTATTTACGGTAACCTATCCGGCGACACTGAAGTACCTATCATGCGCTTGATCGTCACTTGTTAACCTATAACTTCCTCCGCTTTCTGCAGTCACATCTTGGATCATTGCCGAGTTCATTGTTTTGTAGACCGTCACAAAGCCCATTTTCATATGTTTGCCAATGTTTCCGTCCCAATTCTTGGTTTTTTTACTAGTAGGCTTCATCGGCTGAGTCAGCTTTGCCTGTGATGGAGTTCGGTGCTATAAACTTTGTGAGCTCATACCTTCGTCAACAGCCAAGCCAGTTTCGATCACCTATAAGCGTGGGGGTGAAATGATGGCTACACTGTATCAAACATCTAGCACTGTTCAAAGAGCTGCTTCTGTATTTGCAGGCATCAGCCCGTACTGATGCAAGATCAACATCTTCGCACATACCGACAGTATAACGCAGCCGCTTAAGTTCTTCTCGGTGTATTGTGCGTCAGGCCTTATGTCCATGCTTCGATAGAGATATCTGCGCCAGTATCAGCGTCTTTTGCTTCGGGGCACGTAACGCCTGCGACTGCTCTAGTGGTTGTGGCTGCCATCGCGATCAATGGTATTTTTATACCGAAGTCGCTTGCTCAATCGATAAAGGGCTGCTGTCGCTGAACGACAGAATGAGAGGTAGATAAGGAACAAGTCGATTGCAAACACGTGCCGTGTGGCTACTACTTGAGACGCCGTCGCAGCAAATAGGTCAGCAAAGAGACATCCTACACTCGTCTGAGCCAACAGCACAAGCAACTGCATCTTCAATAGCAAATGATGCCGCGAGGCGTAAACCTTTTATCATTTTCGATGATTGATTAACTCGCTCACGCAACGTTTTTGTATCCGATAACTCGCTGGTATGTCGACAAGACGTTGCCAAGAACAGATACGTTCGAAGAGCACATCTTGCTACTGCGTACAACAACATAGACATATGTAATTGTTCACAAAGTCGTAACAATGCTGCAGACTCACTGTGAACAACTACAGTGAGACTGCAGCATTGTGATGACTGACACTAGACGTCAAGAGCAGCAGTAGACGCCAACTCAGGTCCTTTGCCACACTCCTAGGAGCACCGATACGGTGCGAAAAAGAGCGACCGACATGAAGAGCGGTTCTGCCGTCGCCTTCTTCGTGCCGCGATGCGAAGAAAGCGAGCGCAAGTCACGCGACGAAAGTCACACCACAGCCTGTCAAGGCTTTTCTTGCAGCATCGTTATGGCCAGACTCTCACCCAAAATGCAATCGTGGTCAACACCAAACGGACCATTCGTTCACGTTTGTTTTTATTCGATACCTCGTCAAGGGTGTTTACTCTGTCGTCAGTCTGTCCATAGGCGGGCGATCTGTTGGTCCGTCTCCACATGCACCTTCAACGCCCGAGTCAGCTTAGGCAAAAGTCAGCGCAAGTCCAGAGACTGCAACGACCGCCGTGACAAAACACGACGACGCCGTGGAAGCGCCAGAGTGCGAAGCAGACCCGTCGTCGTGGTCGTCCGCGGTATCGTCCGGTCTCTTCGGCAAACTGCCCGCGTCATCGTCCTCGTGGTCCACAGCCGATTTGGTGAAATTAGACACGCCGCCAATAGCGCCACCAACCGTCTCATTGGCAGCGTGTGTAGCCGAGTTGACAGCACTATGGGTAGCATCCGTAGCCGCACGTGTGGCCGCATTGGTCGCATCGTCTACCGCGTCGGTCGCGGCCTCCGTAGCTGACGTAGTGACGCTGTTGACCAGCCCGTCGACCACGGGGTTGTCCGCAGTCGCAGTGGCCGCAGCGAGGCAGAGCAGGGCGCAGTAGGCGATAACACGCATTGTAGTGGATAGTACAGGGAAAGTCGAGTCGCGTCGAGAAGTTGTCGGAGGTCGGGTGCTTGTCTGCGAATGAGCAAAAGAGCTGGGGCAGCGACTGTAGACCCCGACGAGAAGAGCCGCTTCGTACGACGACCGAACGACCAGCTGTCGTGGCGTCGGTAAAGTTGGGCAAGTCAAGTTCGACGAGGCGACGTCGAGCGATCAATGCGTGTCGCACGTACCACTACATGGGAATGCAGTGGCATAGAGTAGCGGACAAGACAAGGCGGCATTAGTCCATCGTGCAGGGCAGGTGATTGCTAAGCTGCGACTTGTACACGACGCATCTCTCTGCCTGTTGACGTGTGTTTGTCATGTGACTGTTTAGACGACGGTCGGTGCGATGCCACGCATATCGGACCGAAAGGTGCTCAAGCTTGATGGACTGCAGACTGACTACACGGCAGTCATCAACTCGTTGCCGCAAGTGTTCCTGCGCTAGACACGTTGCGGTTTGTTTATGCCTGTAGTGTCATGAGGTGGTAGGTGCGACATATACGATACGAGCTGCGGCGGGGTCGATCACGCTACTGACTGTCGTAGTAGTCCCTTGCATCCTCTTTTGTTTCTTTCCCGGTAGATCGTACGACATGACCGAGACCACTCGCACGTTCAGACGGCCGGTCGTCCGCTGACGCCCGCCCAGCCTTTCGTTCTTGTGACGTGTCGCTTCTCGGGTGCAATGACGTCTAAGACGGCGATGTATACTTGTAGCTCGAGAGGAGACTGTGTTCTCGATGAGCATGGATATGCATTCCTGCAAGAGCCAGTAACGTCGAAGGCGCTGTTTCGGGTGCCTATAGTTTGCTCATGCAGGAAGCAGATCGTGGTCGCTAGGGTCGTTTGCTACCGTGTGGACAAAGGTGTCGCACACATTGCACATGCAGCTGAAGACATTACCGGTGCTTTGCAGCAGCTCGGACGCTCCTGATGTTTGTGCCTTATCGTTTGTTGTGCAAGAAAAACGAAACGACGGACTGATCAAATGCGGGCTTTAGTGCTGTTCGCATGACACGAAAGCTTGCAGCAAGACCGGTGAGCTTTGGATAGGACGGATGTTGAGAGTGTAAGTGCAGTGGCTTAGGCTACGCTTGTTTGCGACGATGTGAAAGTGCAAGAAGAAGGAGAGGATGATGACGATAATGTACGAGGGGAATGAGCATCAAAGACGAGGACACTGTAGACTGTTGAGCTTGGTCAAACAAGTTGCTGGCAAGATATTGCAAGGATCAATCAGCTGAGCGCCTTTGTCGTACAGGTGGCTGCAATCGATCACAAAAGGCAGCAACGGAGCGAGAACGCCGTCTGAGCCGTTGCACAAGCCATACGGTTTCTCTGATTGCCACCGCATTTAGCCATCTTGAGAACAGAGGGTTCTTACGATGTGGCTCATGGGAAGTCGGACAACGCGCAGATAAGCCTGCCTTCGTGCTGATTGCCCTCTGATCACATGAAGCAAGCATTTACTCTTCCATGATCCAGTCGGAGGAATGATACTGTGATCAGAGGTACGACTGCGTCGTCCGCATATGCACTACTTCCATCTCGTCGATCAACGCACCGTGATGCGTGTTGGCTGGAGAATCCATCCCAGATGATACTTCGACATTTTCTCTACAACACGCTCTGTACGTGTTGCCACTTGATCCGTCTACAAACACGAACGCTGTCCTGTCCTCAACTTGACGCAAGTCTGCGGCCATTCTTTGCATACCAACCCTGATAGCATCCCCGCCACTTCGTGTTCGTCATAAGTGCACAACGACGACTACTTGGTGTGGCTGCGGCAGGGCATGAGCACATACAAGTACTTGCTTCTGCCCATGCTGCTCTTGTAGCGACAGTCACTTCATTTAAAGCGTAAATGCAGCCGGAAACGCTCTGAAGAGACCGCGGACTGATAGCGCTGTCAATAGTATCATATCGTGACGCTGCGTGAGGTGGCGACACACTGGCTACCTACGTATGTAAAGGTCTGTACCACGTATCATGTCAAAAGCAACGCATGTCTGGAGTACAGCACAGGGTGCAGCCGCCCATTTTACACGGTAGAAAAGGAATGCACTATAGTCGACGCAACCGCACAATCGCGGCCTCCGTCGTTGCGTACAATGCTTGCGCGACTCAGACAACGCCATCGAAAGGCATTAAAAAGCAGATTGACAACAAAACAGACAGCACGGTAACGCTAGTCTCACAACAGTCCGAACGATCGTATGGCAACTACACCGGTGGGCACCACCTCCATGACGCCATTGACCTCAACACACACTCTAATTACCGATGCAGTGCTTGCACACTCCGATGTAGAAAAGAAAATGATAAACGCTTGAGAACATCAAGGGCGTTCTTGTCACTTTGTAAACACTTACACACGCGCAGCAGTTCAGTTCGTTTAGCACTCTAGGAACTCTGTTAGGATACGTACGCCGCACTGATTGTATCGATAGTTCAGTGTTCCACAGAGATTCTTCATCGATGTTCTACCGACCAACAACAACCGCGTTACGACTCTTGTTCTTCCACGTGCATGCGTCGTAGTCCACACAAACGCTTCGATCGACGACCAGTGCACTCGAGACGCATGTAAAGTACCTGCCCAGCCAAACGCGGTGGCATTGGTCGCAAGGCGCTCGTGAACGCCACGTCAACGTGGTTTTTGACACTGCACATTACATTTGCCAGGTAATGGTCATCGTCATGTCGTTGCGCATG
This sequence comes from Hyaloperonospora brassicae, assembly GCA_947650285.1. NCBI lineage: Eukaryota > Oomycota > Peronosporomycetes > Peronosporales > Peronosporaceae > Hyaloperonospora > Hyaloperonospora brassicae. The sequence continues at coordinate 73,879 of CANTFL010000040.1, forward strand.
GGGTTGCATGCTGCAGTAAAAAACACAAAACAAATCGCCTCTAAACTTAATCCTCTTCTTTTTGCTTTTGTACTTGCGCAGATCTTGTCAGAAAGCATAGACCGAGTAAACTTATTCGACGGCAACGCTCTGGAATACAAAAAAACAAAACGTTTCGCTGGCTCTCTTCTTCTTCTTCTTCTTCTTCTTCTGACTCTTCTACCGCTCCGCCTGTTTGTGTCTCTCTCTATCTGGTCGAACGATCGAACGACGTGCGGCCCATCCGCTAGAGGTCCAAACGTTCCCACTGAGAGGCACAAACGAGAATTCTCCAGCACAAACCGCATAGTAACTTCGCCCCCGCACCCGCACCCGCACAAACCGCAGTAGCATCCAGTGCCACTCCCGCGTCCTCATGACTCGCTTTCTCGCCTCTGCGTCTTTGCTCGTCGTCGCGATGGCGACCTTTGCCGCAGCGAAAAACGTGCCCGACCAAATGACTGTCGTCAGCGAAGCGACTATTCATGCCATGGACACGTCTGAACAAGCACTCTATACGGCGACACAGACTGACACGCAAATCACGGACAACCACGGCAATGTTGTGGGAACGTCGTAAGAAGGAAGCGACGAGCAACGGAGCTCAGGGTCATGGACCGAGAGCACGAGTGCCATTGCTGCTGCCTGTCGAGCGCTCTCGTGCACGCTGCGCGTTGATTTCGACGAGGCCTTTTGCGACAACTGGCGGACCTGTAGACAGCGAGCTCAACGGGGTTTAAAACAGCAATCGATGAATCAATCAAGTCGAGTAATACGTCGGTCAATGCGGTCGTGTGGTGTTCTCTTTTGCGTGTTTTAAACTTACACTGGGCACTTCATCCTCGTCTTTGCGTTTGGATTGCGCGTCTCGTTTTGCGGTTTCATACGCTGCGTGACGGCAGTTTACCTGCTTGTGGGCTTTTCGTCTGCGTGTTCCTCGCATACAAAACGGTCTCGTAGCGTACTTTGATAGCTCATTGTCTGCATTGTCTTTGACTTCTTCTTCGTCGTCCCTTGTGCTTGGTCTCGACCTCGAGAAGAGGCTGCCATCGACACTTTTTCTGTGGTACTTGACGACGCTATAGCCGGTCGAGCCAACTGCTCGTTTCCGAAAAGCCGGTCTTCTTCATGACTTTCTCGAGCTCGGAACAACGCCAGCGCTCGTTCCAGTGAATGTAAAGCGTGTGTCAACACGCTCTCTGCACTTCGCGCCTTCCGGTCGAAATTCGCTTCGTCGAATAGAAATGCCATGAGCCATTGGAGTACTTTACCGCTTTGCTGGTCATATGCACGTGCCTCGGAGCTAGTGGCTAGCTCTAGCAGTGGATCCACCAATGTTTGTAGATGCGAGTCGACGTCGAATAAAACGTATACCAGTTCGCGACGATGGAGCGATGCTGCTAGCCATTGGATCAAGAACTTGAGTTCACGGTCTCCTTTAAACACGCCACAACCCCAATTGCCACTAGCTACTGGCCACTTGTGTTCATCATCGCTTGCTTCTCGGTACGCAAACCCAGCATAAGCTTTGACCAGATCACGCCAGATATGGCCACGAGTATACTGGCGTTCCGTCTGTGCTGAACCATAATCCGTTGCATCCATTCCTGCAATTACACACTCTCGCCGTAAGCACCCATCCGCCATAGCTTGTAAACCTGTCGTGTCCTCAAAATTGCCATGATAGACAAACGATGCACCGTATCCCTGATGCACACTATAGCGCTCGGATCCATGAACCACAAATGCTTCGTGGGCTTCCAACTTGGCAAATACGAGGCACGAGACAAGGAGCTCGGGCGACAGTAAAAAACGGATTTCTTCTTGGACACATCCCGATGTGAGCACTCCACCACCGGCAAACTTGTTTGCAAAATCAATTTGCACATGGTGCTCCATCTCTTCAATCGAGGTATTCGATACACACCTCGCAGCGTACAAACGCGGCTGAGCATTCGCGTCCTGTTGTGTGGCATGCTGCACAAGCTTGATGAAATCCCTTGCTAGTTGGTCAGCACTTTTTCGCTCGTGTGCAAGTGGCAATTGAACACTGACACGCGTATAGTCAATCACTTCTTTCTCCAGCACATCGCGCTTGGCAATGGAAAGCGGGACCACGCGCAAGAAGTACTGCAAGAGACATCGAATCTTCTGAGCCTTAAGCCTCACTAACTTGCCCATGTTTTCAGGTGCCGAAAACATCCGAACTGCAGTGAAGCACGGAAACCGAATCACATTGGTACCTATATCGTTGCCACGTCGATTCACTTTTCGGCTCGGTGCGCTCCGTCTAATGTCTTGGTCAGGAAAAATGCCAAAAAAGCAGCCGCACACCAATGTCAATACTTGAAGCTTTGTAAAACGGTGGCTCGTCGTCATCACTTGGGCTCTTCTGGTCCTCTCGAGACTTGCTGCCATTGTCAAAGCTTCGCTATCACTTGTACCAGCATCGGCCGAGCCATCAACTTCGTGTGGTGTCAGTAGCGGCGAAGGTGTCGGGAACATCTGCGGTAATGCCAGCACCAAGCGTGCCATTTGCGGCAGCACTTCTCTGAAAAACGTCATATGTTCCTCTATCGTGAGCAGCTACAGCAGCACAGTCACAAGTCAAGCTCCTCCTACACAAGTACCGATCAACTTGCAAGAAGAGCTCCATCAAATAGACCGTACCACACCTTGTGTACAGCATACTCCAAGCAATTGAATCTGCGTCTTGGATCCGATAGCGTTAGTCTGTAGCAACAATCACAACACGTGCGTTATAACAACCTCCACGCTCCATTGTGTCCAACTGCCTGACAATATCAATTCCTCGAGCTTCGTACACTTGTAGTCTCGCGGCGAGATCGTCCATATTGCGAATAGGTGGCGCCAAGTAAGCTGCAAAGTATGGCCAAAGCGGCACCTCGTCTCGAAAGAGATAGTTGGGCGAGCATGGCAGTCGCACTCGATGTGCTGTAGTAGTAGTAGTAGCAGTAGTTGTTCTGGATCGAACACGGTCCGGTCGTTGCGGCTCTTGTTGCGCCTCGCTCTGGCCACGTGCCTCCTGTTCGTCCTGTCCTGCGTCGTAGCAATACTCCATGGGATATTGTAGCCATAATTTGGATGGCTGCAAAGGTGGCTGGAAAAACGGATGACTGTCCCGTCTCAGCCATCGCTGCAGTCGAAGCGTCTCGAGCAGCCAAAAGCGCGTGACGAGTTCAAACGACACGTTGTGATCCGATGCAGCAATTGCTGGGAACGCGCAGTCTGCCCAGTAGCTCGTGATCACAAACACAGTATCGGAAGTGCAGCTTCGAGTCACGTCGTACAGCACACCGTTGTGGGTGTGGAGCAGCGTCGTCAGCTCTTGACGCTCGATGGGTGGCAGGCAATGGAAAGCAAAGACGGCAGTGGTCAGGGAGAAGGCGTGCGACATAGTGACGACGACAGAGCAGGAGCGAGAAAAAAGTGGCTGTGAGCACAACCGCAATGAGCTCGTGAGGCGAAAACGCCACTAGACTTGAGAAGGACTTTATCAGATACAGTGGATGGAGATGTGTCTGTTTGTTTGGTCAATTGTGTTTGTTTGTTTGTTTGTTAGTTTGATTGATCGATCAATTGTGGTTGTTTGATTGATGATTGTCACTTGCTAGTCTGTGTTTATACCATCGTGACAATACCGTCTTTGCGTGGAACGAAGTGCTTTTTTCGACTCGAGATGACGTGTCTAAGTTCGATTACTAGATAGAGTGCTCTGACAGTGTTTTGTTGAGTAGCGGATGGTATTCTGTGTTGTTTTCGACACTTCATCCATTCGCTTGTTCAGACTTGTGTTTGTATGCTTCCTTCAATTGCAGGGTGCTTTGCGTTGCATGTGGTATGCACAAAAGCATGCACCGTCCAAGACATTGCTGATGAAAATAATAGCAGTCAGACGTGGCTAGAGCACCTTCGCTGAGCGACAAATCCAAAATCTCACTTGAGCTCGTAAAGCGCGAAGAGGCAAACTTTCTGTTATGTTCTGCATACACTGATCGCTGTATCGGCAAAGGTATGACGAGTGGGGTGCAGTTTGCTGCCTGTCGCTTGTGATTGCCAAACCGATCATCGGTCGCTGAGTTTGTATATACCGCCGTGTCCTCATTCAAACAAAGCAAATGCAACAGCTTTCGTGTGGACGGTGTCGTCAACGTAGGAATGATAGTCGGCTTGATCTGACTTTCCGTAACATCCTGCACAAAAGCATGGACGTACGAGTGTGTACTATCCCGGGTAGTACGCATTTGGCGAAGACGAAAATATGGAGACTTTGTAGCGTCTTTCGTTGCAGTGGAACATCATTGTGCTGGAGAGTGTTCGCGGATGAATCGCTCCGACGAAGATGTAGATGCGCCTTTGATATAGTAAAATTCAATCTGTAGCTCTCGTAGAATGTCATGAACGCTTACGCGGTCTTTGATGAACGGATACGGACGTTCAACGATGGAGATCGATCGTTCCAAATGACGCGTCGCTGCTACCAACATCGGAGTCAGGTTGTGAAGTCAAGATAGGACCAGTAACGCTCAATGGTTTGTCAACAAGGAGTGTAAAGTATATGAAGATATATGAATCGATACCATCTCGTCACATCACGGTTTTCATGCTGCTTCATGATTTTGGTGTTGACGCCAATCGGCTCGGCGGTTAGCAGTAAAACGAAAGAGAATGCAATACTGTTGCGCACACACCCTTGAATGATCTGTATGTACACTCGGCCTCCATCCGTGCACACATCGGAACGGAAGTGGCAACACTGGGATCACGAATACAAACAAGTCGTTTCTCTTTCAACGCAAACATACAAATCAACTACAACTTCACTCGAATAGTGACAAACAAAAGGTATCGGCACGGCTGGACCATTTGGCGATACAAGAGGTCTCTATGTCGTCAGACCTTGCGGCATGAAACTGACTATGTCAATCGATAAGCAGACACAGGAATGCGTCGGCCATTAGCGCTACCACTTCACTCAAGATATATGTACATACAATGAATGTGAGGATTCGTCAGGAGCATACATACTGTTAGCACCCGGGCATCGCATCCAATAAAACCCTTGCTTTACGCACCGTAGCGAACTGCTTCTCAATAAGCTAATGGTACGTTTAGGAAGCGTGCAGCACGGATTAGTAGTCTTTGTGACATACTCTCTGTACAAGCGTTACTACTCTGAGCGCGAGCTCGACGCAATCCGAGCGATCAAACAGTGTCGATAGTATGTATACCAGGAACCCTCCTGACCGTCACTTTTGTCAACATGCTCATGAATCTTATGAATATGATCTGCAACAGGCCTTTACCAAGTATCGTTTCTCGACCCTGCGCATCTACTTTGTGTCCCCACATACAGCAATTATATCATGTTTGTATCTACTATCGACACCCACGCCATTTGCAAGCAAGCGACTCCAGAACGACCAGCCATGTTGACTACACCTCGCAAGGCGAACAATACACTGCACATTCAATCCTTCCCGACCTTTTCGTCATTAGAGGATGAATGAAAGAGATGAGCCCACAATCATCACGAGATCGATGACCGCATCGCTCAGTACAGCTCTGGCACCCACTTACTAGGCCAGCAGCTCTTCTCTTCTCCTTCTTCGTATTGTTCTTTGCTCGCTTACACCTGAAGTTGGTCCAGCAGCGCGCTATACTCAACGCACTTCTCGGACAGCACGAGTACCATCTGCTGGTACGTTGCTAGCACGCTGTTCACCCTCGAATGCAGCGCCAAAGCCCGTTCACTTTGCAGTCCCGTCTTGGCTTCAATTGCCGTCAACTTTTCCTGGTCCCGCTCGTCCGGAGCTCGCAATTGGTCCAAGACGCTTGTCAATCGCTGAAGCTGCTGCAAGTGGGCAGATATCTGCTGCAAATGGTCTGCAGAACCCAAAATAGCTGCGCGCTTCAGCTCGTCACCGGGCCGAGAGTTTTGATTGGCAAATACTCCAGCAGACGCGAGCTGTAATTGGCCAGAATGTTCCTCGTCTGTCGCAAACCAAGACAGCGTCAATGGACGAATCTTTAAATTAATATCCAACGTCACATCACGACACGACGCACAGAGTTCACGGAGCTTTGTGGATCCAGGCACAGCTGCCGATAGATGATCCAGTTGGGAATGAAGCCGCAGGAGGCGATCGGTCAGTGCAGACGCAGCTGGTGGCGATGTCGACGCGCCCAGTACCTTCGACCGCAGCGATGCTTCGCGACTCTCGAGGATGTCCATGGTAACGTGTCCCTCGGTTTAGTGACAAACACGATAGACGGTGCTGTGGATGGATGAATGTGATCGGGTAGAGGGTATATGAAGTTTCAAGGGAATGTCGTAGGAATTTACTTTGTTACTTTGTAGGTATACCTGGATAGGGAAGACAGGGTATACAGGACACATTTATCGGTGTAAAAGCACTGCTGCAGCACCATACTCTACTCCTTGTTCTCAGCTTTCGAGCTTTTGGCTCATACTTGGCGTGTCGTGTGCGATCTCGCTATCCTGTAAGGATGCACGGCGATAGCGGGCGACAAAAGAAAGTAGACTGCTTAGCACTGTTAGCACGTTAGTCAGTTTGTAGATCGTCAGGCGCGTAAGTTGGTCGGTTCGTAGATCGTCAGGCTCGTGGGTCGTCAGAATTGTCAGATCCTGATGTCCTGACCGGCACATTGGATGGTGTGTGCGCAGACACTCTAATTACGAAAGCGCTCTTGTTCATCAGCAGCGGAGTTACAAGGGCAACGGTCATGAGCTGACATCCTTTTACTTATGCACAAAGCACAAGGGACAGCCCTCGGACCAATCTTGCAGTGTAAGCGAGCGAGAACTCGCGCGCGATTACGAACTCGAAAGTTGTTTATGCACGTGTTTGTCGGTTGTTTGTCCACTTTGTTTGCAGCTTTGTTGTGTAATGGAAGCGTCACGCCTTTTGAGCAATGGGGTTCGGCATAAAGTAAGTACAAGGTGTGTGTGTGCACGCTGAGCAAAACGGCAGATCCGTGCAATGCCAAAGAAAAAACACACATGAAACACGGTTTCCGACTTTGACCTACAACACACGGCGTTCGATGAATCACAAAACTTGCAGATCAACAACGCAGGACTCCTCGGACCACGAAAGCTTTGTAGTAATGAGATGTACGATGAACGTGGAGACTCGTATCACGTTGCAACGACTCGTTAGCTACCGAAGACGACGCATTTCTGGTTTCGAAGCGCAATTCCACTCAGCTAAGACCGCGCGACAAACCCGTTCCCTCCCTGCCTGCCAGCCTTACAAGCTTGGCTCGATCGCTTTGATTTGCGACCCGCACCGGGTTGAGGGCAAATTGCTGCGGCGCACCAACGGCCATGTCATGTGTGGAATCACGCGAATGGACTTTCTGAGTATCAAGTGTGGACGTGCTATCGTGTCGCAACCAAGCAGCTCACCCTGTTCTACACTCATCGGGCCGTCGATAATGGCTGCAAGAAGTCACGCAATGTGCGGGGTGCAAAGGACATTACAACACATTTTCTGAGACTGTCCCGTCGCTCAAGCATGCTGGCAACAATTGATACGCCTTTGGACAGGTGAGTGTGCGGAGGCTCAGACGGTTGCTAACCACTTGCGCCACTGTGCAAATCGCCAAGCTCCTCCGGCTCCAACCCGCCTACTTCATCGGCTACAGAGACGATTTCAAGAGGATTACAAGCTCGCAGAAACGGAATCTCAACGCATCTGGTTCGTGTCAAGTTCCCTTTGCCCAGTTCACCTACGGGCAGAGCGCAATGCGGCGGTGTTCCGGGGAAACTCTTCACTCCTGCGTCAAGCTCAGCCAAATGTTGGGCATTCGGTCTTCGCCAGTTAAAAGCAAACGCGATTCGCGAACATCGCTCAGCGGCTACGGTAGTTCGTCTTCACGCGTGCATTGAATCGGTCGATCAAGATTCACGCGGACACCTGCCCCTCGCGGATCTCAGCCACGATATGTTGCCACCCCCAGCGCTCATATCCTGGCTCAGGACTTTTCAGACATCTTGCACAATATAGTATGATTGTAAATAGATGAACATGAAGTTCCTCCCCGTTCCCTCACTGCCTGCGAATACATCTGGCTACAAATGACGGCGACAACGAGATTTAGCGTGTCAGCAAGCCAGCGAGACTGTCCAGGGGAATGTCGCTGACTTGATGCGATACAAGAGTGAGCTCTGGCACCCGCACCATAAACATACGATAAAGAACGAAGCTCTGGAACATATTCAACAATACGAGGGATCCGATCGAGAGAACTGCATCAAGTTTCTGCATGTTCGCGCACCCATTGTCGATGATCGAGGTTGATGGCTGAGGGACGGGTCACGTATTGCGCAGCGTGCTGACCATTGCGTTGTCGTGATTGTTGCGTGTTGAAGCAACTCGCTGTTGTGACCGAAGTGTGGCGAGCAAGATGAGGGAAGATATCGACGACGGCTGGCCTTGCCTGTGCACCAACAAGCCATTACGACATTATGTTGCTGATGAGATGGAAAGAGTTGCGGCGCACGCGCTGCCGTCGAGCGAGGACGGCGCCAGTAGCTTTTCACGTTTGGCTTTCTCCACATACGACAGGTAAAGAAAGTATGCACGTCGACGTTGCTGTATTGGCGCTTGCTTTGTTGGTCAAGAGTGCAGACTACTTAATCAACCAAAACCGGCCCACATGCTGCTGTATCTTCTCGACGAGCAGTAACAGCGCTCGAGCTCTGACGCGAAAGCTCTGTGCACGGCCCCTGTTCAGACGTCATCGGTTTTTCCGTAGCGGCTCTCTCTGCGAACTCTGACGCATCTGTCAACTCGCATCAGCCGTGTCCGCCTGTCTGGTGACAAGTCGCGAGCCCCGCCCACCCGCTTCTCGGTCGTCAGCTGTCTTTGCGCCCACGTTGCACGCACAATCGAAAAACTCGAGGCTTTTCACTCCCGCGCTTCTTCCATGAGAGCCAGCTGCCTTCTATTGTGCCCATTGCCGATCGTTTGCGAAGCGCGCCACCCCGTCGGTCACACCGTGTCAATCAAGTGCACATGATTGATACACGGACACGTCATCAACCGCCTCGTTCACAACATGACGGTCGCCCCCTCTTCTGACGCTCCTCATCTGCGCCACGACAGGCCATCTCTGAAATCGATTGTTGCTCATAGTGGAGAGCGCACGCGTCGTGGCCAATGTGGGTAGCCACTCTATTCGTAGGGTCCATGACCAGCAGTCAAATGAGTAATCGCGTCAACGCTCTGTGTCCCATCACGTGCGGAAACACATTCTCGATCGTGCGTTGCGAAAACTGCACGCGCAAAGTCGCAGTGATCGAGACCACAAGCGGTCCGTCGTCGTCGCACTCAGCAGCGGCCGTCAGGTCTCGAGACTCAACCGGCTGAATCACGTCCAGGGACTCCATCCTCCAGTCAATGGCCGAATGGTACAGTGAGTAGCGTTCCCACTGGGACAACATGAGGTCCATGCCAACAAAGTCGCCAAAGCGAAGGCGGTCCACCACTACAGCCTGCAGAAAGCCGCGTTGCGTACTCGTGGCCTGTGCTACGAACGACGCGGACGCGTCTGACTCGTTCACGGCCAAACGCACGGGCGCTCCACGGCTGATGAGCAAGCAAAACTCGTTCACAATAAGAGCTGCACATAGTAGCGTCACCGTGTCAGGTTCAGCAGAAGGGTCTGCCCTGGCCAAGGGTGCAATCGCAATGCATTGTGTGGCCAAGTTGCAGCTTAGCGCAACCCGTAGGCGCGTCCCATAGCGATTGCGTCTACATCGAGGGCAGTATTTTGACGCGTGTGCTGAGCGATAGGAAGTGTACACAGAAGACGCGTTCGTGCGATTGTTTCTCGAGGCTTTGATGCACCAAAAATCCAACGAAGGTGACGACAGGTGCACCTTGTCGCCGTCGGTACTCCCAAAGCGGCTACAGGAGACAGGATGGTTATACCCACCCAGGCACGGTGCACACTGATATCGCAGGGGTCTTGGCGGTCGAATCGACGCCGTCCGTCGATAGTTGTGGACGAGGCGGCGACAAGAGCAACTGATGACGAAAAGGTGGTGGCGTGCGACGCGGCCATCCGGACGTGCGACCGACGCCAAAGATGTCGCTCGAAACAGTTGTGTGTGTGGGGGGGGGTCGCTCGTGACAAAATGAACGCCGTCGCAGTTGTTGTTGTGACGTCGGGGAGCGAGTGGTCGCCACGCGAGGTTCAACCGACTGCTAACGAGCACTCACTTGATCGGTGGCATTGCAAGTTAACAGCGCTGTCGAAACGGCCGCTAGTTTGGACGAAAAGCCTCTGATGTGTCGGCTCAGGAAGACGACCAGAAGAGTGCGTGATGGGTGTTGCTGACCCGTTGACTTGTCCCTCTTGTCTTCTTTTGTCCTTGAGGACGCAGGTGAGTTTGCAATTGTGTAGAATTCGTTGAGCCGCGTCATGAAGAAAGGACTTGACCCGGTCGACAAACGATCCATCCGACGTTAGCAGGAAGAAGAGGCAGCGCGGCAGTCGAATTCCCGAGTGTTCCGACGGCGTTTGACTCCCTCGTTCCCTGCTGACGAAATGGAAGAAAAGACGGCCGGGACATTACAGTATTTCCATAGAGCTTTAGTCACACGGCATTGGTAGCAGTAGTAGCAGTAGTAGCAGTAGCAGTACCTGCGGGGCGCTTGAGGTCGATGTGTGTGTTTTTTTGGTTGTCGCCGGGCCTTGATACCTCTCCCATCGAAAGGACCAGCGACAGACGGACAGACGGACAGCCCGATCGACCGTTAATCCCTGTTTCCCAATCTTCGTTCGACTGTAGGCGGCCCGAAGCGGCATGTCCATTTCACTCTTCCTTTTGTCCATCCACTCATTCACTGTTTGGTCGTCCCGCACGCAAGAACGCGCGTCTCCCCCGCTGCCGACGTCTGTCCTTCCCAATGAGTGTCGTCCGCGAGCCTTTCGGTCCCAAGCAACGGCACCGCGCGCGCCCTTTTGACCTCACGCCACCAGCTGCGCTGAAACTCATGTCTAATAGCGAGCGGGGCAAATACTACCGCCGTCGCCGTCACCGCTATAGTAAATATCTCGAAAGCCACGTGGCCGAGCTCCGGGATGAGATTGCCGCATTGACCGTCTCCCGTCAAGTGCAGCAGGAGCTGGCTCTCTCACAGCGACGTACACCGCTCGGTGCCGCAGCTCTTATTGTGAACGAGTACTGCTTGCTCTTCAACCATGGAACGCCTGTGCGTTTGGCCGTGAACGAGTCAGACGCGTCCGCGTCGTTCGTAGCACAGGCCACGAGTACGCAACGCGGCTTTCTGCAGGCTGTAGTGGTGGACCGCCTTCGCTTTGGCGACTTTGTTGGCATGGACCTCATGTTGTCCCAGTGGGAACGCTACTCACTGTACCATTCGGCCATTGACTGGAGGATGGAGTCCCTGGACGTGATTCAGCCGGTTGAGTCTCGAGACCTGACGGCCGCTGCTGAGTGCGACGACGACGGACCGCTTGTGGTCTCGATCACTGCGACTTTGCGCGTGCAGTTTTCGCAACGCACGATCGAGAATGTGTTTCCGCACTTGGTCGGCGACGAAGCGTTGACGCAGTTACTCGTGGGACTAGTCATCACGTACCCGTGTATCAATCACTTTCACTTTGACCAGAACGGCGTGATCGAGTGGTATGCCCCCGAGATCGACTTTGTCGGTGGGCTCATGAAGGCACTAAAGAGCCCAGCGCTCGTGGCGCGCATCATGGGCAACGCACTGATCGAGAAGGAACACATGCTTGGCGACGATAGTGACGGGCGCCGGTTTGCTGTCGTGACAGAGGAAGAGCAGGAGGAGGAGCTTGCTACTGCTGCTATCCGGCAAACACCCGGTAGCCCCGTGCCAAGCCCTATGGAGCAAAGTCACCGCGATACGTCACCGAGTGATGCCAATGTACGGGACGACGCACCGGTCGCTCCCTCATCGTTCCTCGACCGCTCGCATCGAAATCGCCTCGAGCTCTCTTATATTCTAGCAGCCGAGTAGATCCAGTACATGTTGACGAATCGTGCGTAAACTTTTGCAGTAATAGCCCTCCCCCCGCCACATTGTGGTTGTCCCTTCAGTGTCGTGATACTTTGATGACGATATCGCCTCCTTTGGCGATCAACATCGCCGCGATGTTACTGCAGCAAAGAGGAGGAAATATCTCGACTCCAGACCTTTTTTGAGTCAGCGCCGTGCGCTGAGCGATGCATTGTGGTGATCGATGCGCGCGCGCCCCTGATTAAATAGCCCTTGACCCGGTGTTCTCCCGACCGCCCTTGTATCGACAGCTGCCAGGGCGCTGGCCTGCCCACGTTGCGTGTCACGCGCACCCGATAAAGTTACTCGAAGCACGATGACGATTTGGCCGTTATTACGTGGCTCCGTTGGACTAATTCTCTGTCGCTGAAGCGCTAAAAGCTCGTCAACGAGCGTCCCGGGCAGGTCAAGCGACACCTGGCACACGTCGCAGATGCTGCCTGCTCGTGCATAAACCAGTGCAACGCCCCACTGCACGGCCCGTGCCGCAAGGTAAGTCGCCATAGACAGGACACGCGGGACGTGTTGCCAGCTGGTTCGCCCAAGTGCATGTCCGTGATTCTGTTGAGCCAATCAGCGTCGCGTGCTGAGCCCGTTTGGGATAATCGTCATAGCCCAATTTAACGAAATAAGAACGCACGCGTTTTGGGCAAAAAAGTCGTTGGGAGGCCATGCGCACCTACCTACAAACTCGCTGGGCCGCCTGCCGGTCATTTCACAATTTCACGCCGAGCGCGCACATCGATCCGCAGATCGAGAACCGCAAACCGCAACGGCAACTGCCTCACGTCTCGTACGTGTGTGAGTAAACAGCCAAACCGCTGAATGTCTTCCAGCGTCACTTCTTTTGCTGCAATGAACATTCACGATCGCCGCATGGACATTACTGCACTGTGTTGCAGCAGCACCGACAAGTGCGTGCCGCTCGAGGCGTTTGCCACGGACGACGTGTCGAGTCCGCATCACGTCGATGTGGCATGGCCAAGGGACAGTGCGCTGAACCGACAGCGTCTTTTGGCAGTGGTCCCAACGACTCCTACTGCGTATGTCGGGACGGGGAAAGCGTCGCCGTCGAGGAAACGCTCGCGCCGCCTGTCGAATAGCGAACGCGGGAAGCTCTACCGCTCGCGTCGGAAGACTTACGTGCAGACGCTGGAAGAGCAGGTGGAAGAGCTGAAACAAGAAGTGACTCAGCTCGACCTCTGTGAATGGTCACGGCAGCAACAACTCGCTGCGTGGCCACCCGCACGTCAGCCAATGGGCACGACGTTTGCCAATATCGTGGACGAATACTTTTCGCTCTTCAAGTACGGAGTACCGGTGACTGAACAAGACGGTGTGGTTGGCATCCGGCAAGACCAGCTCTCACTGTCGTTCCAACAGGATCGCTACCTGAAGGGCCTCATGCATTCAGATGTGGTCTTTGGCGACTCGTACGGTGTCCATGAGCTGCTGGACCAGTGGAAAAAGTACTCGCTGAACCATGCGGGACTCAGGTATGAGGTCAAATCGCTGCAGCTCGTGGTGGCGCATCCAAGCCCGGTGGTGCTCGCACCTGCCACGCTGCACGTGCGCTTCACGCGTCGCACGATCGAGAAGATCTTTCCGCACGTGCTCTGGAACGAAGGGCTTGTGCAGCGCCTCATTGGCACGGAGTTTGCCTACTCCGTGGGCAACACCTTTTACTTTGGTGACGACAACAAGATCCACCGGTACGATACGTACGTGGACTTCGTGGCTGCTTTCGTCGATGTGCTGGGCAACATCGAGGACAGCATGACAATGATGGAGAGCGCGCTAATTCGGAAGGGGTCTATGATCGGTGGCGACCTGCTCGACGAGCCGCAGAGCTTCGCCGCGGAGAAAGCGCAGCGCGTGGAGATGATGGGTGGGAGGGAGGGACAGGAGTCGACGTGTGCATGTGACTGCATTGGTTTGTCGTCGTAGAAGGCACTCTCTTATGCGACGACGAAGGTAGCGAGTGTGCTATTCTGTCTGGAGCGTATGGTTTGCCTTGCGGCAAGGAGCCAAGAAAAGTGTGTTCGTGTAGCGGTCATATGACCCGCAACGAGAGCGAAAGCCGACGCATATCAGCACCGAATCGTCAGCGGTGGCGATGGAATATTTTGAGTCGCATGGACGTTTGTCTCGTGGCAACGTACAGCACGCAAGCAACGCGGATTGACGCGCTCCTGCAAACACCAGCACCTTTAGTACCATTTGCTCTGAACAAATGATTGCTTTGGAGCAGCGGTCAAGCCCTTGTGTTAGACAGAGCATCTGCCAGTGCAATGGGTAAGATAACGGAACTGTGACAGCTAAGTGTATCCTCGTTCGTGTCGAGTTCGGGCTATAACAAAAACATGTGAGTAGGTCAAAGAGTCGACTTGGCTTGTCAAACCACTATCCGCGCAACGCAAGATGTTTGTTCTGATCAGACGCACAACTGCTGACACAATGTTCTCTTCATCTTATGACAAACAGGTAGCGTTCAATCTGGCGCATGGCGGTGTCAAGTACACGAGTTGACGTGTTGTCGTTGTGATGTCAGGAGCCCGACGGATCGGTCACACTCTGCTCTCGCGCCTCACGGAGCTTGAACTCGTCTTCTTGCACTTGCGTGTGTCACAGCCGGTCGGTAGGACACCATGTCAACACTGGATGAGGGTAGCAGGCCAGATTGGTGATGTGCCTGGATAAAGTCCGGGTCCACATGCATATCCTAGTGTACTTCAATCGTCGTCATGGTACGTTCAGCACGGCTTCGCGCTACATAGTGTGGCTGTGATTCGTTACCGCGTCATGCTACCTCTGTCGTACACCATGTATGACAATCATGCTGTTATCTATGAGAGGAGCATGCGCGTCTGTCGAACAAGAGGTACGTGGTGGCGGTCAACGAACTACACCAAGCGAGGATCTATTGACATGTTAAGCTCGAACGTACCACATCTCATGCTCTTCTGTGCAAGCATTTGGTTCTGTAAAGCGGGCCTCATGTAGTCTCTCTCACGTGCCACATTCGTAGTGACTTCTTACAGACCCCAGTATCCAGTCTTACTCGCAGCCATCCTCTTTTTACCGATGGCAAAGAATTGTTGACAGCGGCAAGCCCCGCCTGTCAATCTACGGCAGGAGTTACTACAATCGTCTTTTAGGAGGACGTGCTATCAACATGGCTGGAGCTAATGCCAAACGCGAATCGGGAAGCACGGATAAACTGTGCGTAAGAACATTAAGCCCGGACATGCGCCAGACTGTTGTGTTCAGCAGCGCAACGACCCTACGCATGCTCGTGCTTTCACAGCGTCAACTTATGGCATCGATGCTTCTAGGTCGCTGAACAGCACTTTGGGTGCTTTGCAAGGCCCCTGGGCAAGAACGCATGCACAAGATGCTAAGCAGTTCGTATAATGGAGTCGATGACTTTCTGGTCTTGCAATTGCGATTTCCATATCGGTCGTCTGCAACTACTGGCTGCAGCAGTACCAGCATGCGACGCAACACTTTATACCATCACTGATGCGATCGGCTTTCACATACGTACGCCGTATGTGTTCGTTTCTCAACCTTTAGCTCCTTGTCCTAAAAGAAGCTTGGAGGGCGCCGGCAAGAACCACATGCGCTATACCGTCAAAGAATGTGCGACTACAATGTGCGCTGGGCACGTCACTTCTGTTCGTGCGTTATGCAAACTTGACGGGACAACAGCGATGAAGGAGGTGCAGACCGACTTACCACGAGCTTCGACGTATTGTCATGCGTGCCCCATCGATCGCTTTGTTTTCCTGCCGATATCGGACAAAAGGCAACATGCGCACCACCGTTGGCGTGTAACCATCGTTTGCAATACTGTTACAGGTGACAACAAAACGTCCAGGCTTGACAAGCTGCTGGGCGGAGGAAAGGGCCACCGTATCGATAGCTGTAGCACACACCCTAGTGAGCATCTAGTGTAACGGGGTAGCCCGTTGCAAGAAATTGTCATTAGACAATTTGACAATAAAGAATATTACGTCGAATATTCTTTTAACAATATCACAGACATGGTGATGTTGTTGAGATGACCTAAAAGTCTGCTCATTGGTTGATATCGTGTTTATGTCAACCCACCAATCGCTGCTAAGACGCTCGCAATGGTTGGTGAGTAGACGTCGTCATACGTTTCGTTATATTTCTATAATGAAGTTAGGACAAATCAGACAACAAGAGATATTGGACCTGGTTACAAAATAACAATTGTACTTTTACTACGACAAAGGTCTTTGTCTTCGTCGTCAACCCTTCCTCTGTATACAGCATATACCTAGCAGGGCACTGAAATGCACTGCAGTCAGTGAGAGTTGG
This sequence comes from Hyaloperonospora brassicae, assembly GCA_947650285.1. Classification (NCBI taxonomy): domain Eukaryota; phylum Oomycota; class Peronosporomycetes; order Peronosporales; family Peronosporaceae; genus Hyaloperonospora; species Hyaloperonospora brassicae. The sequence goes on from CANTFL010000040.1 coordinate 90,345, forward strand.
CTCCGTACTGGTAGTCCAGTACGTGGCGATCGGTGCCCCGTTACAATAGTTCTTGATGCTGCAACGGAGTATTTTTGCTTCGCCTATTACCAATTCGGATTCCAAAGCTATGAACTGTGAGAAGACCGACATCTGACGACCACGTCACCTACGACGTCGAAGGAGACGCGTCAATCAGTCGTCTGTATAGCAGTGCTACTCAACGATCGGCTGACAATCAGTGAAGTACTGGACGACGTATCATGTATCAGGGTGAGCCTCTTACATGTAATTGACACCACCATAGGTCAATGTGAATATGATCATTATTGAAAACTACTCACCCATGTTTAATGTACTTGTAAAAAACAAAGAAATACTGCCTTCGAAGGTACATTCGGCTCTGCTTCGTTATTGGTCAACAAAGGCCATCATATCAACCAACTAAGCCATCATTCGCTGCTGAACGCGAGCAATGGGCGGTAAACTGGTAGCTAAATTCGGAAGATGTATTTCAGCACTGTCAAGGCAGAAAAATATCTACTATATAGGTGTTTTTACTATCGATCAAATATACTTCTACTTTTTACAATGATAAGCGTGCTCGTTTCGTAGAATCACCTTCCTCTGCACGTATACTGTAGGTAGCTTTACTGTGTCAGTACATGCGTTCAGTAACCCGTTGCAACCTCGAAGCACTTGGTGGTCCATCCAACAACCACGGACGTTCCCCCCAACAAGAACATGTTGGATGAAGAAGATATAATTTACGTTACGCGTGAAGGCTAAGCACATATGAGCGATATCGAATGGGCGGCGGTCGAACGAGCGAATATGACGGTTGTTGGGTCTACCTTCAACGCCAAGTTGTTCACTCTGAATGAACACGGACGCACACAGCGATTACCAAGTTCCTCCGGAATGAACTTGACGCGGAATGGGAGAAAGTGATCTTGCTACACCAACAATATCATCAACAGTTCCAACTGTTGAGACAGAAGCAAGAGTAGGTCTTTGGTCCCGGTTTGACACAAGCACATCGACCTGAAAGCTTGAATATTGACATTTACCATTACAAAGGAGTCTACGAATGCTTCCTGTTGAGACGTTTCGTCGAGTCGCATGACGCCAAGAGTTCTTTATATCACCGACGAAGAGATGGATGTCGCGTTCTCTCAGTACAACTTGCTCAGACGCTCCAAGCCATGGGTCTCAAGAATCAAGCTTCAATCATATGCATTTAGATCATCAGTGTTCTTCAAGACTCGACTCAAAAATACGTTTGAGACGCCACGAACCAAGTTTAGGGCTCGAACTGAGTTTATGAAACTAATTTGGGGTAGAATTGATGTACATACTTTTGCGCAGCACATTCGATACCTCTCAAATTGCATCACTGCAAACCCGATCGATGAAACAACTAAACTCATGTGAATATTTAGGGTCTTGGGGATATTCCCATCAATACTATACCTATTACGACGTATATTGGATTCAATGGAACAAGAGATCTCAATAGCGAATTAGGAATACTCTAGTTTAAGACAAGCCTGTTTATATATTCCATCACCTATAAGTTGTCGAGAAGATAGGAAACAAAAACTCCGGAACCGATGGACCTCTGTTACGTGCTGGTCGATTGCTTACACTTTCCCAGATGCAAACAATAATAGAAATGCAATCGATGACAAAAGATAGGGCAGTAAGCCTACGAATGCATTTACCATATTATACAGTGCTGCGTACAATAGTACGTAACAACCGTCATTCGCCCAAGAAGGGACCGAGAGGCGGGTTCGACGGTGTAGTAAACATCGCAACAACGAGACGGGTCTCAGAACATGATTGGAGTCAGAAGGGGCAAAGCGCCCTGATAATTTAGCAACGTCAATAGACTTTCCAGATCGTTTGACGAAGGTCGCTCTCATAACCGCAAAAGAATATGTGTGTTACTTTACCTAATGATTAGGTATCTCTCATACCTCAACGATTGAATTGAAAACTAACATGTAACTCTAAGCCCTGGTTGACTGTGAGGCGTCAAATAACTTTGCTCAAAGACAATAGGAGGGGATCGCAGACTCGATTTTTATCAGCGCGAGCCAGTACAACCAGGATGACGGTGCGTCTATCAACAGGAGGCGCATCCTTAGCAGAAAGAAACGTGTATCAGTAATTAATTATACTCTGTAAAAATATGAGTAAGTCAAAGTTCCACTATACGGATTTGATCGAGAAATTTGATTCCATCCTTGTTCTATCATTGCTCAGGAGGCACGATCTAAATATCATCTGGATTTACCGATCTGTGAATATGCCTGACACTTGTTCATCAGACGGCCATCTGATAGACGTCTTTGAGCGCGCACAAACACGTTAATGTTCTACAGTGATAGCGTTGGTATAACTTTTATATTGGTCGTTAGAACTAGTGCACAATACACCCGCGTAGCTGATCATAACGCTTCGGAGTTAGATTCCGAGGGATAGGTGAAACACAGGTAGTGACGATGATGCCCCACTCGAAAAAGTCGATGGACATAGACATAAATGCATGCCTAGCATGAAGCTTAAAAAGAGGAATATACATGCTGACAAGAAGGGGCAGAAGTATTTACCAAAAAAGAACGGGTTATCGGCAGCTTATCGATAGAATAAAGTGACCTCGATGAGAAGACTCGATAGAAGCGTACATGTCTTTGTTGGGATCGTTAAGGGCAAATCCTCTATATAACAATTGATTGATTCAAGGATTTATTCCTGAATCCTTATCATGCGAGCTGATAAAATATTAAGGCATCATCGCTAAATCGAACGAAAACCTGGTTCGAAGTTATGTGTCATGAAGCAGCGGCCGCCACGTCCTGAATAGGACCGAAAAGCTCTTCGCCAGTCGCTTAGCAGCGGGTATGTGTGAGATTCAACCTCTTCACGCGGCCCTTCGACCTTCTTTTGAGAAATGCCACACGATAAGTACGTTACTAAACGCATTGTACACGTTAAATGCTGCGACGGAAGCGGATGAGACACCGATACATAACTTGTAAGCCAAACTCAAGGAACGTATATTTGAATCCAGCGAGATAGTGATTCTTGGATGAATTGTCAGTAAGAACGGCGCACTCCATGATCCCGAAAAGAGCAGGGCGATCACTGAATGTACTGTGCCTGTAGATGTGAAGGGACTTCAAAAACTCTTACGGTTTAGTGGTATACTTGCATAATTACTAGCTTAACTACGCCAAGATGGCCGTTCAAATTTCTCGATACGTAGAGAAAAGCGAGAAGTGATCTTAAAGTGCTGATAAGCAGCACCCTTTTGTAAAAAGAAGGACACGGTTGATATAATCTCTACTTTGGAGCTTGCATTCTACGACATAGCCATTTTTATGTGTGAAATGTGAAACCAACGATTTATCAACCGGTTGCGCATGTAACCAATGCAAAACAGACGGTACAGAGCGCCTCGTATGTTATCCGTCGCGTAATCTGCGACTATCTGAGCGATATTGCCCAGTGTTAGACAAGGAACTCCTTTCTATGCAGTGTTAACTGGCTAAATTTTGAATCAATCGCCTTGAATATAGACTGTTTATCGTTATATACGGAACATGCGTCATTACGCTCGTCCTCCAATGGTCTACACATCTTGCAAAGAGTAGTGAGGTGGTTGTCATAATTTGTGGGAAATAGCGGCTCCCTGCAGAATAAAAAAGGATGACTGAACATCGTCGCTGATTTAATAATAGCCTTCCTGATGTCGAGATGGCCGAACAGTCTAACAGTGAAGATAGTTTTACTATTTAAACTCCTGATCGCAGCTTTATATTACGATTATTCACGACGACGTGATGAAGGTGTACTTACCGACAAATTACTTGTGAGTCTGATCAATTAACTTTGAGATCCATACCATTAATCTATGAGCGCATGCCAGTGACGCATTGGTCGCCATCGATCCGATACGAACTACGCATAGACAGCTTTATTATATAATAGTCATCGGTGACAATACAACACGTGTCCTTGTTCCTACTTACGATGATCAGCGGCTGTGTTTTGTGTGTGACTGTCACCATACGCCGATCAGTGAGAATCATGGCCATAAGAAGACTTATTCTTCGCTTAGCTTATACTTTTGCCGGTCCGCTAGTACTGGTTCTTGCGCAAATGCATCCGTTCTTACGACGTTGTCAAACGAATGCATACAGTTGCTTCATACCTTGCATCATTGCAGTCGCTACCACTTCTGACACAGCCGTAATATACCATTTTAATCGAATTGTCTTGTTCTTTCCCAAAAGGACCACAATAACAATGATATGCATGTGTATGGTGACCAATTCAGTATGATGATATAGCTTATTGACTCTCAATAGTCGATCTTGCAGCTTTGAGCTAAACTCGTGTATTTACAGACACGGTCTTCCGGCTACATGTACTGGCTCGTATAGGTGGTGAAGCGGATCGATTTGTGTGGACCGCATATTGCGCTGTGATTAAGATCTAGTTTTGCTATGTGTGTGAGGCACACAATGATGTGCGCTGCACACCTCGATCTCGTGCAACGCGATCTTGAGTGATGCAATCGTGCGGGTGTGATCTTGGAAAATGATTTTTTCGATGATGCGATCTTGGAGGATGTGATCTTGGACGATGTAATCTTGGGTGACGCGATCTAGTGATGATAGGTAATGGTAAGTCGGCTTGAACCAACGGATGATGATGGATCACACATCAACAGCACTAGGCAACAATAGCTGATCCACCTAAACAAACGGAATACTCTTAGTCAAAAGTTTATACTTTATTTGGATAAAATCAAATGAGATACTAATTTACTTTTAACTTCGCAATTGTTTTGTTACTTTTCAGATAAAATTTTTGTCCTCCCAACAATTGAGAAGATCAACCAAGTACCAAGAAATTCCCTTCTGGATACCTTTGACCTAGATAATTTTTACTAAGTGTGCACGATATATCTAAAACCTATAACTGCGATTGATTGCAGAGTGCAAGATTGCGAGACGGATTAAGTGGTCCTAAGGCTGACAAATCAATCACCACCTTTGGACAAGACGATCTCGTGGAGATCTGAGCAACTAATATCAAGCACCATGCAATTACACCCAATGTCGTGTGAATATTCTAACACAACCGCCAGTCCATATCAAAAACACGGTCAAATTTCCACCGACGAAAGTCCACCTGGAAGAGTATAGCTTGACCTACCGACGGGCACAAAAAGTGAAAAGGAATCAAGCAAGATAACGATTCCACCCTCCGAAAAACGGTCATGTAGAATCAAGTATAAAGTCGATGTCAAAAAAACAGTGTGATTGCACTCAACGACACGTATGTAGCGCATATTTGGATTGATCCTGCATGCACAGGCTATACCACGTTGAGCTTATACCGGAGAAGACACGTTGTAGCCGATATAGTTCGACGCCAATGCTGCATTGGCTTATTTGAGGACATCTTATAACGAATAGATTCATGAACGTCGATATCAGCATCATGCTTCAACAAGTATGTCAAAATCAGCCGCTCCAAAACATTCGAACGTCTTTTAGGCTCGACTCGTGGAAGTGTTTGTTGCGAAATGGATCAGAAAGAACGGACCAAAAGACTCTTCCGAGCTTGATTGACTCAGTAGTGCTCGAACACAGTTTGGTTAGCATCATCATCATCGCGTGGATCGTCACCAACGGTCATTGTCGTTCAGCACAGGAAAGGCAACGACGTTTGTTGCCGTCGTTCTCTTGCTGACCTGACCTGACTTCAACCAAATGATGGTGCATTCATACGATATACGAACGTATGCTGCTGCTTCAGTCATATCGACAGCCACAGTAAGATCGAGCATAACCCGTCTATCAATCCACACATTTTCACGTTTAACGATACATGATTGGTGCATTCATTTAACTGCTACGTCGACGTGACGTTTTCTTTCTAGTCGACGCAGATCGAGCTGTTGGGGTGCGAGAGTCACATAAGCCGGATAGGGCACATCAATGCGCTTACAGTCTGTAGTTGTGTCGCAACAAGTGTCAATGTACCAAAAAGGATGAGGAATGATGCAAACGAGTTGCTTGTGGTTGGTGACGATAACTCACGACAGTAGTACTGATCCAATGCCAAGGATAGGATGGGATGGAATCGATAGCGAAAAGAGATTGCGACTTTGGTATTGTTGTAACCTTCGCCAGTGAGATAGACGCGCTGCATGCCAGATTGTGACAATGTCTGTCAATATGAGTACATGCATTTGCAGATCTCCCTGCTGAAGACAGCCTTGGCCGGGTGTGTGCTGGCGTGCCTGGTCGTTTGTGCGCGGGCGAAAGCAGCAGTGAGTCTTTTTAGCCAATGATGTATCGACCAGTATATGTTTGTCGTACGTTGTGCTGTTGTGACGATGGTAGGCTTGGTGAAGAATCGTTGTGGCAGAGCAAGACCGTACTTTTACAGGATCATTTCTATAGTACCTTCTTTTCTACTTGACTTTCCTAGTAGACAACCTCCTTAACTTTGATGATCGTATTCGACTTCATGCATTGACTCGGGATGTCGGTGGTAGTGCTGTGTTCTCTTTGGAACTGGCCTCCTCCATTGATGAACGTCCGCTGTCGTTATTCCAAGACAGCGTGAGTGTGTGAAGTGATATGAGAAGTTATCGAGATCATCCCTGTGCTAGCTATATGTCCATATGTCAGACCTGCGAAATAGACGACCAGCCCTGCTCGATGATATGTCCCTTCTACTCACAGACCATTCCTTCGACATACAGTATACCGGACCTGCTATATCGATAGGTCCTACCAAATATGCCAGCTCTATGCAAAAGATTCAAACTGTGTTCCGTACACACCGTAGCAAACATATCCTATCAGCATATCCTATCAGCATGATACCACACCACACCTGACCGACACTACCCACGCTCATCCTTCTCTGGTTAGTTGCGGTTATGCGTCTCGAATCGGCATCGTGTACCTGCTTTCATAAATTCGTTGTTGCAACATCAAATAGCGCGCAACGAGACATCATGGGTGTCGCATGCAAGAACACAAAGGTGAACCGTACACCAAATCCAACATCCAGTATACCTTTCGTCTACCGAATGACATACTCAAAACGGAGCTGATATATGTTTTCGGTCGGACACAATGGAAAGAAAAGACGCCGAGCAAATTTTTTCGTCTTCTGTTTCGACCGGTTGATCAAGAATCAGATCAGTAAGTATAAAAAAGCAGAACATGTGTCACGGTGAAATGGCCGACACATGCATTGTAGTACATAGACAGCTGCATAGTATTCAAGCGTTTGCCTGCCAAAGGTTTGTCGAGCAGCTATGTTTCGTGTGGTCGCTCATCGGAAGCTATTTCTTTTTACACACGTCGTTTGTACGGAAACGCCGAGAATGCAACCTTTTATTTCTTGTTCGTATGTAGCGCATATTTCGATTGATCCTGCATGCACAGGCGATACCATTTTGAGCTTATACCGGAGAAGACACGTTGTAGCCGATATAGTACGACGCCAATGCTGCATTGACTTATTTGAGGACATCTTATAACGAATGGATGCATGAACGTCGATATCAGCATCATGCTTCAACAAGTATGTCAAAATCAGCCGCTCCAAAACATTCGTACGTCTTTTAGGCTCGACTCGTGGAAGTGTTTATTGCGAAATGGATCAGAAAGAACGGACCAAAAGACTCTTCCGAGATTGATTGACTCAGTAGTGCTCGAACACAGTTTGGTTAGCATCATCATCATCGCGTGGATCGTCACCAACGGTCATTGTCGTTCAGCACAGGAAAGGCAACGACGTTTGTTGCCGTCGTTCTCTTGCTGACCTGACCTGACTTCAACCAAATGATGGTGCATTCGTACGATATACGAACGTATGCTGCTGCTGCAGTCATATCGACAGCCACAGTAAGATCGAGCATAACCCGTCTATCAATCCACACATTTTCACGTTTAACGATACATGATTGGTGCATTCATTTAATTGCTACGTCGACGTGACGTTTTCTTTCTAGTCGACGCAGATCGAGCTGTTGGGGTGCGAGAGTCACATAAGCCGGATAGGGCACATCAATGCGCTTACAGTCTGTAGTTGTGTCGCAACAAGTGTCAATGTACCAAAAATGATGAGGAATGATGCAAACGAGTTGCTTGTGGTTGGTGACGATAACTCACGACAGTAGTACTGATCCAATGCCAATGATAGGATGGGATGGAATCGATAGCGAAAAGAGATTGCGACTTTGGCATTGTTGTAACCTTTGCTAGTGAGATAGACGCGCTGCATGCCAGATTGTGACAATGTCTGTCAATATGAGTACATGCATTTGCAGATCTCCCTGCTGAAGACAGCCTTGGCCGGGTGTGTGCTGGCGTGCCTGGTCGTTTGTGCGCGGGCGAAAGCAGCAGTGAGTCTTTTTAGCCAATGATGTATCGACCAGTATATGTTTGTCGTACGTTGTGCTGTTGTGACGATGGTAGGATTGGTGAAGAATCGTTGTGGCAGAGCAAGACCGTACTTTTACAGGATCATTTCTATAGTACCTTCTTTTCTACAGTCTTCCCTCTGCTAAGTTATAGACTTGGTGGAAGGCAAATCTTATAACATAGCAGAGGTTATTCCATAGCAGAGATATGCTGCGGAAAAATTATTAATTTAATTAATTAAAGAATCAAAAACCCAACAAACCTCCAGGCTTCCAAAACCTGTCTGTCACGTGTCACGTGCCCTTTGACGATTTTGTGATTTTGGTTGCCCCACTAGTCTCTGGTGATTTTGCTATCTCTGGTTAAGAAGTTCCACCAACTGTACCTTGCTCACTCACAACAGATGTCGCAGACACGTCTTACCAACGAGCAGAAGCTGCGCATCTGCAAGCACCAGGATGCTAACCCGCGCATCACCCAGACTGCCCTGGCGGCTTGGACAAAGGACGCCTTTGACCTCCAGAAGGCACTTTCCCAGGCAGCGATCAGCAAAATCATCAAAAAAAGGAAGGAGCTTGATGCAATGGACACCACTAACCTCAGCGCTAAGCGTCCTCGGACTTTCCAGCACCCAGCTGTGGAGGAGGCCGTCGCCTTCTGGGTCTTGCAGTGCCAGGACCGTGGGGTCGCTCTCACTGGAGATCTCATACGGGCCAAGGCTCAGAATTTTGCGGGATCAATGGGCGTCTCGGAGGGAAACATCCGCTTTTCGAATGGGTGGCCCCACAAATTCCAGCAGCGCCACAAACTGCGAGCTGTCCGCATTCATGGCGAGAGTGGCTCAGCAGATATGGGCGCTCTAGAGGAGGGTCTTCCACACCTCAAGGCCGTGGTTGCTGGTTATACTCCACGTGACGTGTACAACATGGACGAAACTGGTAGGTCTGAGAATACAGTACAGTACTGTACTCATTGTACAGTACAGAAGCATCTCAAAGGCTCACTTTCTGTTCAGGGTTGTTCTACTGTATGACGCCCGACAGAACGATTGCCCAGCAAGAGGTCGAAGGGTCTAAAAAATACAAGGTACATTATTGCTCTCATCTTGGTTTCCTGCGTTTCTCTGACACTAACAACTATTCTAGACGCGCATCACAGTTGCTCTCACGGCAAACGCTGATGGATCCGACAAACTCCCACCGTTCTTCATTGGACACGCCAAAAAGCCGCGGTGTTTTGAGCGCAAGACAGCTGAGCGACTGGGCTTTCTCTACCGCAACAACAAGAAAGCCTGGATGACTGGCATACTCTTCCAGGAATGGCTGGGAGACGTCGACAAAAGTATGAAGGTAATTTGGGGCATGCCTTTAACATCATCGTTGTGGTACAGTAAATGAGGTTTGACTAACGCGTTGACCACAACAAAAGGATAGAAAAATCCTGCATCTCATGGACAACGCTCCTTCACACATTGTTGCTGACCTGGAACTCACCAACATCACGGTCCAGGCTCTTCCTCCGAATACGACTTCAAAGGTCCAACCCATGGATGCTGGGATCATTGCCGCATTCAAGAGGCACTACCTCCGGCTGCATCTGCAGAATGCCTTGGACCGTGACGAGCGCGGAGAAACCAACCTTTACAAGGTTGATCAGCTCACGGCCTTGCGTTGGTCGCTGGCTGCGTGGAGCGAGATTTCCAGTGCCACAATCGCCAACTGCTTCCGTCATACGGGACTCATGGACGGTCCGGCTCTGCCGACTGGTGGGGGTGAAAACGAAGCCGGCACTGTTGGACAGCAGGCCCAGCAGGAGGCAACAGCTGCTGCAGTAGAGGAGCAGCGCGTGGAACAGGATCTTGTTTCGGCGCTGGAAAGGCTCCCGCTCCGAAATCCCATGTCGATCGCTTCTCTTTTCAATCCGGCTGAGGAGGAGGAGACGGCGCATGCGGAGCTGACCGATGCCGAAATCATCAAGCTTGTTGAGGATCCGTATAGGGAGGAGGAAGGTGCTGCTGAGGCGGAGGAGGAGGTGGAAAAGCATTCGAAGGCTGAAAAGCTTGCCAGCCTTAGTCTATCCATTGCCCTTCTCGACCTTTCTCAGGAGTCCCATCGTATAGCTTACTGCACCCTTCGCCAAGTCCAAGCTGATCTCCGTAGTGCGAGCACCACTCAGGCCACACTTGATTCCTGGCTGAATTAGTTTCCTCTCCTCTTTCCACTCCTTTCTTGCAGTGAATAACAAAAAAAGGTTCTGCGTACAATATTTCTGCTCACGGCGGACAAAAATATTCCCTCTGATAAGTAGTATATGGCCCTCAGGCTATTCCGTATAACTCATTCCGTAGTCACCATAGAACGAGGTCGGTGGAGACCAAATCCTATAACTTACCGGAGGTTTTTCCGTAGCCGGGGATAACTTAGCAGAGGGAAGACTATACTTGACTTTCCTAGTAGACAACCTCCTTAACTTTGATGATCGTATTCGACTTCATGCATTGACTCGGGATGTCGGTGGTAGTGCTGTGTTCTCTTTGGAACTGGCCTCCTCCATTGATGAACGTCCGCTGTCGTTATTCCAAGACAGCGTGAGTGTGTGAAGTGATATGAGAAGTTATCGAGATCATCCCTGTGCTAGCTATATGTCCATATGTCAGACCTGCTAAATAGACGACCAGCCCTGCTCGATGATATGTCCCTTCTACTCACAGACCATTCCTTCGACATACAGTATACCGGACCTGCTATATCGATAGGTCCTACCAAATATGCCAGCTCTATGCAAAAGATTCAAACTGTGTTCCGTACACACCGTAGCAAACATATCCTATCAGCATATCCTATCAGCATGATACCACACCACACCTGACCGACACTACCCACGCTCATCCTTCTCTGGTTAGTTGCGGTTATGCGTCTCGAATCGACATCGTGTACCTGCTTTCATAAATTCGTTGTTGCAACATCAAATAGCGCGCAACGAGACATCATGGGTGTCGCATGCAAGAACACAAAGGTGAAACGTACACCAAATCCAACATCCAGTATACCTTTCGTCTACCGAATGACATACTCAAAACGGAGCTGATATATGTTTTTGATCGGACACAATGGAAAGAAAAGACGCCGAGCAAATTTTTTCGTCTTCTGTTTCGACCGGTTGATCAAGAATCAGATCAGTAAGTATAAAAAAGCAGAACATGTGTCACGGTGAAATGGCCGACTTATGCATTGTAGTACATAGACAGCTGCATAGTATTCAAGCGTTTGCCTGCCAAAGGTTTGTCGAGCAGCTATGTTTCGTGTGGTCGCTCATCGGAAGCTATTTCTTTTTACACACGTCGTTTGTACGGAAACGCCGAGAATGCAACCTTTTATTTCTTGTTCGTATGTAGCGCATATTTCGATTGATCCTGCATGCACAGGCGATACCATTTTGAGCTTATACCGGAGAAGACACGTTGTAGCCGATATAGTACGACGCCAATGCTGCATTGGCTTATTTGAGGACATCTTATAACGAATGGATGCATGAACGTCGATATCAGCATCATGCTTCAACAAGTATGTCAAAATCAGCCGCTCCAAAACATTCGAACGTCTTTTAGGCTCGACTCGTGGAAGTGTTTATTGCGAAATGGATCAGAAAGAACGGACCAAAAGACTCTTCCGAGCTTGATTGACTCAGTAGTGCTCGAACACAGTTTGGTTAGCATCATCATCATCGCGTGGATCGTCACCAACGGTCATTGTCGTTCAGCACAGGAAAGGCAACGACGTTTGTTGCCGTCGTTCTCTTGCTGACCTGACCTGACTTCAACCAAATGATGGTGCATTCATACGATATAAGAACGTATGCTGCTGCTGCAGTCATATCGACAGCCACAGTAAGATCGAGCATAACCCGTCTATCAATCCACACATTTTCACGTTTAACGATACATGATTGGTGCATTCATTTAATTGCTACGTCGACGTGACGTTTTCTTTCTAGTCGACGCAGATCGAGCTGTTGGGGTGCGAGAGTCACATAAGCCGGATAGGGCACATCAATGCGCTTACAGTCTGTAGTTGTGTCGCAACAAGTGTCAATGTACCAAAAAGGATGAGGAATGATGCAAACGAGTTGCTTGTGGTTGGTGACGATAGCTCACGACAGTAGTACTGATCCAATGCCAAGGATAGGATGGGATGGAATCGATAGCGAAAAGAGATTGCGACTTTGGCATTGTTGTAACCTTCGACAGTGAGATAGACGCGCTGCATGCCAGATTGTGTCAATGTCTGTCAATATGAGTACATGCATTTGCAGATCTCCCTGCTGAAGACAGCCTTGGCCGGGTGTGTGCTGGCGTGCCTGGTCGTTTGTGCGCGGGCGAAAGCAGCAGTGAGTCTTTTTAGCCAATGATGTATCGACCAGTATATGTTTGTCGTACGTTGTGCTGTTGTGACGATGGTAGGCTTGGTGAAGAATCGTTGTGGCAGAGCAAGACCGTACTTTTACAGGATCATTTCTATAGTACCTTCTTTTCTACAGTCTTCCCTCTGCTAAGTTATAGACTTGGTGGAAGGCAAATCTTATAACATAGCAGAGGTTATTCCATAGCAGAGATATGCTGCGGAAAAATTATTAATTTAATTAATTAAAGAATCAAAAACCCAACAAACCTCCAGGCTTCCAAAACCTGTCTGTCACGTGTCACGTGCCCTTTGACGATTTTGTGATTTTGGTTGCCCCACTAGTCTCTGGTGATTTTGCTATCTCTGGTTAAGAAGTTCCACCAACTGTACCTTGCTCACTCACAACAGATGTCGCAGACACGTCTTACCAACGAGCAGAAGCTGCGCATCTGCAAGCACCAGGATGCTAACCCGCGCATCACCCAGACTGCCCTGGCGGCTTGGACAAAGGACGCCTTTGACCTCCAGAAGGCACTTTCCCAGGCAGCGATCAGCAAAATCATCAAAAAAAGGAAGGAGCTTGATGCAATGGACACCACTAACCTCAGCGCTAAGCGTCCTCGGACTTTCCAGCACCCAGCTGTGGAGGAGGCCGTCGCCTTCTGGGTCTTGCAGTGCCAGGACCGTGGGGTCGCTCTCACTGGAGATCTCATACGGGCCAAGGCTCAGAATTTTGCGGGATCAATGGGCGTCTCGGAGGGAAACATCCGCTTTTCGAATGGGTGGCCCCACAAATTCCAGCAGCGCCACAAACTGCGAGCTGTCCGCATTCATGGCGAGAGTGGCTCAGCAGATATGGGCGCTCTAGAGGAGGGTCTTCCACACCTCAAGGCCGTGGTTGCTGGTTATACTCCACGTGACGTGTACAACATGGACGAAACTGGTAGGTCTGAGAATACAGTACAGTACTGTACTCATTGTACAGTACAGAAGCATCTCAAAGGCTCACTTTCTGTTCAGGGTTGTTCTACTGTATGACGCCCGACAGAACGATTGCCCAGCAAGAGGTCGAAGGGTCTAAAAAAGACAAGGTACATTATTGCTCTCATCTTGGTTTCCTGCGTTTCTCTGACACTAACAACTATTCTAGACGCGCATCACAGTTGCTCTCACGGCAAACGCTGATGGATCCGACAAACTCCCACCGTTCTTCATTGGACACGCCAAAAAGCCGCGGTGTTTTGAGCGCAAGACAGCTGAGCGACTGGGCTTTCTCTACCGCAACAACAAGAAAGCCTGGATGACTGGCATACTCTTCCAGGAATGGCTGGGAGACGTCGACAAAAGTATGAAGGTAATTTGGGGCATGCCTTTAACATCATCGTTGTGGTACAGTAAATGAGGTTTGACTAACGCGTTGACCACAACAAAAGGATAGAAAAATCCTGCATCTCATGGACAACGCTCCTTCACACATTGTTGCTGACCTGGAACTCACCAACATCACGGTCCAGGCTCTTCCTCCGAATACGACTTCAAAGGTCCAACCCATGGATGCTGGGATCATTGCCGCATTCAAGAGGCACTACCTCCGGCTGCATCTGCAGAATGCCTTGGACCGTGACGAGCGCGGAGAAACCAACCTTTACAAGGTTGATCAGCTCACGGCCTTGCGTTGGTCGCTGGCTGCGTGGAGCGAGATTTCCAGTGCCACAATCGCCAACTGCTTCCGTCATACGGGACTCATGGACGGTCCGGCTCTGCCGACTGGTGGGGGTGAAAACGAAGCCGGCACTGTTGGACAGCAGGCCCAGCAGGAGGCAACAGCTGCTGCAGTAGAGGAGCAGCGCGTGGAACAGGATCTTGTTTCGGCGCTGGAAAGGCTCCCGCTCCGAAATCCCATGTCGATCGCTTCTCTTTTCAATCCGGCTGAGGAGGAGGAGACGGCGCATGCGGAGCTGACCGATGCCGAAATCATCAAGCTTGTTGAGGATCCGTATAGGGAGGAGGAAGGTGCTGCTGAGGCGGAGGAGGAGGTGGAAAAGCATTCGAAGGCTGAAAAGCTTGCCAGCCTTAGTCTATCCATTGCCCTTCTCGACCTTTCTCAGGAGTCCCATCGTATAGCTTACTGCACCCTTCGCCAAGTCCAAGCTGATCTCCGTAGTGCGAGCACCACTCAGGCCACACTTGATTCCTGGCTGAATTAGTTTCCTCTCCTCTTTCCACTCCTTTCTTGCAGTGAATAACAAAAAAAAGGTTCTGCGTACAATATTTCTGCTCACGGCGGACAAAAATATTCCCTCTGATAAGTAGTATATGGCCCTCAGGCTATTCCGTATAACTCATTCCGTAGTCACCATAGAACGAGGTCGGTGGAGACCAAATCCTATAACTTACCGGAGGTTTTTCCGTAGCCGGGGATAACTTAGCAGAGGGAAGACTATACTTGACTTTCCTAGTAGACAACCTCCTTAACTTTGATGATCGTATTCGACTTCATGCATTGACTCGGGATGTCGGTGGTAGTGCTGTGTTCTCTTTGGAACTGGCCTCCTCCATTGATGAACGTCCGCTGTCGTTATTCCAAGACAGCGTGAGTGTGTGAAGTGATATGAGAAGTTATCGAGATCATCCCTGTGCTAGCTATATGTCCATATGTCAGTCCTACTAAATAGACGACCAGCCCTGCTCGATGATATGTCCCTTCTACTCACAGACCATTCCTTCGACATACAGTATACCGGTCCTACTATATAGATCGGTCCTACCAAATATGCCAGCTCTATGCAAAAGATTCAAACTGTGTTCCGTACACACCGTAGCAAACAGATCCTATCAGCATGTCCTATCAGCATGATACCACACCACACCTGACCGACACTACCCACGCTCATCCTTCTCGGGTTAGTTGCGGTTAAGCGTCTCGAATTGGCATCGTGTACCTGCTTTCATAAATTCGTTGTTGCAACATCAAATAGCGCGCAACGAGACATCATGGGTGTCGCACGCAAGAACACAAAGGTGAACCGTACAACAAATCCAACATCCAGTATACCTTTCGTCTACCGAATGACATGCTCAAAACGGAGCTGATATATGTTTTCGATCGGACACAATGGAAAGAAACGACGCCGAGCGAATCGTTTCGTCTTTGGTTTCGACTGGTTGATCAAGAATCAGATCAGTAAGTATAAAAAAGCAGAACATGTGTCACGGTAAAATGGCCGACACATGCATTGTAGTACGTAGACAGCTGCATAGTATTCAAGCAGTTGCCTGCTAAAGGTTTGTCGAGCAGCTTTGTTTCATGTGGTCGCTCATCGGAAGCCATTTATTTCGACACACGTCGTTTGTACGGAAAGGCCGAGAAAGCAACCTTTTATTTCTTGTTCGTATGTAGCGCACATTTTGATTGATCCTTCATGCACAGGCGATACCATTTTGAGCTCATACCGAAGAAGACACGTTGTAGCCGATATAGTTCGACGCCAATGCTGCATTGGCTTATTTGAGGACATCTTATAAAGAATGGATGCATGAACGTCGATATTAGCATCATGCTTCGACAAGTATGTCAAAATCAGCCGCTTCAAAACATTCGAACGTCTGTTAGGCTCGCCTCGTGGACGTGGTCGTTGCGAAATGGATCAGAAAGAACGAACCAAAAGACTCTTTCGAGCTTGATTGACTCAGTAGTGCTCGAACACAGTTTGTTTAGCATCATCATCATCGCGTGGATCGTCATCAAATGTCATCGTCGTTCAGCACAGGAAAGGGAACGACGTTTGTCGCCGTCGTTCCCTTTCCTTTGCTGACCTGACTTCGACCAAATGATGGTGCATTCGTACGACATACGAACGTATGCTGCTGCTACAGTCATATCGACAGCCACAGTAAGATCGAGCAGGAACCGTCTAGCAATCCACACATTTTCACGTTTAACGATACATGATTGGTGCATTCATTTAATTGCTACGTCGATGTGACGTCTTCTTCCAGTCGACGCAGATCGAGCTGTTGGGGTGCGAGAGTCACATAAGCCGGATAGGGCACATCACTGCGCTTACAGTCTGTTGTTGTGTCGCGAGAAGTGTAGATGTACCAAAAAGGATGCGGAATGATGCAAACGTTTTGCTTGTGGTTGTCGACGATAACTCACGACAGTAGTACTGATCCAGTGCCAGGGATAGGATGGGATGGAATCTATAGCGGTAAGAGATTGCGACTTTGGCATTGTTGTACCCTTCGCCAGTGAGACAAACGCGCTGCATACCAGATTGTGACAATGTCTGTCAATATGAGTACATGCATTTGCAGATCTCCCTGCTGAAGACAGCCTTGGTCGGGTGTGTGCTGGCGTGCCTGGTCGTTTGTGCGCGGGCGAAAGCAGCAGTGAGTCTTTTTATCCAATGATGTATCGACCAGTATATGTTTGTCGTACGTGGTGCTGTTGTGACGATGGTAGGCTTGGTGAAGAATCGTTGTGGCAGAGCAAGACCGTACTTTTACAGGATCATTTCTATAGTACCTTCTTTTCTACTTGACTTTCCTAGTAGACAACCTCCTTAACTTTGATGATCGTATTCGACTTCATGCATTGACTCGGGATGTCGGTGGTAGTGCTGTGTTCTCTTTGGAACTGGCCTCCTCCATTGATGAACGTCCGCTGTCGTTATTCCAAGACAGCGTGAGTGTGTGAAGTGATATGAGAAGTTATCGAGATCATCCCTGTGCTAGCTATATGTCCATATGTCAGTCCTACTAAATAGACGACCAGCCCTGCTCGATGATATGTCCCTTCTACTCACAGACCATTCCTTCGACATACAGTATACCGGTCCTACTATATAGATCGGTCCTACCAAATATGCCAGCTCTATGCAAAAGATTCAAACTGTGTTCCGTACACACCGTAGCAAACAGATCCTATCAGCATGTCCTATCAGCATGATACCACACCACACCTGACCGACACTACCCACGCTCATCCTTCTCGGGTTAGTTGCGGTTAAGCGTCTCGAATTGGCATCGTGTACCTGCTTTCATAAATTCGTTGTTGCAACATCAAATAGCGCGCAACGAGACATCATGGGTGTCGCACGCAAGAACACAAAGGTGAACCGTACAACAAATCCAACATCCAGTATACCTTTCGTCTACCGAATGACATGCTCAAAACGGAGCTGATATATGTTTTCGATCGGACACAATGGAAAGAAACGACGCCGAGCGAATCGTTTCGTCTTTGGTTTCGACTGGTTGATCAAGAATCAGATCAGTAAGTATAAAAAAGCAGAACATGTGTCACGGTAAAATGGCCGACACATGCATTGTAGTACATAGACAGCTGCATAGTATTCAAGCAGTTGCCTGCTAAAGGTTTGTCGAGCAGCTATGTTTCATGTGGTCGCTCATCGGAAGCCATTTATTTCTACACACGTCGTTTGTACGGAAAGGCCGAGAAAGCAACCTTTTATTTCTTGTTCGTATGTAGCGCATATTTCGATTGATCCTTCATGCACAGGCGATACCATTTTGAGCTCATACCGAAGAAGACACGTTGTAGCCGATATAGTTCGACGCCAATGCTGCATTGGCTTATTTGAGGACATCTTATAAAGAATGGATGCATGAACGTCGATATTAGCATCATGCTTCGACAAGTATGTCAAAATCAGCCGCTTCAAAACATTCGAACGTCTGTTAGGCTCGCCTCGTGGACGTGGTCGTTGCGAAATGGATCAGAAAGAACGAACCAAAAGACTCTTTCGAGCTTGATTGACTCAGTAGTGCTCGAACACAGTTTGTTTAGCATCATCATCATCGCGTGGATCGTCATCAAATGTCATCGTCGTTCAGCACAGGAAAGGGAACGACGTTTGTCGCCGTCGTTCCCTTTCCTTTGCTGACCTGACTTCGACCAAATGATGGTGCATTCGTACGACATACGAACGTATGCTGCTGCTACAGTCATATCGACAGCCACAGTAAGATCGAGCAGGAACCGTCTAGCAATCCACACATTTTCACGTTTAACGATACATGATTGGTGCATTCATTTAATTGCTACGTCGATGTGACGTCTTCTTCCAGTCGACGCAGATCGAGCTGTTGGGGTGCGAGAGTCACATAAGCCGGATAGGGCACATCACTGCGCTTACAGTCTGTAGTTGTGTCGCGAGAAGTGTAGATGTACCAAAAAGGATGCGGAATGATGCAAACGTTTTGCTTGTGGTTGTCGACGATAACTCACGACAGTAGTACTGATCCAGTGCCAGGGATAGGATGGGATGGAATCTATAGCGGTAAGAGATTGCGACTTTGGCATCGTTGTACCCTTCGCCAGTGAGACAAACGCGCTGCATACCAGATTGTGACAATGTCTGTCAATATGAGTACATGCATTTGCAGATCTCCCTGCTGAAGACAGCCTTGGTCGGGTGTGTGCTGGCGTGCCTGGTCGTTTGTGCGCGGGCGAAAGCAGCAGTGAGTCTTTTTATCCAATGATGTATCGACCAGTATATGTTTGTCGTACGTGGTGCTGTTGTGACGATGGTAGGCTTGGTGAAGAATCGTTGTGGCAGAGCAAGACCGTACTTTTACAGGATCATTTCTATAGTACCTTCTTTTCTACTTGACTTTCCTAGTAGACAACCTCCTTAACTTTGATGATCGTATTCGACTTCATGCATTGACTCGGGATGTCGGTGGTAGTGCTGTGTTCTCTTTGGAACTGGCCTCCTCCATTGATGAACGTCCGCTGTCGTTATTCCAAGACAGCGTGAGTGTGTGAAGTGATATGAGAAGTTATCGAGATCATCCCTGTGCTAGCTATATGTCCATATGTCAGTCCTACTAAATAGACGACCAGCCCTGCTCGATGATATGTCCCTTCTACTCACAGACCATTCCTTCGACATACAGTATACCGGTCCTACTATATAGATCGGTCCTACCAAATATGCCAGCTCTATGCAAAAGATTCAAACTGTGTTCCGTACACACCGTAGCAAACAGATCCTATCAGCATGTCCTATCAGCATGATACCACACCACACCTGACCGACACTACCCACGCTCATCCTTCTCGGGTTAGTTGCGGTTAAGCGTCTCGAATTGGCATCGTGTACCTGCTTTCATAAATTCGTTGTTGCAACATCAAATAGCGCGCAACGAGACATCATGGGTGTCGCACGCAAGAACACAAAGGTGAACCGTACAACAAATCCAACATCCAGTATACCTTTCGTCTACCGAATGACATGCTCAAAACGGAGCTGATATATGTTTTCGATCGGACACAATGGAAAGAAACGACGCCGAGCGAATCGTTTCGTCTTCTGGTTTCGACTGGTTGATCAAGAATCAGATCAGTAAGTATAAAAAAGCAGAACATGTGTCACGGTAAAATGGCCGACACATGCATTGTAGTACATAGACAGCTGCATAGTATTCAAGCAGTTGCCTGCTAAAGGTTTGTCGAGCAGCTATGTTTCATGTGGTCGCTCATCGGAAGCCATTTATTTCTACACACGTCGTTTGTACGGAAAGGCCGAGAAAGCAACCTTTTATTTCTTGTTCGTATGTAGCGCATATTTCGATTGATCCTTCATGCACAGGCGATACCATTTTGAGCTCATACCGAAGAAGACACGTTGTAGCCGATATAGTTCGACGCCAATGCTGCATTGGCTTATTTGAGGACATCTTATAAAGAATGGATGCATGAACGTCGATATTAGCATCATGCTTCGACAAGTATGTCAAAATCAGCCGCTTCAAAACATTCGAACGTCTGTTAGGCTCGCCTCGTGGACGTGGTCGTTGCGAAATGGATCAGAAAGAACGAACCAAAAGACTCTTTCGAGCTTGATTGACTCAGTAGTGCTCGAACACAGTTTGTTTAGCATCATCATCATCGCGTGGATCGTCATCAAATGTCATCGTCGTTCAGCACAGGAAAGGGAACGACGTTTGTCGCCGTCGTTCCCTTTCCTTTGCTGACCTGACTTCGACCAAATGATGGTGCATTCGTACGACATACGAACGTATGCTGCTGCTACAGTCATATCGACAGCCACAGTAAGATCGAGCAGGAACCGTCTAGCAATCCACACATTTTCACGTTTAACGATACATGATTGGTGCATTCATTTAATTGCTACGTCGATGTGACGTCTTCTTCCAGTCGACGCAGATCGAGCTGTTGGGGTGCGAGAGTCACATAAGCCGGATAGGGCACATCACTGCGCTTACAGTCTGTTGTTGTGTCGCGAGAAGTGTAGATGTACCAAAAAGGATGCGGAATGATGCAAACGTTTTGCTTGTGGTTGTCGACGATAACTCACGACAGTAGTACTGATCCAGTGCCAGGGATAGGATGGGATGGAATCTATAGCGGTAAGAGATTGCAACTTTGGCATCGTTGTACCCTTCGCCAGTGAGACAAACGCGCTGCATACCAGATTGTGACAATGTCTGTCAATATGAGTACATGCATTTGCAGATCTCCCTGCTGAAGACAGCCTTGGTCGGGTGTGTGCTGGCGTGCCTGGTCGTTTGTGCGCGGGCGAAAGCAGCAGTGAGTCTTTTTATCCAATGATGTATCGACCAGTATATGTTTGTCGTACGTGGTGCTGTTGTGACGATGGTAGGCTTGGTGAAGAATCGTTGTGGCAGAGCAAGACCGTACTTTTACAGGATCATTTCTATAGTACCTTCTTTTCTACTTGACTTTCCTAGTAGACAACCTCCTTAACTTTGATGATCGTATTCGACTTCATGCATTGACTCGGGATGTCGGTGGTAGTGCTGTGTTCTCTTTGGAACTGGCCTCCTCCATTGATGAACGTCCGCTGTCGTTATTCCAAGACAGCGTGAGTGTGTGAAGTGATATGAGAAGTTATCGAGATCATCCCTGTGCTAGCTATATGTCCATATGTCAGTCCTACTAAATAGACGACCAGCCCTGCTCGATGATATGTCCCTTCTACTCACAGACCATTCCTTCGACATACAGTATACCGGTCCTACTATATAGATCGGTCCTACCAAATATGCCAGCTCTATGCAAAAGATTCAAACTGTGTTCCGTACACACCGTAGCAAACAGATCCTATCAGCATGTCCTATCAGCATGATACCACACCACACCTGACCGACACTACCCACGCTCATCCTTCTCGGGTTAGTTGCGGTTAAGCGTCTCGAATTGGCATCGTGTACCTGCTTTCATAAATTCGTTGTTGCAACATCAAATAGCGCGCAACGAGACATCATGGGTGTCGCACGCAAGAACACAAAGGTGAACCGTACAACAAATCCAACATCCAGTATACCTTTCGTCTACCGAATGACATGCTCAAAACGGAGCTGATATATGTTTTCGATCGGACACAATGGAAAGAAACGACGCCGAGCGAATCGTTTCGTCTTCTGGTTTCGACTGGTTGATCAAGAATCAGATCAGTAAGTATAAAAAAGCAGAACATGTGTCACGGTAAAATGGCCGACACATGCATTGTAGTACATAGACAGCTGCATAGTATTCAAGCAGTTGCCTGCTAAAGGTTTGTCGAGCAGCTTTGTTTCATGTGGTCGCTCATCGGAAGCCATTTATTTCTACACACGTCGTTTGTACGGAAAGGCCGAGAAAGCAACCTTTTATTTCTTGTTCGTATGTAGCGCATATTTCGATTGATCCTTCATGCACAGGCGATACCATTTTGAGCTCATACCGAAGAAGACACGTTGTAGCCGATATAGTTCGACGCCAATGCTGCATTGGCTTATTTGAGGACATCTTATAAAGAATGGATGCATGAACGTCGATATTAGCATCATGCTTCGACAAGTATGTCAAAATCAGCCGCTTCAAAACATTCGAACGTCTGTTAGGCTCGCCTCGTGGACGTGGTCGTTGCGAAATGGATCAGAAAGAACGAACCAAAAGACTCTTTCGAGCTTGATTGACTCAGTAGTGCTCGAACACAGTTTGTTTAGCATCATCATCATCGCGTGGATCGTCATCAAATGTCATCGTCGTTCAGCACAGGAAAGGGAACGACGTTTGTCGCCGTCGTTCCCTTTCCTTTGCTGACCTGACTTCGACCAAATGATGGTGCATTCGTACGACATACGAACGTATGCTGCTGCTACAGTCATATCGACAGCCACAGTAAGATCGAGCAGGAACCGTCTAGCAATCCACACATTTTCACGTTTAACGATACATGATTGGTGCATTCATTTAATTGCTACGTCGATGTGACGTCTTCTTCCAGTCGACGCAGATCGAGCTGTTGGGGTGCGAGAGTCACATAAGCCGGATAGGGCACATCACTGCGCTTACAGTCTGTAGTTGTGTCGCGAGAAGTGTAGATGTACCAAAAAGGATGAGGAATGATGCAAACGTTTTGCTTGTGGTTGTCGACGATAACTCACGACAGTAGTACTGATCCAGTGCCAGGGATAGGATGGGATGGAATCTATAGCGGTAAGAGATTGCGACTTTGGCATTGTTGTACCCTTCGCCAGTGAGACAAACGCGCTGCATACCAGATTGTGACAATGTCTGTCAATATGAGTACATGCATTTGCAGATCTCCCTGCTGAAGACAGCCTTGGTCGGGTGTGTGCTGGCGTGCCTGGTCGTTTGTGCGCGGGCGAAAGCAGCAGTGAGTCTTTTTATCCAATGATGTATCGACCAGTATATGTTTGTCGTACGTGGTGCTGTTGTGACGATGGTAGGCTTGGTGAAGAATCGTTGTGGCAGAGCAAGACCGTACTTTTACAGGATCATTTCTATAGTACCTTCTTTTCTACTTGACTTTCCTAGTAGACAACCTCCTTAACTTTGATGATCGTATTCGACTTCATGCATTGACTCGGGATGTCGGTGGTAGTGCTGTGTTCTCTTTGGAACTGGCCTCCTCCATTGATGAACGTCCGCTGTCGTTATTCCAAGACAGCGTGAGTGTGTGAAGTGATATGAGAAGTTATCGAGATCATCCCTGTGCTAGCTATATGTCCATATGTCAGTCCTACTAAATAGACGACCAGCCCTGCTCGATGATATGTCCCTTCTACTCACAGACCATTCCTTCGACATACAGTATACCGGTCCTACTATATAGATCGGTCCTACCAAATATGCCAGCTCTATGCAAAAGATTCAAACTGTGTTCCGTACACACCGTAGCAAACAGATCCTATCAGCATGTCCTATCAGCATGATACCACACCACACCTGACCGACACTACCCACGCTCATCCTTCTCGGGTTAGTTGCGGTTAAGCGTCTCGAATTGGCATCGTGTACCTGCTTTCATAAATTCGTTGTTGCAACATCAAATAGCGCGCAACGAGACATCATGGTTGTCGCACGCAAGAACACAAAGGTGAACCGTACAACAAATCCAACATCCAGTATACCTTTCGTCTACCGAATGACATACTCAAAACGGAGCTGATATATGTTTTCGATCGGACACAATGGAAAGAAACGACGCCGAGCGAATCGTTTCGTCTTCTGGTTTCGACTGGTTGATCAAGAATCAGATCAGTAAGTATAAAAAAGCAGAACATGTGTCACGGTAAAATGGCCGACACATGCATTGTAGTACATAGACAGCTGCATAGTATTCAAGCAGTTGCCTGCTAAAGGTTTGTCGAGCAGCTATGTTTCATGTGGTCGCTCATCGGAAGCCATTTATTTCTACACACGTCGTTTGTACGGAAAGGCCGAGAAAGCAACCTTTTATTTCTTGTTCGTATGTAGCGCATATTTCGATTGATCCTTCATGCACAGGCGATACCATTTTGAGCTCATACCGAAGAAGACACGTTGTAGCCGATATAGTTCGACGCCAATGCTGCATTGGCTTATTTGAGGACATCTTATAAAGAATGGATGCATGAACGTCGATATTAGCATCATGCTTCGACAAGTATGTCAAAATCAGCCGCTTCAAAACATTCGAACGTCTGTTAGGCTCGCCTCGTGGACGTGGTCGTTGCGAAATGGATCAGAAAGAACGAACCAAAAGACTCTTTCGAGCTTGATTGACTCAGTAGTGCTCGAACACAGTTTGTTTAGCATCATCATCATCGCGTGGATCGTCATCAAATGTCATCGTCGTTCAGCACAGGAAAGGGAACGACGTTTGTCGCCGTCGTTCCCTTTCCTTTGCTGACCTGACTTCGACCAAATGATGGTGCATTCGTACGACATACGAACGTATGCTGCTGCTACAGTCATATCGACAGCCACAGTAAGATCGAGCAGGAACCGTCTATCAATCCACACATTTTCACGTTTAACGATACATGATTGGTGCATTCATTTAATTGCTACGTCGATGTGACGTCTTCTTCCAGTCGACGCAGATCGAGCTGTTGGGGTGCGAGAGTCACATAAGCCGGATAGGGCACATCACTGCGCTTACAGTCTGTAGTTGTGTCGCGAGAAGTGTAGATGTACCAAAAAGGATGAGGAATGATGCAAACGTTTTGCTTGTGGTTGTCGACGATAACTCACGACAGTAGTACTGATCCAGTGCCAGGGATAGGATGGGATGGAATCTATAGCGGTAAGAGATTGCGACTTTGGCATTGTTGTACCCTTCGCCAGTGAGACAAACGCGCTGCATACCAGATTGTGACAATGTCTGTCAATATGAGTACATGCATTTGCAGATCTCCCTGCTGAAGACAGCCTTGGTCGGGTGTGTGCTGGCGTGCCTGGTCGTTTGTGCGCGGGCGAAAGCAGCAGTGAGTCTTTTTATCCAATGATGTATCGACCAGTATATGTTTGTCGTACGTGGTGCTGTTGTGACGATGGTAGGCTTGGTGAAGAATCGTTGTGGCAGAGCAAGACCGTACTTTTACAGGATCATTTCTATAGTACCTTCTTTTCTACTTGACTTTCCTAGTAGACAACCTCCTTAACTTTGATGATCGTATTCGACTTCATGCATTGACTCGGGATGTCGGTGGTAGTGCTGTGTTCTCTTTGGAACTGGCCTCCTCCATTGATGAACGTCCGCTGTCGTTATTCCAAGACAGCGTGAGTGTGTGAAGTGATATGAGAAGTTATCGAGATCATCCCTGTGCTAGCTATATGTCCATATGTCAGTCCTACTAAATAGACGACCAGCCCTGCTCGATGATATGTCCCTTCTACTCACAGACCATTCCTTCGACATACAGTATACCGGTCCTACTATATAGATCGGTCCTACCAAATATGCCAGCTCTATGCAAAAGATTCAAACTGTGTTCCGTACACACCGTAGCAAACAGATCCTATCAGCATGTCCTATCAGCATGATACCACACCACACCTGACCGACACTACCCACGCTCATCCTTCTCGGGTTAGTTGCGGTTAAGCGTCTCGAATTGGCATCGTGTACCTGCTTTCATAAATTCGTTGTTGCAACATCAAATAGCGCGCAACGAGACATCATGGTTGTCGCACGCAAGAACACAAAGGTGAACCGTACAACAAATCCAACATCCAGTATACCTTTCGTCTACCGAATGACATGCTCAAAACGGAGCTGATATATGTTTTCGATCGGACACAATGGAAAGAAACGACGCCGAGCGAATCGTTTCGTCTTCTGGTTTCGACTGGTTGATCAAGAATCAGATCAGTAAGTATAAAAAAGCAGAACATGTGTCACGGTAAAATG